>JAQPPZ010016952.1:1800000-2198527 GCA_028583015.1 Wollemia nobilis
ATGAGAAATATGAGTACTACGTCTGAATATTTCCTATCAATCAACCCATATTTTAGTTGATCCTTTCACAAGAACAAGTTGAGCCAAGTTAAGAGGATTAAATATACATGGTTTAAAAAAAATTGAAAAACAACAAAAGACAAATATTTTCATACACATTGTATTTCATACATCCATTGATGCATTTCATACATACATCCATGCATTCCACCTACATTACATACATGCATTTTAGGCATTTTTTCATACCATTCATCATATTAGGGATCATTTGGTTGATATAAATGATCGTTTGTCTACTGTGTCTTGTTACCTTAATTAGGGATACCTTACCTCAAACATAAATCAATACACCAATAGCAATAATTTGCAATTTCTATACCACATCAATCCATAAGAAAATTCAACATGTTTTCAATCACTTAACCATTCTTAGTATTTTGAACAATCTCAATTCAAAATAAAATAATATATAGAAAGCAATAAGTTATTCTTGGTCAATCAAGTTTCCTCTTGGACCACACACATTAAAATTGTTAAAACATTATGAAATAGGGGAGAATAAAATAAAAATTTGTTATTGCCATTAGCAAATAGTTTCCCTTGTTCATCCAATTATACAAATGGTCTAGAGCACTATATAAATTACAAAAGGACAAGCTCCACCTTCATCCCAACTAAAAAAAGAGAACAAAATTACCTTTCTCTTATAAAAATGAGAAAGTATAGTGCCTCTAAGCAATAAAAATCCCCTTGCTCTTCCTCAAAACGAGTAAGTATAAGCAAGAAAATCCACTTGTTCTATCAAAAAATGAGCAATCCTTAAAATCCAATGCAATAAAATAAGAGAAGGAGCTTGAATCCATGGAACTCTTAGTATCTTAAAAAATGTGGGGTGATCCTCAATACATCAATAGGTTGAATGAATATTGCCTGGAAATGGGGTATACTTATGTGGGGCACCTTATTTTTCATAATAGCGATCATCTTTCATACAGACCTATGGCCACTCATGGATGGGCTAGCTTATTGGTATAAAACACAATTGATTAGTTTGACCTAATTCACAATGAGAAATAAAAAATCATTGCATACACAATTGGTCCTTGAGAAATTTGAAAATATTAGGATAGCCTAAGCATCATGAAGATATGTGATATCATAAATGGGTATGTTTGAAGTCACTAGGATGTTTGAGTCTTTTTAAAATACCTTAGATCATCAACCCAATCACACCATAACTTTTTCATTACCACATATCATAAATCCATGTATCCACATTTTCATTTTCCATCATCAATTCATAATTAACACTTGTATAATCATCATCATCACATCACTAACTAAGCCTTATATCTAGTGGATTATCATATACACCTAGTGGTTGCAGCAACTAGAAATCCATGTAATCTAGTTGGACGAGTAGCTCACCATAAGGATACTTATCCAAACAATCAAATCACTATGGCATTAAATTAGTTATATCCCTCAACATTTGAGATAATTTGTGTTTGAAAAAATTTCCACAAGGTTACCCTCAAGCCCTTTTAATTGGGTACAAAAGCAAAAACCAATAAAAAATAATGTGGTACTAATCAAGAACCACTCGAGTTTTAAATTCCTAATTTTTTGGTTCCTAAAAACCCATCATTTGGTAGGAATTGCTAAATTCACAAAGGATCTGGAGCTCTAAACATGGTTGATGATTTTTACCACCACATTGTTTGTGCCTCATTGAAATCTATGGCAAATTCAAAACAACACAAATAACCCCAAACTTAGGGTATCAAGTTGATCAAAATGTCATGCATTTGCACTCATAATCCACATCATGCAATCATACATTTCATAATCATCCACATTTGGTCAATTGGATCATGGGTTTCATCCTTCACCCATTCACCAATTGAGGGGGTAAGCAAACAAATCAAAATCCCATCAAAGTTTTTCAAAAATTGGTCATTCTTGTGCATCGAGAAGATTTGAGTCCATCCATCCAATAAAGATAGGTATCATTGATTTTTCACTACATCGTGTCTCACACAATGTGGTACAAAAAGGGGTATTTGTAGATACAAAAACCTAAGCATTCACAACATCACATTTGCCACCCACATCAAATCGTGCATAATAAAGTTATATACCTATGTTTAAACTTAGGTGTATAAATCCTGCACATTATCTTATATTTTAGATTTATTAAATCTAGAAAATCAGCCTAGGATACCCTACATACCCACTAGACACGTGTCCTAGCCACCTCACTAATGCCCTTACCACATCTCATACACCCTTGTCTCCTTTGTCCCTTCACATGGGGTAAACCTCCATATATCACTCCACATATAGCCACATTGCCCTAGTCAAGTGAGACACCTTCGATGACTCACTCAAAATACCCCTCCATTTGGTAGCCCTAGATTACCACTTGGTAATCTTGGCTTGACACCTCTCATTTCCCTCCAAAATCATAAAGAGCCTATAAAGGCATCTTCACCCCATTCACTAAAGGAGGCTAAGTATTAGTACCATCAAGCTATCAAATTCGCATCAGAATATCATGGGATTTTTTAGAGGGATCAAAATTTGAAGCTCAAGGGTCCCATTTTGTAGCAATCTACCACTAATCCAAAATTTCTTGTCCATGATTACATAGTCATAACTACACTTGCATAATTTCCCCACCGCTCATGCATGGTTAGCCAAATGCCACCGCATATCTGTGGTCTTATTAGAGATGAGAGAAATACAATGTAAAAGATTAGTAATTTTAAATTTTTAGAAAGGAACTTGGTTTATTATTTTTTGTTGTTTGTCTGCATTATTATTTCATTCAAGGGTTTATTATATAGATTTTATCTTCATATATAGGTGATACTAAACCCCCTTGTGTTTTGTTCTATGTGCATGCAAGAAGCGGGTATCTTGAAGAGTTGTTGAAGCTAGAGTGGTACCTAAATCGAATAGAAAAAGCCCACTCATTCCTTGGAGTTGTAGAAAAAGGGTTAAGGACACCAGTTGCTTGTTCATAAGACCCTATTATGCCATTTGGACACTTTTATCATGTATTATAATATTACACCCAATACACTTATGGTAAATCAAAACAGATCATTGTAACATTAGGAGATTCAGGTTCCCTTGTTTAATACAAAAAGATACCATTATTTTATTTGCAAAGTGTTCATTTATGTATACTCTTTTTGTATCATTATTTTGTTACACTATCTATTTATGATCAAATACAACAATCTCTCCACACCATGAGGCACTAATGAGGATTATAAAATACATTGAACTCCATTATCAGGATACTAATACCTTCAGTAATCTTATCAGAAATATCTAAACATGTATGGAGCCTTCGATTACATTTTATGATTTTGAAATCAAACCAATATATTTAGATTCAGTGGACCCTCCATTGCATATTATGGGTCAAATTGATAGGAATCCATTCAAACTAGTTTTTATTGATACCGACTCCTCCATCAATATCATCACCACCTTCGCTCTTCAAAATTTTAATCTTCCACCATATCATATCACCAAATCTTCCATCACCTTTAAATCATTCTATGATGCTCTCTATTCCATAGTTGGCCCTATTGTTTTACCCAACAAAGTGGGGGTCAAAATATTGCATGTCATGTTCCACATATTGGAAGTATCCATGGTCTACAATGTACTCCTTGGACATCCTTGGATCAAAGAAATGAGATGTATCCCCTATATACTCCATAAATATCTAAAATATGTACATGAGGGACAAATTCATTGTATAGCAGTGGACATTGACCTATTTAAGTATTACAATTTTATTTCAAATCCCTATGAATCCACTCTTCCATCCACTCATATTTTCTTGAGCCCATAAATCACATCATCCACCACACCATTCATATCTTCATCTAAAGCACCTATTCCTGAGGACCTCCCCATCACTAATCCAAATAAATCTTCCACATCTATACCCCCACCTTTATCACCATCAATTACATGTACATGTGGTCAAGCCCAATCGACATTGTCTACATCAACAACATTAATATCCTCTATTATTATTCCCTCCACATCATCACCCATTTATAAAATACATAAGCCAAATCCACATTCATCCACATCAGCTGATATCTTGCAAGTCAAATTAATGGATTGTGATATACCATTCCATCCCACAATTCTCTCATTATTAGATCCATAATCCAATAATAAGCCTTCCACATCCACCTCCACATCATTCCAAGTTGTGGTCCACCTCACTAGTCCTGGTATTTGTGAATACATGGTCCAAGACATCATTGTCATATTGCTTAGCATTCAAACTGCTAGGGATTATGGTCAGCCATGTCACCCACCCTTATCCATAGGAGTAGTGTACAATATGGGTTAAATGACTAACATAATTAATTTTGTATAGGGATGATTGATTCATCGTCTAGTCCATCTTACCTAGATGAACTCAAATAATTAACTCTTGCTAATATATCCACATGTCATATTTTCCATATTGATAGTTTCATCGGGTCAATTGGTAAGGCTATGGCCTACGACAACATGAACATGGAATGCATGAACTCATCGATACTCCATATTGAGGAGTGTATGACCGTTTAGATTTAGGCTATCACTCTCATTCTTCCATTTATTTTGAACAACCTTTTCAAAATATCCATTTGAATTTAGAATACGAAACCCATAACATTGATGGATTTTAGGAGGAAATATATGAAGAATATGATGTTATATCAATATATTTTTATGAATTTGATAAGGAATCAACACCCATCATTCCATTCATTGAATAGGATGAGTATTACCTCAAAATATTTCTCATCCATCAGTTCATATTTTGTTTGCTCATCCCTAGGGATCTAGTTGAGCCAACTGGTGAAAAACCTCCACTTTAGTGATCCACCTCATCAAAACAATTTTGTAACATATGTATATAATTATAAATTAATAATTCAAAACAAAAAAAAATCATCATTGCATTGCATGTGCATGTATTTTTTTCTTTTGCATTTATTTGTGTTGCTCTTTGTTATTTAGGTTTCCATATTTATTGCATTGGTTCTAGCAGACAGGATCTATCCATCCATCACATTGCTAACCACTAGTTTTTACTTTAAGTTAACATGAATCCTGATGACTTATTCACCCCACTCCATAATCCATATTATTTGGCAAAGCCAATTCCAATTGATGTGTCTTATTGATATGGATGAGATTTTCTCACCTTCATACTTTTATGAATTTATCCTTTTTGAGGAATTGTTAAGGGATTCAACCAACTACATTCCTCCATCGTCACCATATTTGCCTTCACCTCATATTTAGATCCTAAGGCTTTCTAGGAAGACATGGAAGAGATTGAGTCAAAATAGTTTGATAATATTATAGATGAAATTCATTTTATCCCAATGCCCCATAAATTTGAGGAAGGTTCTCATATATCCATTGAAGATACCATCGATGTGAACCATAGTTTAGATGTAGATAATCCTCAAATAATCAAACATGGTAAAAGCTTATCCAAAAATGAACAAGGAAAATTAATTGCTTTCATCAAGAAGAATAAAAACATTTTTGCATGGTCTTATAAAGACATGCCTAGTCTTGACACTAAATTGGTTGTCCACAATCACACCTTGCACCTTGATGCTAATTCAGTCAAACAAAAATTAAGAGAGATGCATCCTACCATTACCCTCATTATCAAAGAAGAGCTTAAAAATCTATTAGATGTGGGTTTTATTATCCCCATTGATTATCTTGAGTGGATCTCAAACATGGTACCAATTCACAAACCTAACGAGGTGATATGCATTTACACTGACTTTTAAGACCTTAACAAAGCGTGTCCTAAGGATGAATTTTATTTACCAAACATCGATACTCTTGTGGAAAATTGTGCTAGCCATGAAATGTTTTCTCTAATGGATTGTTTTTCAATATAAAACTAGATTCAAATCAATCCTTATGACCAACACAAAACAATGTTCACTACACCTTGGGGGAATTTTTGTTACAAGGTGATGCTCTTTGGCCTCAAAAAAACAAGTGCCACTTATAAAAAGGCCATGACATACATCTTCCATGATTACATGCATAAGATAATTGAATATTATGTGGATGATCTCTTGGAAAAATCTAAAACTTGATAATAGCACATTGGTATCTTGGAAAAAGTCTTTGATCGACTTCTAGAGCATAATGTAAGGTTGAACCCCAAAAAGTGCATCTTTGGTGATGCCTCAGGGAAACTTCTAGGATTCATTATCTTAAAAATAGACATTGAGGTAGACCCCAACAAATTCAAGGCCATCATGGATATGTCTCCCCAAAAAAACTTGAATGAATTGTGTAGTTTACAAGGAAAGATCCAATCAATCCATCATTTTATTGCATAACTTTTTAACAAATGCAGGTCATTCAAGCACCTGCTACAAAAGAGGCTGATATTTTCTTGAAAAAATGAGTACCAAAAAGCTTTTTATGACATCAAGAAATACCTTACTTCTCCACTAGTTTTAAATCCTTCTCATTTGGGGGTCCCCTTCCATATTTATGTTTTAGTAATGGAATTTGCATTAGGGATAATGCTTGCATAAAATAATGAAAATAATCGAGAGCAAGTTGTCTACTACATTAGTCAAGAATTGGTAAGATATGAAACCAAGTATGCTTATGTGGAAAATTTGTGCTTAGTAGTGGTTTTTTCTACTAAGAAACTTAGATATTACATGCTTAGTCACACCATATATGTCGTAGCTTGTAAAAATCCTTTGCGTTACATGATATCTCGCACTTATAATAATACCCGTACCATAAAATGGATAATACTTCTCACTAAATTCTATCTTGATTTTATCAACCAAAAATCCAATAAAGGCCAAGTCATAGCCGATTAGCTTGCAAAAGCTCTACTTCGTAGTGATAAACCCATGATTATTGAGCTTCCATATGATTCAATATTCACTGTCACTAAACCAGAAGAATATGTCACTCTAGAGTAATATGTTGATATCACACTATTATTTGATGGTTCTAAGTACGAAAAAGGTCAAGGTGTTGGATTCATGTTTCATACACCATAGGGGGTACATATTCCCCTATCTTCCAAACATGAATTCCAATGCACAAACAATAATGTAGAGTATGAAGCCATAATATTAGGTATTCAAGTGGCCATAACTATAGGCATAAAGTGTATCAGGATATTTGTTGACTCTCAACTTGTTTTTCATTAAATAAATGAAGAATACCAATGCAAGAAAACAAAAATAAAGTTTTACCATGAGTGACAATGACATTAATCTCTAAATGTGATTGGTATGAAATCAATATTTTACCACATTAGAATAATAGATTTGTATATGTGATGGCCTCTTAAGGATCATTTATTCTAAAGAACTCCATAGGAGAGGTACAACCACTCATTATCACAATAATCTCTAAATATACAATTGTCTGTGTTGAATCTAAGGATGAGAAAAATATTTGCTTTATCCATACAGAGTTGTATGAACCTTGGTCCAACCAAACAATAGCCTTCCTCAAGTTTGGAACACTCCCAATAGACATGTCATGAACTGCTAAACATATTTTTAAGAAATAGGTAGCTCATTTTACTCTCTTGGAGGGCTTGTACAAACAAGGTTATGATGGAGTTCTTCATTGCCTCGAGCTTGAATAGGTACAAATATCTATAGCTAAAGCTCATTACGGTACTTTTGTTAGTGGAATAGCCATTGCAAAGTGTATTATATGCATGCGTTACTATTGGCCCACCATGGAATATGACTATTCCACTTATGTCAAGCATTATCAAAAATATCAACAACATGTTAATTTAACTCATGTGTTGTCACAAGCATCACAGTCCATTCAAAGCCTTTGGACCTACTCACAATGGCGTCTTGATTTGATTGGAATAATCTTACCTTATTTCTTAGGATCAAATACATTCATCATCACAACCACTAAATACTTCACAAAGTGGGTTGAGGCAATTCCTCTAACTAGTACAATAGGACCTCGAATTGTGGAGTTTATACTTCATCATATCATCTATAATTTTTGTAATCCCTAAAAAATCCTCTTTTACAATAGTAAGTCTTTCAAAAACAAGGATGTTCAAGCACTTTTCAATAAATATAATATCCAACATAGTTTATTGACTCCTTACTACCCACATAAAAATGGACAAGTTGAGGCTACTAACAAGACTTTAATTGCTATTCTCAAGAAACTAATCAAAGAAAATTGTTGATATTGGCATACTAAAATCCCCTTGGAATTATGGACTTATAAAACAAGCATCTGAATGTCTACTAATGCAATGCCATTTTCATTGGTCTATAGATCCGAAGTAATTATGCCTCTTGAGCTTGATATCCCCTCATTGCAAATTTCATTGCAGGAATTCATATATGACGATACTGCTAGACAAACACATCTTAACCAACTCACACTTCTTGATGAAATATGGATCAATGCTTTATATAATTTATGAGTTTATCAGTACCACCTAAAATATTCTTACAATGCCAAATTTCATCTACATGGATTCCAAGTAGTAGATCTTGTTCTTAATGAAAATAAATAAAATACCAATGCATTGTTGCATCTTCATGATAAATTAGTGGCTAATAACTCAAACTTTGGTCCATACATTATAACTCAAAATTTGGTCAAGGAACTTATAGGCTTGCCAGTCTAGATGGATTAGAAGAGCATGAACCACTTAACATCATGCACTTGAGAGTATTCCATGCTTAACGTGATTTATATATATGTATATATACATGGCTAATACATAAAAATAACATTAAATTTCACATATTTGATTTTGGACATTACATTTTACACATTGCCTTTCACACATTGCATTGCCCACATTACATTTCATAAATTGTATTTCATACATTGCATTCACAACCACCTTCACACAATTTAATTCGCCATATTAGGGATCATTTATTCATTTAAGAAAATAATTTGTCCAATAAAGTCATGTTACCTTAATCAAGGGCACCTCCAAATCATCATTTATTTCCTTGCACCATTCTATAAAGTTAAATTATCATTTGCAAACCGTATTTACATAATCCCTAGGTATTTTAAGTCACTCAACCACTCTTAGTGTTTCTAGAAACCTCCAATATATGTCGAGTTTTCTTTAGGAGTAAGACACATTTTTACTAAGAAGATATTGAGTTTTGGGAATAGACTCTAACACTATTGAACCAAACACAATCACATATCTTAAAAACATCTTGTTTCAAATAGATATAATACCATGCTTGGGTTGAACCTCAAAGTGAAAAGGGTATTCCTTGCTTGTCCCATTATGCACATAGTCCAAAAATAAAAAAATTGTGGTTTTTACAACTATCACAATTATTTTCAAATACAAGAATTAGTATTAACGATAGGGTGAAATTCTCATCACATATTTATTGAGAATATAATTATCCAAATCTCTAAATATTTTACACATCACACACCATAGATCCTCAAGTTGTAAGGATAGAACTACATTTCTAGTCAGACAAATAGGTAGTTTGAATCCCCAAAGCTTAGAGATCAAATTCTTGGACTATGGAGATAATATCCACTAATGCTATAAATGCTTGACTGATAGTGGAGTACGCTCATGTGTGGCAACATGTCTCTCTTGAAGAGATCTCTAACTGCACATAAGGACTAGCTAGCTTCTTGGTCTTCGATGGGTTAATAAACTCACTTTTACACACATTAGTTCATAATTACCTTGAGTCATTACCATACTCATGATTAGGTAAATGAATTCAGTGCATACACATTTTATCTTAGATAAATTAGATAGAATTTACTGATCCTCTACAAAAAAATCAGTTTTCCATATCAACATCCATATCATTACATGAGTCTTCCATATTTTACACCACCATTTTGGTGTCCATGATTAAACAACAATGCTATAACTGGTCAAGTTAAATATAAACTATGAATTATTATTAGATAATTGATTCATTTGCATTCATACACATTATCATCCATCACACATATATAAAAGCATTCACACATAAGCATAACACATAAGTAAAAGCTATGTTATATATATATATATATATATATATATATATATATATATATATATATATATATATATATATATATATATATATATATATATATATATATATATATATATATATATATATATATATAAATATCACAAGTACAATGAATATCCAAAGGCTATATACAATGGAGCACCAAGGATCATATAAAAAAATACATCTAAGCACTATATAATACCTATATAAGGACACCTATGATCTTGAAGGAGCCCTAGACCTAGAGCCACTATGCCTAGAATCACTATGCCTAATAATCCTAGATATGGAGGAAGAGAGTCGATCTGGTAGACCAATGTTGTACCGCATTAGTAGATCCTCCAACTATTGTATGTATCCATTTTAGGACCAAAGGTGTAGTACATCATACCTCTAATGATGATCCCTCTATGTTAGCTCTACCTAGAGCCTCGTGATCCTATCATTACCTCCACTTATAGTTGCTCGTACCTCTAGCTCCATCTGCAATCAAGCTATATTTGCATCTCGAGCTGCCATCTCTACATATTTATTTGCCACCATATACTAGAGTTAAACCCACTTCTCTTTACTATACCAAGGAGATCTCTCTAGAATTAGCTATATCTCATTATCACCACCACCATCACCTCTAATATTTAGAGGCTGCTCTACTGCATATCTCACCTATCTTCATCAATTGCTAGATCAATGATATCTCTAAAATATAATAGCCTCATATATATCCTCCACCTTGGCCTCTACCTCATCATCATCCCCACTACTATCATCCACTACCTAACTCAGTACCTATGGTGGTTGTGTAGAAAACCATGCATCATAATTGATGGTATTCCTTGCATCATCCACATTAGGGAGATCTATCTCCTTGTCATCCTCATAGGTCACCCACCATGCCTTCACACAAGGTAGAACCATCTCATATTTATGGTTCTTATACAATATCGATACCTTAGGGATCCCTTCTCATAGCCTAAACTACCATAACATCCATGAGAACTTGATTAGCTCCACCTCACTCCTATACTGCCCAACCACCTATATAGCCTACCAAAATATCCATGGCTACTCCCTATCACTAGTCCAAAAATCACCTCACCATGGTCTCTAAAGGACCTGATCATATGTCAAACCCACCCATATATCTCTATACTCTTGACCACTATATTTAGGATGACCTACCATCTTAAATAATAGGGTAATCCCATAGGAAAGCCCATAGGCTGAGCCACATTGAAGTTCTCCCAACCCTAACACTACATCAGTACACTACAACCCAACCCCTTCTACCCCTTCCTTCTCATATCATACTACTCCAAGTACATATGATCTAGTATATCAAGCACCCATGCATAAACTTGAGGCTCATTGATCATATCACACACCATCCTGATCATGTTCCATGGGAATGTACAACCAGTACTGTTAGGTTCCACTATGTTGACCAATAAAAACATGAAAAAGGTGGGAAATACATCCAACTCCTTGGTATACATCACCAAGTACATAATCCCTCCATAGTTCACACTCATAGTCTTTATTGTGTCCAACATTAATACATAATCCATCCACTAGAACTCGAAGGATGGGTTTACACCCTTGAGTGTCACTATTACCTCACTAGTAGGGAGCTAAAAGGTTCCCCTATCTGGATACCATATGTATGTCAATGAAGAGAGATGTCTCTCATCATCACTCACAACATCAATTTGTTTTGCTATGACTAGCACCACACCCTCTAACCAGTTCCAATGCTCCTTAAAAAACATCGTTCTCACCCTGGGTATGAGGTGCGAGAACCAATATTGAGCCTCCAAGATCCTAAACTACAACACAACACATACACAATGTAAGCACATTAGTGTCACATTAATTACATAATTCCAAGAAAAAATTGCACAAATTCCAAACATGAGTACCAAGGGCACTTACCTCAGCCACCTACACCACTTCTCCTACCACATCTGCTCCTTCGATCATCGTAACTTCCACTCCACCACACTCATTCACTCCACCTCACTTCTTAACTCACTCACTCTACTGTAGACGTAGCTTCTGTAACCTATGAACACAAGAATGAATCTAATTTTACCTCTGTAGACTATTTATAGCTATTTTTGACATGCTAAAATGCCCATGGGCATTCATATGGTACATTGAAACATTGACCATTATTTGCAGAGTGGTAAACACTTGCTAGCATTTGTGCATGATGTAGATGCTAGCTCATATCTAGCTTCAAAAAATTATAGAAAGACCAAAATTCTCCAAAAAATGTAGCTTACCTCTACAAAATAACCCCATATTGCATCCACACATTCATTCCATCATCATATCATGTTTTGTGAAACCAAAAATTGATTTGGACACTTAATTTTTGCTTACGACCAAAGGTTGTAAAATCATCTTACAAACTTTAAAACGCATCAAAACGGTCAAAAATTTCACAAAAAAAAATACATTCATCATTACAATAATCCATAACATCATTTCATCACTCTTCATGATAACATGCATTGATTTGGGCAGTTAATTTTTATTTGCAACCAAAAAGTTACAAAATTATCCAAAATTGCTTTTGCAAAATGCTCCCAAAAAAATGAAAAATATCACAAAATCATGCAATCCAATTATCAAAGAATTTTTCATCATCACATATTTATTTTAACATCATTCAATATTTAAACCATT
Organism: Wollemia nobilis; assembly: GCA_028583015.1. Classification (NCBI taxonomy): domain Eukaryota; kingdom Viridiplantae; phylum Streptophyta; class Pinopsida; order Araucariales; family Araucariaceae; genus Wollemia; species Wollemia nobilis. The sequence goes on from JAQPPZ010016952.1 coordinate 1,812,798, forward strand.
GTATTTGCATTAAAAATTTTCCAAATTCATTTAAAATTTCATGTGAACCTTGTATCTAGTGGTCTATTATATCTCCTTGGTGATTGCAGTGATTGCAGTGATTGGTTAACCATGCAATTCAGTAAAATGATTAGATCACCATAAGGATACTTGCCCATCATAATTCAACATACTCTTGTTTGAAGATAAAATGATTTTGGGCTACTCAATTCTCAAGTGAGACTATGCCCAAATTATCTTGCTAAAAAATTTATCATTGATGGTCTTGTTTGTGGGGATTGAAACATGAAAAAAAATCATATTTCAATATATATTTTTTATTGATATTCATAATGGAGATAGGTCCTTCCTAGGTTGATAGGTTCCAATTGAGAGAATTATCCTACAATCACTAGATAGCCCTCTAGGGGTTGACTCTTTTCCTTTTTTTTTCAATAACACCAATTGGTATGTTTTCCAATAGCATGGAATCACCCCAAACTTGGGGTAACTAAATTCAATTTTGAGTTTTCACATCAAGATACATAATTCACATCATACATCTACATTTTTCAAAAACCCCTTTTCTTGTTAGGGTAAAATTAGAATTTATTTACATCATTCATCATACATTAGCATATTGGCAAAAATCCCTTTTCTATTGGGACAAGAATATAATTCATTTACATCCACACTTGGAAAAAACCCATTTTTTGTTGGGAAAAAATATAATCAACCACTTGCATTATACAAAAATCATTTTCTTCATTAAGGAAAAAATGACATCAGTTTACATCATTCATATCATCCACATTTACATCATTCATATCAACCATATTTACATCATACCCTTGCACTTACACTATTCACCTACATTATTCCCCATAATTCTATCAATTGGCTCATCAGACTCATTTTCCACTCACTTTCCAATTGAGAGGGTAAGCTACACCAAAAAACTCTTTATCTTCAAAATCTTCTTTGTGTTCTAAGGAAAGAAAGTTGCTTCACCAGACTAAACTAGGTCTCTCATATTTTTGCACCACATTGTGTTCCATGTAATTTGATACAAAAGGAGGTATATATAGACACTTGTCATCCATTCATATCTTCCAATCACAACCGTTCATTATTTATATATAAATATATATGTATTTATTTAATATATGCATAAATATTAATATTTTATATTTATATTTACATATATATAATAAATATATATGTATTTATATGAATAAATCCTAGACATCCACCATGACTTAATCTTATCCATCCATACATACATATAAATCATTGTCACTTGCCCAAGCTTAATCCCCACCCTTCCTCATGTTTTAATATCATTCACCCATTTGGTGTCATCAAAACCCTAACATGTTCAAGGGTAGATTATAAAAGATGATTTATTTTGATGAATCAAGGTCTCTGAAAAATTCCTAGCCCATTTTTCTATCATCTTCCTACCTCAACACTGCCATTGCACCCACTGTAAAATCCTCATGAACTAGATATGGTTATGACTCACTCTCATCCACCCTTGAACACTATCTATAGTTTGTAAACACTATTGAGCATTTCTAGAATATTGTTGGGTGTTCACAACCATCACCAAATTCTTTTGGGTGTTTCCCGTAGTATATTTGCAGTTTGTAATCCCTCATATACTTTTGGACATTCGTGTGACTATCGAACATAGACACAAGAACACAAATTAGCATTGAAAAGGTAAGATATTTGTTGCATATATTAATATTTTTGCACTTTTTAATACAATTCAACATTGTAATATTTAGGGTTTTATAGGTTTTATCATTCAAAGGGCCTCACACAGTGGATCCCTAATAGGTGCTATTAAACGCTTTTATATTTTTTTCTATTTATAGGTGCATGAATCATTTTTTGGGAAGTTATTGTAGCTAGGGTGGTCCCACAGGGATACACAAGACCACTCACACACTTATTTGAAGCAAATATGATGCAAAATATGAAGTATATTCAATTGTGAATAAAGGTTTTTAAATCCTAGATTTGTAATCATTTTATCAATACAAAGTCATATTGTAACATTGGATATTAATGCTCCCCCCATAATAATATCAATATTATTGTCTTCAGTTGTGCAATAATTTTTTGGGTTGATTCTTTTATCTATTTCTTTGGTGTTGTCATATTTTGCTTTACAATATGTTAATTATTTTAATATATAGATGGGAATCATTAATAACTCATCATCATTTATTATCATTCATGGTTTTCATTTGAATTTTTCGAGTTATTCATGACAAATTATTGATAGAATTTTATAACATAGTCACATCATAGGGAAGCAAGCACATTAATTTGTACATCTAGATATAAATTCGTAACCCAATCTATAGACTTATAAAAGCTTGGAAAATTTAATAACGAACTTGTTATGTATACGAGAGCCATACATAATGGATAATATTAATATTATAATAATATAATGTAGCATGGAAAGAAAAAATATTAACTTTTGGTACTCTTGGATCATGTGAAGAAAGTTAATGTACCAATAACATCAATTAGCTCATGTAAAAAAGGTTAATACATTGATTCCTTTTAAAATAGAGGGGAATTTGTAGCAACCTATTACCATTTATTTTTGGACAAGAGTTTGATTTTAGAAAGTTCTCATTAAAAATCCTCCTTACTCTCAATAAACAATATAATGTGAGGTGGAGTATAGCCCCCAAATAGCCAATCATAACTAATCGATATATTTGCTAAGGATAACTAATATATTAATAACACATATTGGTAAATGTAAAGAAGATTAATATGATAATGTATAAGTAGTTTTTTTAATCAATAGTATGACTTATTTATTACTCAATAGTTTCTAATTATTATGAGACTATACTTGATGATGCTATTAATATACACTTACTAGTACATAAAAAAAATATCAATATATTATTATTTGATAATTTGTTTGATTATTATGGTGGATTACATAGTTTTTAGTATTTTTAACATCTACATAATCGTATGTGGTAAATTTTTTAATACTATGTAATTCATAATTACTAAAGTATATCATATGGACCATATTAGGGATCAAAATTATAGGCTTCAAATGCTATTTTTCCTTAGGAAGGGTGAAAACAAGGTTTCCCCTTATAAAAATTGAAGTTATAGTTTTCATATTTCAAACTTAAAGTGAAGAAAGTAGTTTAATTTTTGGTTTAAAAGGTAATTGAAAATTGTATCCATAAAAAACTAAAACTTGTAATATACTTGATAGGGATAGATCACTTAGAAGCATGACAACATGGTGAAAATGATAGAGGGATGAGGCACAATAACCTAGTATAATTTTATTTTCGATAACTCCTTCAAATGAAATCATATTGTTATTAAATTTTATAAAGACATTTTGATATCAATAGGAATTCTCATTATAAATTTCATCTTAAAATAAATAATCTATCCTTAAAATAATTATAAAAGAATAATCAATACTAACAAGTAGTTTTTAAGATATAATTCAACCAAAACAAGTCCAAGTTGAGTAAATATTTTGTGAGTGAAGGAGAATAAAAATAATGTCTTATATAAATTTATGAAAATTAATTGAATCAACACATTGTTTATTTTTGCAAAAATAAATTCATACAAAGTATAGAACAAAGAATATATGGAGGTTTTCATGGACACTAAATAATGTCACTATTAAAAAATACAGTTATACTCCAAATAATAACAAAATAGATGGTATGAAGGGGTATTTATACCCAAATACGAGTTACCTTTATATCAAGGTTGTGAGACTTACCTTTAGGAATAAAATCATAATATATTACAAAAACACATTTTTAAAAGGTTTACAATGGCCCAAAGGTCTTATATGAACAATGTAATGCAAACTTTAGTTGTGGCCTCATGAGAATCTTAAGCACTATATATTCCAATATTCTCTCTTAATTTGAATGAGGGACATAGAGAGAGACCTTTACTTGTCATCCCTTTTTAGGGGACATTCTCCAACTTGAAGGAGCTTCTACATATATATGAGAGTGATATTGAGCATGATATTGGTTAGGATATCCATTGTATGCTCTAATGAAGGTACATAAATTGGATCAAGCATTGTACATGCTTAAAGCCATTACACAAAGATCATCAAATTTTCTATATGCTTTATTATTTTATGGAATATTATATTATGGACAAGATGGATGATGCCCTCATTATCACATAGAAGAGTGACTAAAAGAATTTGAGGAATATCAATCTCCTCTAAAATCATGAGTATCCATTAGAGATATTTAATTGTCTTATTGACAATACAATATTTAGATTTTGTAGAATATTGAGATATAGTGGATTGGAATTTAGAAAACCAAGAAATAGGGATGGATTCCAAATAGAACAAAAAGCATTTAGTGAACCATTGCTCATACCAATCATCAACCTAATTAGCATCTAAAATTTCTATAAAAAATGGAGTGGAGCTAGCAATGTAATCAATACCCATATGATAAGTCCCTCAAATATATCTAAAAATAGTCTTAACCATTGTTTAGTTGCTCTTTTAGGGTGCTTACATGTACCTAGAGTAATAACTGATACCAAAAACTATACTAATCCAATCACAAATTAAGATACCTTAATGAGAAAAATTATTTTGCCTAGAAACATAGGGTAGGAATTTATTTGTTGATAAAATAAGGTTTTTAACTTTAATTATGGTAAAAAAGCTACCATAAATTAATATAACTTAACGAGATGGATTATTGTACCTAGAAACATAATGGTCTTATTGATTAATAATAGAAGGTTTGGTATGAATAAAATAGGGTTTGAGGAATCAAACTAGGATTTTAGAGGCTAGGGTAGAGGTTTGGATAAAGTTTTATTGCAAAATAACACCATTAAATAGGATCAATATTATTGGAGGTTCTTTTAGCAGTAAGGATCACAAACAAAAATGGGGGTGTAGATACTTTGATACCAAATTCTCCAAAATAAGGAATCTCATATTAGGATAAGCTATGTGAAACCCAAAACAAATTCAATGATTGTCAAATATAGGTAAGAATAATTATAAATATCATTGGGAAGTGATAAACAAAGGATTATTTTTCTAGAAGAGTGAACAAATATTTACCAGAGGTAAGAAATATCAGTATTGAAAATAGCATAGGATGGAATAGCCAAGGACATAGTTTATAAGATTAAATACAAAATAATAGGTAAATTTATGGGTTTCAAACTATTTGTGCACTTTATCCACATGTGGATAAGGAAAAAATAGAATTTTGAAGGATAATATGATATTCTAACTCTCCAAAATGGGTATTTTCTATAGAGTTTACATCAGTGACAGATTGATAAAAATATGAGGGAGGGTCATATCATCATAGGCCAGTGAGACTATTCCTATAACCATGGAATATGGGATTCAAACCAAGGACGAAAATAACTATAGTATCAATATGGGTAAGATTATTTTCTCTTACCCTTAAATTTTGGAAAGAGAAGGTACTCGAGGCAATAGGCAACTAACTAGGTTGTTATTAGGGTAGATCAAGAGAAATAATTTTAGGAGGATCAGTAACTTTTGCTATGGTTTGTGTATAAATGGACCTCAATAAACCTATTACAATGGAGATAGACCTAAAAATAGGGGATTCTATCTGGTTCTAATAACTATATTATTAGACTATTCCATTCAGATATCGGGTATGCTACACTCATGAAAATCTGGCGTGAATGTGCTCAACATTTAAGGATCATCAACTAGAACAAGAGGGACTAAAATAAAATACTAACATGGCAAGCCAATATCTTCAGAAAAGGTAAATTGAAAGGAAATTAAATGTCCAATAGACCCTAAGAGCTTCAAAAAAATAATTAGAAGGCTAAACAAAATAAATCAGCAAAGTAATAAAAGACGAGAAAAAAGTAGGAAGAACAAACAATAGATATGAGATATTCAAACAACTTGGAAGCTTGTAAACATAAGATATTTTAAAATGAAAGGGGTAGAGGAGGATAAACCCTAGGTCAAATTGACTAATCATGAATAATACTCTAATATAGTATTTCGTAAAAAGTAAGGAGCATAACCAAACATAACCTCTCTCATGGAAGAGGATATTCAACTAATGAGGGATACCATAGGAGGGGGAATAGAGCAGGTGATAGTCTTAAATCAGGAAATAGAGATGAAAGAAGGAAATAATAATAAAAACAACCCTACTTGAGGTATTCATCAAGTGGATAATAAATAAAAAATGATTAAATCAATTGGGATGAATTCAAACAAGGGGAAGATGGAGGAACAAGGAAGAAATTTGACCTAGAATGGAAAGGTAAAATCGATGGCTGATTTATTCTCTCCCAATTCTTAATAATATTAATTGTTTGTAATGTGAAGTGTTCAGGTATATAGCCCAGGTAAAAGGTAGTCAAAATATTATCATAGATATGATTCTATATATAATTTTGTTATAGGAAACCAAAATGCAAGGAGAAGACTTACAAAAATTAAATAGGAAGATATGGAAAATATAAGATATCCTTACTCAATTGACATAGAGTAAATCATGGGGATTGGCTACTATGTGGAATCACCAAATATTCCTAGGTATAGGGGGGTTTCATGAGAGGGGTACTAATGGTTTAGTTACAGAGCATAAAAAATTAGATTAGAGAGGGATCAATGAATAGCCATCTTGACTTTCCTAGAGGACCAATGGATTATGGGGGGATATTTTAATGTAAAGCTTAGAATAGAGGCACAACAAGGAGGTAGAGCCATGTTGGAGGAAAAGGATAGGTTATTCTTAGAAATAACATGTCAAATGATTCTAATAGTTATCCTAACTGTGGATAGCTCCATGACCTAGAAAAATACAGGAAAGAAAGAAAATATAATAAAAAATTACTTGGATCATTTCTTCATGGGGGAGGAATATTTCCTGCATACCAAGAATCAAGCAAGGGTCATAGATAGGCTTTATTTAGACCATTTTCTAGTAAGCCTTACCATATAAGAATATAATAATAAAATTATAGTAAATTTTAAATTTGAGCTATAGTGGCTAAAAGATGAGTTGGAGGACTACTTAAAGGAATAATGGGAAGTAGGGAAAGCAATATTTGGGACAAACTAATTCAAACTCCTTAAAAAACTAAATTATATGAGGATCCAACTAAAGGAGTGGAGTAAACATAATATGGAACACACTAGAATCCATAAGAACAAAATCAAGGATCTAAAGAAGAAGATTTTTTAAGAGATAAGACAAGGAACTATTATGAAAGATTTGTTGCAACGTGAGGCTAAAATTATTAGGACATAGGAAACTTTAGAGGAACAAGAAGACATATATTGGAGGCAAAGAGCTAGAGATACATGGTTAGAGGGAGATCGAAACATAACTTTATTTTATAAGATAAAAAAATAGAATTATAGGTCTTAAAGATATGCTATGTCAAGTAAACTCCATTGGAAGTGAAATAAAAGCTATAGAAAATTAGTACTTCCATACCCTATTCATTAGCAATGAAAATTTAAATGCACCATGGTAGGAGAAGATACTAGAGGCAATTCCACAATTAGTCAAACTTGAACACAATAAATTATTAATGAAGGAAATTTATTTTGAAAAAATATTGCAAATAATACAAAAAACACAAATAGAAAATACCCCATGTCCTGATGGGTTTCCCATTGAATTTTATCAAAATATTTTGGAAATTATGGGCCAAAAATTAGTGGAGGCACTAGATAAAATTAGAGAGAGTAATAAAATGCTAGAAATTTTGAATCATAATTTTCTTACTTTAATTTCGACTAGTGAGATACTTAATAATTATAGGTATATCTTACTATGAAGTGTATTATACAATATATTAACAAAGCTTGTGGTGGAGAGGTTAAAACATTTTTTTCCAAATATGATTTCAAGTGAGCAAGGTGGTTTAGTTGGAGGTATACAAATTCTAAATGAAATAGTAGTGGCCTAGGAGGTGATACATACAATGTCCAAACAAAAGGACCTAGGTATGTTTATTAAATTAGATATTTCTATAGCCTATGATAGAGTAGACTAGACCTTTATGCAAAGGATTTTAGAAAAAAATGGTCTTTGCAAAGGGGTGGAGAGACTAGGTAAAATCATGTACACATATCAAATAATTCTTAGTTTTGGTAAATGGTAGTCCCTCTCCCATGTTCATAGTAGGATAGGGTATGAGGCAAGGGGACTCTCTTTCCCCTTATATTTGTATCCTTTATGCAAAGGATCTAGGGAGACTATAAAAAAAGGGGATAAAAGAGGTAAAGCTAAGGGTTCTAATAATAATTTCTCAAATTGAGGTAAATCACCTTCAATGTATGGATGATATTGCTCTTATTATTCAAGCCAATCTCCTAGTAGCAAGAAATATAAAATAATTTTTAAATGGGGATACTCAAGCTACTAGAAAACTTTTAATGAAAAAAAGTTTCAAATATATTATTTAAAACAATGAAGAGAGTGAGGGATAAAATTATACAATTGTTGAACTTCATTGAAACTCCCTTATCCTTACATTATATAGGAGTACCTTTATGTACAAATAAAATAAAAATAAAGGAGTGGAAATGTTGATCGGAAAACTACAAGCTAAGTTGAGCAACTAGGCACACAAATGGCTAATCTTGGGAGAAAGGCTTAAATGATTAAATTTTTACTACAATCCCTCCTAGTTTATAAAATTTCCATACTTCAAGATCCAAAGGAAATTCTAAAAGGTATTGACAAACACACAAGAACATTTTTGTGGTTTGGTGTAAGGGGAGAAAATAAATTATCACTAGTTGGGTGGGACAAGATATGCCAACCAAAAAACAAGGAGGATTGAGGATAATATCAACATCCCAAAATAGAAAGGTACTAGCAGGAAATATATAATGGATGTGGATTACAACTACTAGGGCTTATGGAGCAGACTATTACACTCAAAATATTACCTAGGAATGGTTGAGAAAAACATACCAATACTTAGAGTGTAAGGAAAGGGATCTACAATATGGAGAACAATATTGGTAGTTAGGGTATGGAAAGGATACTCTATTTTGAGAGGATTCATGGAATCAATACCAATCAATTATTCAAACATTTCTATAGATGTAGAGTTGGAAAGTAAAGCTCTAAAAGGTAGGATGGTGGAAAGCCTCTTACTATATGAAATCATGAAATCAATAGGTACTAGACTTACTACTATGGAAACATACCCAATAATTGCTAGTGAAGAGGATATAGAAACTAATAAAAAAACGTGGAGATATCTTCAAAGACACCCAATTCTGGATGGTTCTAATATGGTTATACTTGGATGGGGAGGAAGAAAATTGGTAATATATAAGGTAAAGGAGGGATACAAGGTAGCTTGTGGATATGATATGTCCCCAACACCACTTCCATGGAATTTTATTTGGAAAAATTAAGGATGGCCAAAAATTAACATTTTCTCATGGTTGATTAACCATGGAAAGTGCTTGACATTTGATAATTTGAAAAAATGATGCTTCTACATGCCTTCCAAATTTGTTGTATGGAAATATAGAGGATACCTTGAAAAACATTTTTTTTTGTGTTCTTTTGCTAAAGATATATGGATCAGTTGGTGGGGGTAAATGAGACAACATTGGAAAATATTTGGGAGTCAAGAAAGATTTTATGAGAAATGGAAACAATGTAATATGAAGCTTGAATGACTAAACCATGGATTATCTTCCCCAAGAGGATTTTCTCCATATAAATAATTATTTCATCACTATTTTGATTTTAGTTACATTGTATAGAGGGTTTACATTCTTTCATGTGGTTTTCATGCTTAGAAACTAATAAGTATGAGCTTGAATTAATCATAATATCATAACAATTATATATAGTTATATTAATAGTGTATTTACAACTTAATTAGAATTACATTAAAATCTTTACGGGCCAACCATACTATATTCTTAACATCTAGTGTTAGATTTCATAGTGATTTCAAAAATGAATGAAATCAACACATTGTCTATTATTGCACAACAGAAATATATGCAAAGCAATAAATAAATAATATATGGGGGTGTCCATGGAAATCAAATAATATCATTATTAAAATATATAATCACTCCAATTTATAATAAAATTATTTGTATGAAGGTGCAATTATAGCCAAATATAAGTTACATTAAAAATAAAATAAAATAATAAAATTAAAAAAATACTTTTTAAAGTTTTATAAGGGTCTACAGGAATAATATGAAAAATAGAATGCAAACTTTTATTATGGCTTCAAAATAAGCCTAAGAACCATATATTCCAACATCCCCCTTAAGTTGAATGGGGGACATAGAGAAATACCCTTGTTTGTCATCCATCCTTAGGAAACACTCTTCTTCCCCAAGGAGCTCTTGCATATGGATAAAAGTGAACTTAAACATGATATTGGTTAGGACATCTACTAATTACTTTGATGAACATAAATTGGATCAAGCAACCTACATGCCTAAAGCCATTTCACAAATATCCAAATTTTAATAGGCTTTATCTACTAATGGAATTTTATATTATGGGAAATCTAGATGGTTCTATCACTATTACATATAAGAATAATTAGAAGACTTTGAGGAATGTCAATATCCTCCAAAAAATGAGTATCCATTAAAAATGCTTAATTGCCTCATTGAAAACACAATATCTAATTTTTTTAGAAGACTAAGATATAGTGGATTTGCATTTAGGATACAAAAAATAGGGATTGATACCAAATAGAAAATAATGTCTATGGTGGACCATTGATCATACAAATCATCAACCTAATCAACATCTAAAAAATCTATTAAAATTAGAGGGTAGCCAACAATGTAATGAGTATCCATCTTGTAAATCCCTTGAATGTATCTAAAAATAGTCTTAACCATTGTCTACTTACTCTTTTAGTCTGCTTACAAGTATGTGGAGCAATAACTAATAACAAAATTTATAATAAGTCTATCAATAATTAAGATACCTTAAGGAGAAAAAATATTTTACCAAGAAACATAGGATAGGGATTTGTTTATTGATAAAATCAAGTTTTTTACTTCAATTATGGTAAATTGTTTTACCAAAAATTAATAAACCTTAAGGATATGGATTATTGTACCTATAAACATATGGTTTTGTTGATAAATAATAAAATGTTTGGGATGCCTAAATCATGATAGCTAGTCTATCACAAATTGAGATACCTAGAGGAGATGGATGCTTTATTTTTCTAACAAAAATATGTTAGACTACATTGATGAATTTATGGTTTATAAATTCACATTATATTTTATTCAAATGAATAATTTTGTAAAGACAAGATATGTTGGAAGTTAGAAAAGGGTTTTACTAGAAAAAGGGGGTAAAAATGTTTTTACAACTGTAAGCTTTGGATCTTACCTTTTACCTTCATGGACGACAGCTGACTCGACAGGATTGGACGGCATGGACGGCAGGGAGTTAGACTCCTAAGTTAATTTTTCCTTTCCTCCCTATTATTCCTCCTTCCCTAAAGTATCTAGATTATGGTTATTAATCTAGTATTTAAGCTTTGTAACCGAGGGTTTGAATAATGAATTTTGTCACATTTTTCATTCTGGTTAATAATCTCTAGCTCCTAACTTTGTGCCATTTCATTTCCAATATCTGGTATCAGAGACGGCGGACACGGATCCCGAGGAGCAGGCTAGACAGGCGAACACAGAGCCCGAGGTGATCGACAGGCGGACACGGATCACGAGGAGGTCCAGGAGGCCCGTAGATCGACGAGCTCGGAGGAGGCCCGTAGGACAACGCGGATCTCAAGGAGATCGGAGCACACAGACCGAGGAGCGACATACTAACACATGGCAAGCAAATAGACTGACACGTGGCGAGCAAATAGACTGACAGAGACGCGACAAGTGGCGGACACACGTGGGAGACAGACGCGACATGTGGCGGACACACGTGGGAGACAGACGCTACACGTGGCTGACAGACGTGGGAGACAGACGCGACAAGTGGCATGTGACAAGTGGCGGACGATGAAGGCAAAAGGCTCGATCGACGATCGCCCGAAGGCAATCGAAGACCTTTGTGTCTTCAAAGGGTTTTAAACCCTTACATTGGCTGTGCACAGCCAATGTGGGACTAAAGTCCCGTGTTTTTTTTTGGAACTGCGCGGCCGCGACAGTTCAAAGGAGGGAAGCCTCCTTTGGCTTCCATCGGGCCACGCAGCCCAATTGGCTCGAGGAGCCAGCCTAAGACGTAGCCGCCCGCTTGATCACGGGTTCGACTCCCGCCCACTTCCTTTTTTATTGATTAAAGTTTTTTTTTTTTTAATTTAGTTTTAGTTTTAATTTTTTTTTAAATTCAAATTTATTTCCATATTTAATAAATCAATTATAATTGTTTTTTTTTAATTCTTCTAAAAGAACAATTATTTTTTTATTAAATAAGTTTATAATTTTTTTTTAAAGAAAATATAATAGTAGCAATTGCCTAAGAGGCAATTTTCTTGTAAAAGGCAAAGTTTTTTGATTGATTCGGGGAATCATCAAATTGAGATTAAAAAGCCCGAGAGGCTTAATTTTGTAAAAAAAAAAAAATTGTAAAATTGTAACTAGGCATTGATGATAAGACCGAATGGTTGTTATCATGCCTTATGTGCAATTTTAGCAAGAGCAAATCCAGAAAGATTTGATGACAGAGTAAGGAGTTACGGACTCCATGTTGTATTTAATGAACTTCAAAATGCAGTAATCGCACATCAAAGGCATCCTGACTCGGGAGTACGAGGCTGATTTTGAAGACAATTCATTGAGGAGTGAATTTGAGCAATCCGAATCAATTGCAATTGAACATCAAGAAACTGAATATACTCATTATAGTAATTCAGTAGAATTTCTAGAACCAGATCCACCAGAGATCATTCTAATTAGCGACGACGAAGAAGAAATAGCAGACAATTTTGTTCCTCAAGAAGTAGCAGCACCACAGCAAGAGGAACAAGCCATCAGTGATAGAGTGAGTCAAGCCAGATTTGACTTAAATTTGTAATCTCTTCTTTCTTCTTTCTTCTTTCTTCTCTTCCTTATTTCAAAAAGCAGAGTACTTTTTTTTGTAACCGAGAAATAAAAGTGTTTTAGAAACTATGGACTCAAGAAACAGCATACCTATTCCAGAATTTAATGGATATGACTACGAGTATTGGTCTATCAAAATGAAGACCTTGCTCTTAGGGAAAGGTTTATGGGACATAGTAGAAGAGGGTTACACAGAACCCACAAACTGGGCAATTTTAAGTGTCGCAGATAAGAAAACACTAAAAGAAGGACAAAAGAGCAACTCTTCTGCTCTTTCTCATCTTCAATCAGCATTGGAGAAGAATATATTCCCTAGAATCGTTGCTTGTACAACTGCACAAGCTTCCTGGAAAGCTTTACAAGATGGATTCCAGGGTAGTGATCAAGTGAAGCAAGTGAGGCTTCAAACACTAAAAAGAGATTTTGAAAATCTTAAAATGAAAGAAGATGAAAAAGTAGGTGATTACTGTGTCAGAGTAAAAGCAATTGTTGATAAAATGGTTACACTTGGCGAGGATATTAAGCCTGAGACAATTGTAACAAAAGTGTTGCGAACACTTCCAAAAATATGGAATCATGTTGCTATGATCATAGAAGAATAAAAAAATCTGTCCACTTTTTCATTTGATGCCTTAATCGGATCACTAATGTCTCATGAAGATAGATTACAGGAATCTACTTCCACCAGCTATGGAGGCGATGATAAAGCCTTCACCTCAAATGAAAATACTTGGAAGAGGACGTGGAAGAGGCCAAGGCAGAGGTCAGAGACAAGGTAGAGGCAGAGGCAACTCCAACAGAGGAGGCAATCAGAACAGAGGAGGCAATCAAAACAGAGGTGGAAATCAAAATCGAGGAGGAAATTCAGGACGAAGTGGAAATCAAGGGCGAGGAAGTGACAAGTCCAAATCAGCTTGTTTCAACTGTGGCAAGACAGGTCACTTTGCTCGCGATTGCTGGTCAAAATCTTCTCAAGACAGCAGCAGTCAATATGGAACCTATGGAGAAGAAGATGAACAATCTAATATTTTTCTTTCATATGGTCAATCAGAACAGAATCTCAATGACACCTGGATTCTGGATACTGGTTGCTCAAACCATATGAGTGGCAGCAAAAATCTATTTGCTACTCTAGATTCCACTTATACATCCCAAATCAAATTAGGGGATGATAAAGCTTTGCAAGTCAAAGGCATCGAAACCATGGAAGTTCCAACAAAATGAGGACTCAAGACAGTGAATGACATCTACTACACTCCAAAGCTTCAACACAATCTACTAAGCATTGGGCAAATGATGGAGAACAATTACAAACTTGTTTTTGATGAAGGAAAATGTCTCATTCTTGATAAAAACAATTGTAATCGAGTCATCACACAAGTTCCTATGACCAAGAATCGGTTATTCCCTCTCAATTTTGGCGAGCCAGGGGGAGCTAAACTTGCAAATCTAGCCATAGACAATCCAAGTGTACTTTGGCACTTGCGATATGGTCACCTTAATTTTGCTAGCTTGAAATTACTAACTTCTCAAGCTATGGTGACAGGACTTCCCAAAATGACAGAACAGAAGGAAGTCTGCGTAGGATGTGCTTTGGGAAAGCACTCAAGATCGAAGTTTCTGAAAGGACAAGCGTGGAGAGCCAGTTATCCACTTCAGTTAGTACATTCGGACATCTGTGGTCCAATGCAGACAAAGAGTCTAGGAAACAATTCTTACTTTCTCACTTTCATAGATGATTTTTCTCGCATGTCCTTGGATTTATTTCTTGAAACATAAAGATGAAGTTTTTGATTGCTTCATAGATTTTAGAAACAATGTAGAGAAACAAAGTGGGAATTATGTAAAATGTCTTCGGACAGATCGAGGAGGTGAATACTCCTCAACAGAATTCTTGGCATATTGTAAAGCAAATGGGATCAAAAGGCAGTTCACCACTGCTTATACCCCACAACAGAATGGTGTAGCCGAAAGAAAGAATCGCACCATTGTTGAGATGGCAAGAACAATGCTTCAGACTAAGCATCTGACTAATATGTACTGGGTTGATGCTGTAAGAACCAGTGTATATATTCTAAATAGAAGTCCAACTTCTAGTTTAGATGGTGTCACTCCTTATGAGGGGTGGTACGGAAGGAAACCAAATGTAAAGCATCTCAAAGTTTTTGGTTCTTTAGCATATGCACACATTCCTGATGAGAAGAGGAAAAAGCTTGATCCCAAAAGTCAAGCTTGTATATTTATAGGGTATTGTGAGTCTACTAAAGCTTATAGACTCTACAATCCCAAGACCCACAAGATTATCCTTTCCAGGGATGTAATTTTTGATGAAGGGGGAGAATGGGGTCATCAAAAAAAATTTATTGATGATGGATCCCAAGATGTAAATTCTACACAGATTCAGCAGGTACAACAAATGTCTCCAAAGAAGAAAGGGACACCCCCTCCAAGCTCAAGCAAGAGTACTACAGGTACATCAGACACCAGTGCAAGTCCTTCTCCACAAAGATCTGTAAGTTCTTCACCAATGGACATTGACTCTCCATCAAGAGGTAGAAGAACTTTACAACATCATCCATCATATCAAATGTTGGATCAAAATTTCCAGCGAAGATTCACTAGAGGCCAAGCTAGTGAAATGAATTCAATTCTGCAAAAACTTGAAAACTTGCAATTGTATGGGGATGATGACTCTCATGAACCTAGAGGAGATGAAGTCAATTATGCTTTATTGACTAGTTCACAGCTAGAGCCAATTAGCTATGAGAAGGCATGTAATCAAAATATATGGCAAGAAGCCATGGAAGAGGAAATCACCTCTATAAAAAATAATGATACTTGGGAGCTAGTCAAGCTACCCAAAGGTAAAAAATGTGTTGGATGTAAATGGGTCTACAAGACCAAGTACAATGCTGATGGAAGCATCGAAAGGCATAAGGCGAGACTAGTAGCGAAAGGTTTTACTCAGAAATATGGCATTGACTACGAGGAAACTTTTGCTCCTGTTGCAAGACAAGAGACAGTCAGATCAGTTCTTTCCTTAGCAGCACATAAAGGATGGAATGTTCAACACATGGATGTAAAAAGCGCTTTCCTAAATGGATACTTGATAGAAGAGGTGTATGTTCAACAACCTCAAGGTTTCCAAGAACAGGGAAAAGAAAACCTAGTTTGCAAATTGAAAAAAGCACTTTATGGCCTCAAGCAAGCACCAAGAGCTTGGTACTCACGCATTGATGGCTATTTCAGCAAGTTGGGATTCATAAGAAGCAAAAGTGAACCAACACTGTACTACCTAAAGCATGGAGTAGACATTCTCATAGTTTGTTTGTATGTGGATGATCTAATATTTATGGGTAGTAACACTAGAATGAATACGGAGTTCAAAAACTCCATGATGAAACAGTTCGAGATGAAAGATCTTGGTCTAATGCGATACTTCCTAGGTATGGAAGTGCATCAATCAAATAGAGGGATCTTCATATGTCAACACAAGTATGCTCGAGACATGATCAAGAAATTTGCCATGGAGCAGTGCAAATCAGTTGCAACTCCAATTGGACATGGGATCCAATTGAGCAAGGAAGACGGAGCACCAAAGGTTGACATGACCAATTACAGAAGCATGGTCGGGAGTTTGATGTTTCTCACTAACACAAGGCCCGATATTCAATATGTTGTTTCTCTAGTTTCAAGGTTTATGGCAAGTCCATCTGAGCTGCATTTACAAGCAACTAAAAGAATCTTAAGGTATGTAAAAGGTACATTGGATTTTGGAATCCATTATCGCAAATGTAATTCTATGAAATTAGTTGGCTTCAGTGACAGTGATTGGGGCAGCAATATAGATGATAGGAAATCTACATCAGGGAACTATTTTAGTCTAGGATCAGGACTAATAACTTGGAGTTCCAAGAAGCAAACTGTTGTAGCATTGTCATCTACTGAGGCTGAGTATATAGCCATCACTCATGCTAGTACTCAAGCCCTATGGTTGAGAAAAATCCTTGAAGAGATTGGAGAAAGTCAAAGTGGTCCAACTCGATTGTATTGTGATAATATCAGTGCCATTCAGTTGGCATACAATCCAATCCACCATAGCAGATCAAAACATTTCGATATGAAGTATCACTTCATTCGAGACATGGTGGAACAACAGATAGTTGAGCTGAAATATTGCAGCACTTTGGATAACATTGCAGATATCTTCACCAAAGGCATGGCTAAAGCTCAATATATAAAGCTGAGAGACTGTATAGTCAGTCCTCTCAACTTTAAGGGGGAGAATGTTGGAAGTTAAAAAGGGTTTTACTAGAAAAGGGGGGTAAAAATGTTTTTACAACTGTAAGCTTTGGATCTTACCTTTTACCTTCATGGACGACAGCTGACTCGACAGGATTGGACGGCATGGACGGCAGGGAGTTAGACTCCTAAGTTAATTTTTCCTTTCCTCCCTATTATTCCTCCTTCCCTAAAGTATCTAGATTATGGTTATTAATCTAGTATTTAAGCTTTGTAACCGAGGGTTTGAATAATGAATTTTGTCGCATTTTTTCATTCTGGTTAATAATCTCTAGCTCCTAACTTTGTGCCATTTCATTTCCAATAAGATATATGATCATATATTTAATATATGCAACCTTAACATATGAAAAAAAAAATGAATTCTACTCTAAATTTAACTAAAATTATTTAAAATACATAAATAATTAAAAATAAACATATAATACAACCTTAAGTAATATTTAAAATTGATTAATAATTCAACTTTACATTGCATAAAAACCAAAATTTACTAAAATATGATAGAAAATACCACGAAGAATATGACATTTGGATGGAAACATTTATAATATTGTTATGTTGAAAATAAATTTATTCTATTAGAAGTAGTTGAAGGAGGTCCATGTTGATCTTTGAGATCCTATAGGTACTAACCAATTTATACCTATTAATGTAGCATATAAATCTTTCTTATGATTCCTTCTTCATTTTATTTATTATTCCCCCTTTCTCTTCTATTTTATTACAATCACTTTTCCTTGTGTATTCAGTTTATCACTTGAAATACAATTTATGCTTTGGACATGTAAACTACTTCTCTAAGTGTGATATTATTTGTACTCTATCTCTACATTATATCTTCTCAAGGTATCAAAGCACAATGTGATTGGGTATAGATGTTTTTTGAGAGGGTCTTGTGAGTCTAATCATTATGAAGTGAAACTTCATGAAAACTATTTAAACACAAATTGAATGGATTAAATCAAATAATTTCTTTCCACTTGAGGAGGGCTAAGTCCTTTGCAAATATGTAGATGAATAAATTGGTTATTGATAATCAATTGTAAATCAACCTACATCTATAAATTTGAATAAATCAGAAACCAATGAATCAATTGAAAATATAGCTAACTAGATATATTGGAGTTGTAACATGGCTCCCTTCCTTAGAAAGCTTTGTTCTCAATGGCTCCTTTCCTCAGAAATCTTTGTTATCAAATCTAGAAATGACTTGAAAATACTTTTTGGTTCCCATGTAGTATCTTCTACTGGTAGGTCCTACCATTTGATTAGAAATTCTTTGATCTGGAGAGATCAAATTTGACGTGATATGGTTTACAATATTGCTTTTGGTTGAAGAGTTATACATCCTTCTTCATATAGTACTGAGAGCTCTATCTGGAAGTGCACTTTTTGGCCAATCACTCTTTTGAGAGATAATACATGAAAAACATGATGTATACGGGAGGAAGGTGGAAGCTTCAATTGATATGATACATCACCTATGCAATGAACTATCTTTTAGGGCCCATAGAATCATGGAGTCAACTTTTGATTGATATTGATCTTCAAGAACAACTGCTTATAAGATTACAACCATAAGAAAACCATATCTCCTATTTTAATTGTCATTCTAAATTATGTAAGTCCTATTTCTACTTCATACAATTTTGAGTCTAGGTCAAGTTATCTTTAAGAATGTTGAGAATTTCTTGATGATGCTAGAATAAGTCGTCGATTTGAGCTCCTTTGGAATATCCAAGAAAATTATCTGATATTGTTGGTTGTTTTAACTCATACAATGCTTCAAATGGAGATATCTTGAGGGAATAATGGAAATAAGTGTTATACTACCATTCTACTAATGAAAGCAATTGACTCCATTGATACTACTTATCTTGAGCAAAGCAACATATATAGGTACCCAAATATTTGTTAACAATTTTAGTTTGACCATCAATTTGGGGATGGTATACAGAGGGCATATTTAATATTGTACCACTGAGATGGAATAATTCTCTCAATAAATTGCTAGTAAATATGGGATCAAGGTAACTTACTATAGTTTTAGGTATACCATGTAAATTGAAAAGAAAAAAAATAAATACCTTGGCCACCTTGCTTGCTAAATATGGATGTTGTAGAGTGCTAAAGTGAGAGTACTTGGATTGATGATCCATAAATACAAAAATTATTTTTTTACCATTTGACTTGGGTAGACCTTCAATGAAATACATTGATATGTGTTCCTACTAGCACTAAAAAATTGGTAAGGATTGCAGAAGTCCTAGATATTTGTTGTTTCATCTTTATTGCATTGGCATACTTCACATTCAACCAAAATGTCTTGACATCTGATTTTATTCCTTTCCAATAAAAAAATTGTTTCACCCTCTAATATGTTTTCAATAAGCCTAAGTGTCCTACTGATGGAGATGAAGGTGATTCTTCTAGTATAATGGTTTTAATAATGAAACACTATGGAATGTAAATGTGATATTTCTTGCATATCACCCCATCCATATATGAAAAATAAGGATATTTTGATGATCATTTATTTATATCTTGAATAATTTGAGGAACTTATGTATCAACCAATCGTTATTGAATTTGATAAACCCATTGAGAACAAGGACCAAAAATAGTATTAATGGAGACTTCATATTCATATTTATGTGATAATGCATCAGCTACCATATTTTCTTTGCCCTTCTTATACTCAATGATGAAATCATAACCCAATAGTTTGGTCATCCACTTGTTTTGTTTAGGATAAGAGAAATATTGTTATAGAAAGTGCTTAATACTACTATGGTCAGTTTTGATGATGAAGTGGCTACTGAGTAAATAATACCTCTATTTCTCGATGGTGTGTAAAATATCCAACTTTACCTTCTCATATGTGGATCGTTCCAAATTTTTCCCTGATATTTCCTTGCTTTAGAAAGCCAAGGGGTGACCATATTGCATTAAAACAACACAAATTATTATACCATAAGTGTCATACTCGATGATAAAGGGTTTACTAAAATTTGGAGTATCCAATACTAGAGTGGAGCACATAGCTTCTTTGAGTGCTTTAAATGTTCGAGAAGTTGCTTAGTTACATTTAAAAGTATCATTTTTGGTAAGTGTTGTGAGAGGAGCTGTGATTTTTCCATAATTGCGTATGAATTTATTTTAATAACCTATAATACCTAGGAATCCTCTAAGTTTTTTGAGAGATTTAGGTAGACGTAAATCTTGAATAGTTTTGATTTTATAAGGGTATAATTTGAATCCTTCATGAGATATGATATGAACTAACTATTCAAATTCTTGGACCCCAAAGGCACATTTGGATATTTTAACAAGAAAAAATTCTTATGTAGTAAATGAAGAACCTTTTCAATATGGGTTAGATGATATTTCTAATATTTTTTGTAAATTAGGATATCATCAAAGAAAAATAGAATGAACTTATGAAGATATGGCCTAAAAACATGGTTTTGTAGACACCAAAACAGCACCAATCCGATTATGTGACTGCAAACACTGATCGCTTTGACACACAGCCCCTAGGGCAGCCCTCAGAGGTTAAACAGTGGTCCTAACCACTTTTGTAGCAATTTTGTAAGGTCAAAAGGCAATTTGGCACATTCAGGCACTTTGCTCAGTATTCGTCCCTCCCAGGGATGAATTCAAATTGGGATCCGTCTCACCCAGGGACGAATTCTGAATTCGTCCTGGGTCGGGACGAATTCCAGGTTCAACGGGCAAAAAGAAGAATGGCGCCAAGTGGCAGCCGAAGACAGTCAATTTATGCCTCCTGCCTTGCATGCACGTGTAGGTGGGTAGATTGGCTGTTAGAGGACTGTCACAAGGGCAGTCATGGAAGCCCAAGTCATGGAGGAGTCTCCTCCCTCTTGGGAAGGCATGGCCGCCACATGGCACCCCTGCATGCCCCTCCAAAGAGACCCCTTGGGTCTATAAAATGGTGGACTTTCCCACCCAAAAAGGACAAGTTGGAGGCATTTTCAAGCAACGAAGTGCTGCCAAATTGAACACCACATTTTATCCTTTTTGATTCACCTCTTCCACATCCTTGATCTCTTTCGCAAGAGAGGTTATTGGGTGGCTTTTGGAAGTGTGGATCCGGACCCAAAACCCGACATTTGACCACATTAATCCACCAATTTTTCGACAACCCATTCCAAGAGATTTTGGGCCCATCCCAAGTGGATTGGTGCCAAAATCAAGTCCCAACGGTGGGCGGCCCGCTCGGGCGCCCCGCACTTTTTTTTTTAGTTTCATTTTAATCTATTCTGTTATCACTTGTTTATCTTCCATTACATGTTATGCTGTTTAGGTAGTTTATGATTTCGATTCCATAATATTTTGATTAAATATTATCATGCTTTGTCGATTTTGTGGCCCTCACTAACTTGCAGGTAACGACGTCGAATTCCCATGGATGGAGGCCAAATTGGGAAAATCCGACCATCTGGGTCATCCCAAAATGCCCCCAATTAGCTAACCCCCATGCTTGTAGGTATTTTGGAGATCCCGAGATGTGACATTTGGGCAGCATCACCTCGGCATTTTATCACAGTCGAATTCGTCCTACCCGGGGACGAATTACAGTAGAATTCGTCCTGCCCAGGGACGAATTTCAGTTGAATGCGAATTGGCCGACTGTTTCGATGGCAGTGGCCCTCTGGTAATGTTTTTCGGTCTCTGTCAAATTTGCAGGTTATTTGGAGTCATTTTATTTATCGATTTAGCTAATCTTTTACATGCATCTTTCATTAATTTTAGAGAACTAACGTTTCATATTTGCAGCAGGTGCTACTAACGCCTTTGTTGTTTCTTTGATCGCAGGAGAAGCAGCAAGAACCAAGGATTCATCAACGCAAGTGGCGGCAACACTTTGGCCCGCCCATTTCAAATGTGGGCACGCGGAAGGAGGAATACTAAGTCACGATTGTAACCAAAATTCATTTAACGCTCCTAGCCCCTGAAAAGGGAGGAGGCATCCTTGTAACCGAGATTAAGAGAGTTAAATAAAAGGGTTGTGCTTTCTCTTCTTTCTTGTATCTCATTTCAATGCATCTCTTTCATTTCATGTATTTCACATTTTAGGACTTAAGCTTTAATTTTGGGTTTTGAATGCATCGCAATAGTTTTTCCTTTCAAATCTTCCGGAATCTCGTGCTTTCAGTGGCGATCACGGTGGGACTCTGTCCCTTGTTTTTTTAAGATCGAGAAACTGATCAAAAATTTGTGATTTGTGCTTACAGGTACCTTTTTTCGAACTTTGACTATTATTCGTCTTTGCCTGTGGCGAATACCTTACTGTAATTCGTCTGACCCTGAGACGAATTCTAATTCGTCTCAGATAGGGACGAATTCTATTCTGTAATTCGTCTCACAGAGGGACGAATTTTTGTCTATGAATTTTCAGGGCCGAGGATCAAAAATAGCAGGTCTAGGCAGAGAAAGGTAAGGGTTCTAAACTATTCCTGTAATTTTCTACTTTTTTGTTTCTGTTTTCTGTCAATTTTGCCTTCTTAAAGAAAGTAGTTGCTTCTGCTTGTTTCATTTTTTAATAAAAAGAACCACACACACATCACGTGGCATTTTTAAACCAAGGAGCTGGTCGTAAGACCCCAGCCCTTGATCAAGACCAACGGTGGGTTCATCACCACCTTGGCTTGATTTTTGCATCCATTTACCCCGATTGTCACTGTTGTTAGGCGTAAATCCTGATGAAAGCTGACCGAGTGTCGCTGGGGTGATTCCCAGCATGCGAGGATAAGTCTTCTATGGTAGGTGTCATTAACAGGACAATCCCCCTTCCGTACCGCCTATGTACCACGTACCATCTGCTCTCACGTACCTATAGTTTCCCTCTCGTAAGGGCGGGTATATAGAGAGGTTGGTATATCGGCCGGGCAATGGTATATTGAAGGGGCGACCATTTATGGGAGTTATATGAGCCTTCATTACGCATTTAAACGTTCTTCAAAACTTTCAAAAACAAAACAAAATCATCAAAACGCACTAAAACCAGTCTAGGACACACCATTAATCTTTAAAAGAGATAATCACCATTTGTGTATGTGTGTGTTCATTTCTGCTTAGTGTAACAAAAAAAAATCAAAAAAATCATAAACAAAAGATAAAAACCTACGCATTTTGTCACTCGCTCCAAAAGCTCCAAGGATTCCCGCAATCGCTTGGTCACTCCAAAATGCCCCAAAGGTGTCCATGAACCCTTTGGTCAACCCAAAAGCACCCCAAAGGTGCCCATAAGTGATGCAGGAGCATCCAACAAAATATGGGAAATCTTATTTTTTTCCCTAAATTTTAGTGCATTTTGTCGGGGCCATAACTTCTCAACCGTAGCTCCGATTGACGTGAAATTTTACAGGGAGCTAGTTGGGAGATTTTTAAACAAATATAACTTTTTTTTTTTTTCGGGAAATTCCATCATCTAGGGCCCCAAAATTAGGTTTTAAAATTGCTCACCTAATTTTTTATGCTTTTTGAGCTGTTCGAAGGTTAATCTCTCCTAATGTATTTAGAGTTAGGACTTGAAACTTTATTTATGGCTTATCTATTGTAAGAGGGATGCGCACCCCAATTTTGGGCCCCATATGACTCATTTTCAATTTTAGGGTTTTTAGAGAGACATCGTCATGGTGCTCACCCGTAGCCAAGCCCAATCACGGGCGGATGCTATGGGGAATATCCAAGGAGGCACAAGTCACCTCCGGTATAGCCCCAAGGATTTGGTCATACCACCTTGGCGGCCTGACACACAAGGCAGTCCCCTCCACACCTTAACGAAAAGGGACTATAGGGGCACCTCTTCTAGGGGCACTCCTGTTCAGCATAGCACCCAACACACACCCTTCCATGAGGGGTACATCCATAGGAGAGCTCCCTTAGATGCTCGCTATGAGTGGTCACCGCGCGATGAAGTGCTAGGTCAACATAGGGTTCGACGAGAGGAACCACATGATTACATTATCCCTCCTTCACCCCCTCTAGTTGTCAGGACTACAAGGAAAAATCCAGAGCACAAGGCTCCTCAGGCAGGGCGAGCCAACTCCGCCCGTCCCTTTTTCACTTATGAAAGAGAGCACGAGGAAGACCCTTACCTTCCTCAAGAGCAATATACATGCAGGGAGCAATACGCCTCCGCAAATGCTAGCTATCAGGATCACCTACTGAGGCCAAAGCCTCGAGGGAATGCCGCTACCCCCAACAGAGGGAGGCGGCCTATAGAGATCTTGGATCACCATGACCGAGATAGATATCTAGGAGAGGCATCTAGGCCTTCTAGACATGAGACGGCAGGACCAACTATCTTAGAATCTGCCAAGCATATCGCACATCGGATGCAACTCACGCAACTTGAGCTAGAGCGACTACATTTAGAGGAATTGTACCATATTAAAAAAGAGCACCTTCAGTGCCAGAAGGATGAGTTGTTCCAACACACTATGCAGGAGAGGACTCCAACCCCTCACACGCATAAGACAAAACATTATGAGAGGCACAACCCCCGGGTGCGAGACAAGTCTCCGTGACCTTATCGAGCACCACCCCCAATGCCTCCTAGACATGAGCGGGAGGCTACTCCTATAACCAATGATGGGCGCCTTCCTCAGGAACCCACTCAGGTTTATGGGCCACCCTTAGAAATTCATCAAGAAGCCTCTAAGGAATCAGAGCGAGAAGGAGAGCGGGATGAAATGCCCTACCAAGGCATGGGGGGTGCTATCTGGCCACCCCTCCATAGGCCCCAAGTTCCTCAACAAGAACCAACCAAAGAGGAGGAGCTCAAATCCCCTGATACATGCAAAGCGCTAGAGCACTTAGAGTCGGTAGAGACCAAGATTTTGGAGCTCCCAAGGCCCAACTTACATGAGGCTCCTTTCGAAGAGGATCAACCTCTAACCGTAGGGCTACCTGATGATGCAGTCTTCCATGTCTCAGAATCGCCAGATTTTGATGAGCTGGACTCACTGGCCGAAGGTGAGGATAAAATAGAGATGGCCCACAGCAATCACATGCGACAACATCAACACCCCATGGATATTGATGACGCACTTCAACAGCTAAACATAAGACTAGGGCATGAGTGGCACGTTAACCCAACGCAGTGGGACCAAGCGTTACATCCACCACTTTGGGCACACAAAGATCAACTTTCGCCCAGAGACCCCATAGCAATATCAATACCGAGGGTAGACCCTGTCCTCCTATCCGTGCATAGGGCTGATCCATTCGTGCCAATACCTCTAGAGCCAGATCCGGAGCACAAATATCATCAAGCTGGGGGTACATCTATCCCCTGAAGAGCAAGCCAAAAGCTCCAAGGATTATCGCAATCACTTGGTCAAACCCCAAAAGCTCCAAGGATTATCACAATCGCTTGGTCAACCCAAAAGCTCCAAGGATTATCACAATCACTTGGTCAACCCCAAAAGCTCCAAGGATTATCACAATCACTTGGTCAACCCAAAAGCTCCAAGGATTATCGCAATCGCTTGGTCAACCCCAAAAGCTCCAAGGATTATCGCAATCGCTTGGTCAAACCCAAAAGCTCCAAGGATTATCGCAATCGCTTGGTCAAACCCCAAAAGCTCCAAGGATTATCGCAATCGCTTGGTCAAAACCCCAAAAACTCCAAGGATTATCACAATCACTTGGTCACCCCAAAAGCTCCAAGGATTATCGCAATCACTTGGTCACCCCAAAAGCTCCAAGGATTATTCGCAATCGCTTGGTCAAAACCCAAAATCTCCAAGGATTATCACAATCACTTGGTCAACCCCAAAAGCTCCAAGGATTATCGCAATCACTTGGTCACCCCAAAGCTCCAAGGATTATCACAATCGCTTGGTCACCCCAAAAGCTCCAAGGATTATCACAATCACTTGGTCACCCCAAAAGCTCCAAGGATTATCGCAATCCTTGGTCACCCAAAAGCTCAAGGATTATCAACTTGGTCACCCAAAAGCTCCAAGGATTATCGCAATCACTTGGTCAACCCCAAAAGCTCCAAGGATTATCACAATCGCTTGGTCAACCCCAAAAGCTCCAAGGATTATCGCAATCGCTTGGTCAACCCAAAAAGCTCCAAGGATTATCGCAATCACTTGGTCACCCCAAAAGCTCCAAGGATTATCGCAATCACTTGGTCACCCCAAAAGCTCCAAGGATTATCGCAATCGCTTGGTCACCCCAAAAGCTCCAAGGATTATCGCAATCTCTTGGTCAACCCCAAAAGCTCCAAGGATTATCGCAATCACTTGGTCACCCCAAAAGCTCCAAGGATTATCGCAATCGCTCAAAACCCCCCAAAAATACCAAGATACAATCACTTCACCCCAAAAGCTCCAAGGATTATCGCAATCACTTGGTCACCCCAAAAGCTCCAAGGATTATCGCAATCACTTGGTCACCCCAAAAGCTCCAAGGATTATCGCAATCACTTGGTCACCCCAAAAGCTCCAAGGATTATCACAATCTCTTGGTCACCCCAAAAATGCCCCAAAGGATTCTCGAAATCCCTTGGTCACCATCAAGAAAATTCAAAAACAACAAAAACCATCAAAATCTCAAAAAGAAATCTGCATCTCATTCTCATGCATACTTCATCAATCAAAGCACTACATAATAGTTGCATTAACCATTACATCCATATATCGCACATTTGTTGATCATAGAAGTCAAAGGCACCATGGACTATCATTACTTAGCAAGCATACCATTTTTCACATTTTCCATACAATATCGCAAAAACAACACCATACATAGAGTCACCATATCATAAGTCAAGTTGTCATTTAATGTATCTAGAGTTTTCATCATTTAGATGTCGTTAAATTTCTAGCCAAAACTGTACACAGTCAGAAAGATTTTACGAAGGTAGAGTCCTACTTGAATCACACCTTGTTACGTAGCATCCCAACACAAATTTAAAACATATAAAAATTCCCAAGTTGTGTGAACGAAAGATGACACCTGCAAAGCAATCCAGGTCACCATAAGCGAAACGGTTATCTTGCTCATCCCCCTATGCGAATGACCCAAAGAATGTTGAGAGTTGGCAAAAGGACAAGCATCCTCCCTACCCAATTCCCCAAGAATCCCAAAGTTCTCAATAGTTGCAAAACATCAAAAATTTGCAAAAGTCAAAACTCCAAAATTTGACATCCCAAAGTGCACACATCAAAAGGCACAAACAATAGTGATTCTCGTCACTCCATATCCAAATCCCTTGCTCAAAAGAAAAACAAATAAAACAAAAATAAACAGTGATTTTATCACTACAAAGGAGCAAGTATCCCAATACAATTGAAGAAAAGAAGGGAGTCGAACTTGAATCCCTGGAACTCTCAGCATTTCGACAGGTCATGAGGCAAGCCTCAGTATCGGTTTGGTTGATAGCCTATCGGTCACTGGCGGTAAACTTCCTGCATGACGATATATCTGTCACATTAACTTGTGTATAGATCAATGTTTGCATGTGGATGAGCTAGCTTATGGTATCCTAGATAGCACCGCAGATTAATCTGACTAAATACAATAAAGGAGTTAGTGGAGCTAATTAGGTGATCCTCAGTACAGGTTCGGTTGAAAGCCCATCTAGCACTGGCGGTATCCTGACAAATACCACATAAATGAACTCAATTGCACACACAAGGATGTGAAATAACTTGGTCAAAAACAAGTCCGATTCATACCTTGTTCAAAAGTCTTGTAAGATAAAGTACAGTCATGGCTAGTGAGTTAAAACCGTCTGAGTCTCAGAAAACCTTAGCTACATTTCTAAACCAACTGCGCTACTTTTCATCCTTACAAATACCATCAAAAAATACAAAAAACCACATGTATACATACAAAGTCATTTACCACAACAATCACCCAGTACACAAAGCCATAAGTCCTATATAGTCTATGGTGCCAATGCAAAGTTATCAACAAATCATTTCATCCATTCCATTACCTATCATATAAATCAACAACATTCGCATTTATCATACCATATGCATACATCAATATAAAGTAGCATGCATCCATCAACATCAATCATTATGCATAACATGAAATTATGACATATCCACAAAGCAAGAAAATCAAAAACAACAAAAACAACAAAAACAACAAAAACAACAAAAATGCAACACAAACAAACAGCAATAAACATTGCTGAACACAAGTGCTCTTGCACTTAACCTCTTGGCATAACAAAATTGATGTCAGGGTTTACATTGTCACTATCCTACTCCCTAAGAAGGCTACCATAGCCGGACCGCTCCACGGGAAGATGGATTTTCGACAATTTCACCCCCAAATGACGTCACAAAAGGGTCAAAGCCCACTCAAAAACAAAAAAAACAACAAAAACAACAAAATAAATGCAACACAAAAACAAAGCAATAAGCATTGCCGGACACAAGTGCTCTTGCACTTAACCTCTTGGCATAGAAAATCGATGTCGGGGCTCAAATTGTCACTCTCCTACTTCCCCAAGAAGGCTACCATAGCCGGACCGCTCCACGGGAAGACGGGCTTTCGACACTTTCACCCCATTATGGCATCACCAAAAGGGTTTCCACCCACCAAAAATAGGTCTAAATGTCAGAAAAATTGCACATGCTTAATGCTAAATCTCTAAAGGCACCCTTGCACAAGTCATCTTGGGTCAAGCGACTCGTCGCTTTTCTCACGAAGGTCATTCCCTCATCGATTCGTCGCTTGAGGGGGTAGTCACACTTAGTCACCAATCAACAAAGCACACACCCAGTTAAGGAAAATGACATGCATTCAAAGAATCATTGACAAAGACAATTACGCTCCTGCTTGGGGCAATAAACAAGCAATAATCACAAATTGATCAAACACTTGGCATTCCCGAAGCATGAACACAAGGTTCCCCTGTGGACAAAAGGTTGCGCCCTTTGCCTAATCATGACTGATCAATGTCCAAGCTCAAGTCACACCTCACCAAAATAGGTTAATACTTGAAATCAAATTCCTTAGCTCGTCAGAAGCAAGGATTCAAGAATGCATGCCCTTTCCATACTTGGGGCATCAAAAGTTGGTTAGGTTACCAAGAAACCCTAATCATTAGTGCTTTGGTTATCTATTTTTGCTCGGCGCTACGCCATGCACAGCGCATCCCAAAAAGGGGCATCTGTAGACACCAAAATAGCACCAATCCGATTATGTGACTGCAAACACTGATCGCTTTGACACACACAGCCCCCAGGGCAGCCCTCAGAGGTTAAACAGTGGTCCTAACCACTTTTGTAGCAATTTTGTAAGGTCAAAAGGCAATTTGGCACATTCAGGCACTTTGCTCAGTATTCGTCCCTCCCAGGGACGAATTCAAATTGGGATCCGTCCCTCCCAGGGACGAATTCTGAATTCGTCTTGGGTCGGGATGAATTCCAGGTTCAACGGGCAAAAAGAAGAATGGCGCCAAGTGGCAGCCGAAGACAGTCAATTAATGCCTCCTACCTTGCATGCGCGTGTAGGTGGGTAGATTGGCCGTTAGAGGACTGTCACAAGGGCAGTCATGGAAGCCCAAGTCAGGGAGGAGTCTCCTCCCTCTTGGGAAGGCATGGCCGCCACATGGCACCCCTGCATGCCCCTCCAAAGAGACCCCTTGGGTCTATAAAATGGTGGACTTTCCCACCCAAAAAGGACAAGTTGGAGGCATTTTCAAGCAACGAAGTGCTGCCAAATTGAACACCACATTGCATCCTTTTTGATTCACCTCTTCCACATCCTTGATCTCTTTCGCAAGAGAGGTTATTGGGTGGCTTTTGGAAGTGTGGATCCGGACCCAAAACCCGACATTTGACCACATTGATCCACCAATTTTCCGACAACCCATTCCAAGAGATTTTGGGCCCATCCCAAGTGGATTGGTGCCAAAATCAAGTCCCAACGGTGGGCGGCCCGCTCGGGCGCCCCACACTTTTTTTAGTTTCATTTTAATCTATTCTGTTATCACTTGTTTATCTTCCATTACATGTTATGCTGTTTAGATAGTTTATAATTTCGATTCCATAATATTTTGATCAAATATCATCATGCTTTGTCGATTTTGTGGCCCTCACTAACTTGCAGGTAACGACGTCGAATTCCCGTGGATGGAGGCCAAATTGGGAAAATCCGACCATCTGGGTCATCCCAAAATGCCCCCAATTAGCTAACCCCCATGCTTGCAGGTATTTTGGAGATCCCGAGATGCAACATTTGGGCAGCATCACCTCAGCATTTTATCACAGTCGAATTCGTCCTACCCGGGGACGAATTATAGTAGAATTCGTCCTGCCCGGGACGAATTTCAGTTGAATGCGAATTGGCCGTTTTCGATGCAGTGGCCCTTTGGTAATGTTTTTCGGTCTCTGTCAAATTTGCAGGTTATTTGGAGTCATTTTATTTATCGATTTAGCTAATCTTTTACATGCATCTTTCATTAATTTTAGAGAACCAACGTTTCATATTTGCAGCAGGTGCTACTAACGCCTTTGTTGTTTCTTTGATCGTAGGAGAAGCAGCAAGAACCAAGGATTCATCAACGCAAGCGGCGGCAACACTTTGGCCCGCCCATTTCAAATGTGGGCACGCGGAAGGAGGAATACTAAGTCACGATTGTAACCAAAATTCATTTAACGCTCCTAGCCCCTGAAAAGGGAGGAGGCATCCTTGTAACCGAGATTAAGAGAGTTAAATAAAAGGGTTGTGCTTTCTCTTCTTTCTTGTATCTCATTTCAATGCGTCTCTTTCATTTCATGTATTTCACATTTTAGGACTTAAGCTTTAATTTTGGGTTTTGAATGCATCGCAATAGTTTTTCTTTTCAAATCTTTCGAAATCTCGTGCTTTCAGTTGGGTAGATTTGCCGTTGGAGTACTGTCACAAGGGCAGTCATGGAAGCCCAAGTCAGGGAGGAGTCTCCTCCCTCTTGATAAGGCATGGCCGCCACATGGCACCCCTGCATGCCCCTCCAAAGAGACCCCTTGGGTCTATAAAATGGTGGACTTTCCCACCCAGAAAGGACAAGTTGGAGGCATTTTCAAGCAACGAAATGCTGCCAAATTGGAGACCACATTTTATCCTTTTTGATTCACCTCTTCCACATCCTTGATCTCTTTCGCAAGAGAGGTTATTGGGTGGCTATTGGAAGTGTGAATCCGGACACCAAAAACCCGACATTTGACCACATTAATCCACCAATTTTCCGACAACCCATTCCAAGAGATTTTGGGCCCATCCCAAGTGGATTGGTGCCAAAATCAAGTACCAAAGGTGGGCGGCCCGCTCGGGCACCCCGAAATTTTTTTAGTTTCATTTTAATCTATTATGTTATCACTTGTTTATCTTCCATTACATGTTATGCTATTTAGGTAGTTTATGATTTCGATTCCATAAGATTTTGATTAAATATTATCATGCTTTGTCGATTTTGTGGCCCTCACTAACTTGCAGGTAATGACGTCGAATTCCCGTGGATGGAGGCCAAATTGGGAAAATCCAACCATCTAGGTCATCCCAAAATGCCCCCAATTAGCTAACCCCCATGCTTGCAGGTATTTTGGAGATCCCGAGATGCGACATTTGGGTAGCATCACCTCAGCGTTTTATCACAGTCGAATTCGTCCTACCCAGGGACGAATTATAGTAGAATTCGTCCTGCCCAGGGACAAATTTTAGTTGAATGTAAATTGGTTGACTGTTTCGATGGCAGTGGCCCTCTGGTAATTTTTTTCGATCTCTGTTAAATTTGCAGGTTACTTGAAGTCATTTTATTTATCGATTTAGCTAATCTTTTACATGCATCTTTCATTAATTTTAGAGAACCAACATTTCATATTTGTAGCAGGTGCTACTAATGCCTTTGTTGTTTCTTTGATCATAGGAGAAGCAGCAAGAACCAAGGATTCATCAACGCAAGCGGCGACAACACTTTGGCCCGCCCATTTCAAATGTGGGCACATGGAAGGAGGAATACTAAGTCACGATTGTAACCAAAATTCATTTAACGCTCCTAGCCCCTGAAAAGGGAGAAGGCATCCTTGTAACCGAGATTAACAGAGTTAAATAAAAGGGCTGTGCTTTTTCTTCTTTATTGTATCTCATTTCAATGCGTCTCTTTCATTTCATGTATTTCACATTTTAGGACTTAAGCTTTAATTTTGGGTTTTGAATGCATCACAATAGTTTTTCTTTTCAAATCTTTCGGAATATCGTGCTTTCAAAAATCACATGTATACATACAAAGTCAGTTACAATAGCAATCAAATAAAAACAAAATAAACAGAGTCCTAAATAGTCTATGATGCCCTAACCAAACATCACAAATCCCATTCATCCACTTCATTTTTTGCATATCACATATAAATCAAAAACATTTGCATTCATCATAACATATGCATCCATCAAAATAAATTAACATGCATACATCCATATTCATCAACCATCATGCATAAGATCAAATCATCACATGTGCATAAACAAAATAAAGTCGGTATATATATATATATATATATATATATATCGTCAAAATAAAAATAAAAATGCTCGCAGGCTACAAAACTGGTCATCTGACCCTGCAATCATAACAAAAACCCCAACCTAAGGCATCGACCACCATGATCATGTAGGATCGGTGCGACGGGAACTACCCCCCATGGTGTGGGTCCTATGGGACCCCTCATGGCGGCTACTGCTAGCCCCCACATCATGCCTGCTGCCCCCTCCCTCATCCAATCACCTGTGACGAGATGATGTTGACTGCTCAGTACCACTGTCCCTCGTTCGGTGTGAGGATCCACCTTTCGATGACTTAGGTAGCTGCCCACTGAGGCAGATAATATCCCCCTACATCTCTAGCTGATGTCATCACCAATTTGATTCTCATCGATCCCACTCTACCTCCCACCGATGGTAGTAAGCTACTGCATCATCACGCTGTGCCAAAACCCTATCTCGCTCTGCTAGATGAGCCTGCAGGAGATCCCTCTCCCGCAATGCATCCCCTAGCTCTTGGTCTCACATCTATAGTAGCTCTACCAAATGTGCATTCTCAGTGCGTACCCTAGACCCCATCTCCTTCGAATTCGCCTAAGGCATGGGACTCTCCAAAACAGTAGCCTGCCCTAGCTCCTACTGCTCTGCCATGTCCTGCATCTCTGGTTGATCTGAAGCTCCCAAATCCACATCCTCACCCTCCACCTCTACCATATTTGCATCCTCCAAAGGAACTCCCCAATCATCCCCTGGTGCCTCAGCACCCTCCCCACCCATCGCTGTCGCCTCTGCACCTCCTAGTGGCCCCACTCCTTGTCACCACCGCAGTACCCACCATGAGTCATACTCAACGGTAGTCCCGACGTCATCCACATCCAGGACATCGATCACCGCGTTCGAATCCTCGCCCAGTGGTGCGATGACCAGTTGATCTAGAGTCCACTCATCCCCTTGACATCGATAGACCATAGGCTCACCAGGAAATCCCTAGTGCACCCCAAACTGTTGTGTAACCTAGCTATACGATAAGAACTCATGCTCGGTCCTGTGCCACCTAATCATCCATCGTTCTTTGTGTACCCATCGAAGCCACTCTCCCACCTCTGGCTAGGCTAGACAGTCTCGATAAGGGTGCCAAACCACCTCCCCAGGAGTGATCCAAGAGAAGGTATTGGCATAGTTCCCTATGGCACCTGCCCACCGTCAACTCTATCCCTGCTCTCCGGACCGTCACCACAGAACTGCATACCCTATCTCCTTATCCTCCATCGCTGCTTGAGTCATCCATGGTAACCCGGTTGGACTCTCAACTACGATGTGTTGCCAACCCCAGCATTGTAGTAGATAGCTACAGCTGATCCCCTTTCGTTGTCGACAGCAGACCTCATACAACTCCCCATAGAGATGTGCCAGCAGTTTCTGTCCCCATATCAGGATAAGCGATGCCTCTATCGGGCACTCTACCAACTACCACACCAAATCCAACAGGTTCCATGGGAACCTCGTGCTTGATGAATTAGGTAATAGCATGTTGACATGAGGTACATAAGGAATGTGTGCCTCACGCCCAACACCCCCCTCTCCAACCACCATCTAACCAAAATCCCACCAATCTGGCAGTCGCCCTCTGCCCTCTCTAGTGGATCCTCCACACCCAGCTCCTCCCCATGTCCGAAGCATCTTGTCAGTATAGGTGTTCACTGATCACGTGGTGATGTTCGGATGGGTAGTCCATCTATCAAAATCCGCATAAGCCGATAGATATCCTCCAAGGTAACAGTCATCTCCCTTGTTGGTAAATGGAAAGTGTTGGTCCACGAATCCCAAAGATTGATCAGGGCCATCAAATAGGCCTAATCCATGACCACAGGCTCTAGTCGAGCCACCTACTTGAGCCCAAGGACATCAAGCTACTCCCAGTCAGCCTCAGTCATCCTCCCCTATGCTTCAGTGAAAGTAGGGGTACACGAAAATAGCTCCTAACAACCTGCAAAAGAAAATAACTCAAAAACATTAACATCATAAAAAATAAAAAAAACTGTATAGCAAAGAACAGACACAAAAATTCAAATAAAAAAAAAATCTTAAATTTTCAGATCTAGGGTTTCTAATCCTAACTGATTTATTTAAAACAAAAACAAACACAAAAATTCCAACAAAAAATAATTTTTTTAGTTTTAGGGTTTCTAATCCTAACTGATTAATTTAAAAACAGTACAAAAATTCAAAAAACAACAAACATTACGTCTTAGGGGTTTACGTTTCGTTTATCCTAGGGTTTAGTTAAAGCAATAAAATTTTTTTATTTAGGTTTTTTGCTACATTTAGTTGTACACTAAGTTTTAGTTGTCTTTAGTTCAGTTTCAGGGTTTAAGTTTTAAAATTTTGAAAAACATCATCACAAAAATAATTAAACAAAACACTTGCAGTTTTAAAACAAAAATAAACTCTAGGGAGCACTTACTAGTCTCGCTTTGGCTCCACCATTCAACCGGGTTTGTGCACTCATGATGACAGGGAAAATTCGACAGTGCTTCGCTTCGCAGAATTAACCTCCTTCTCCCCAGAGCTCCAAATCACAAGAAAAATCAGATGCAAATGAGCCCAAACCCTAGATTTGGCCTTTAAATAGGCCTTTTGAGCTTAAATTCATCTTTCCCTAGGACGAGCACTCTGGTTAGTGCTCGTATCACCCAGGGATGAATTCTAATCTAGAATTCGTCCTACCCTGAGACGAATTCAGGCCATAAAATTCAAAAAACATCAAAAATTGAACAAAAATGCACTAAAACAGATAATAAACTTGCCCGATGGGAGTGCTATTGCACTTGACATCTCGGGCATACAAAATAGACGTTGGGGTCACAAATTGTCACTATCCTACTCCCTAAGAAGGCTACCATAGCCCGACCCCTCCACGGGAAGACAAATTTTTGCCAATTTTAGCTCCAAAAAACATCGCAAAAAGGGTTACCACCCACCAAAAATAGGTCTAAATGTTGGAAAAATTGCACATGCTTAATGCTAAACCATCTAAAGGCACCCTTGCACAAGTCATATTAGGTCAAGCGACTCATCACTTTTCTCATGAAGGTCATTCCCTCATCAATTCATCGCTTGAGGGGGTAGTCACACTTAGTCACCAATCAACAAACACACCCAATTAAGGAAAATGACATGCATTCAAAGAATCATTGACAAAGACAATTACGCTCCTGCTTGGGGAAGTAAACAAGCAATTTTCACAAATTGATCAAACACTTGGCATTCCTGAAGCATGAACACAAGGTTCCCCTATGGACAAAAGGTCGCGCCCTTTGCCTAATCATGAATGATCAATGTCCAAGCTCAAGTCACACCTCACCAAAATAGGTTAAAACTTGAAATCAAATTCCTTAGCTCGTCAGAAGCAAGGATTCAAGAATGCATGCCCTTTCCATACTTGGGGCATCAAAAGTTGGTTAGGTTACCAAGAAACCCTAATCATTAGTGCTTTGGTTATCTATTTTTGCTCGACGCTATGCCATGCATAGTGCATCCCAAAAAGGGGCATCTATAGACACCAAAACAACACCAATCCGATTATGTGACTACAAACACTGATCGCTTTGACACACACAGCCCTCAAAGGTTAAACAGTGGTCCTAACCACTTTTTTAGCAATTTTGGAAGGTCAAAAGGTAGTTTGGCACATTCAGGCACTTTGTTCAGTATTCGTCCCTCCCAAGGACGGATTCTAACTAGGATATGTCTCACCCAAGGACGAATTCTGAATTCATATTTGGTCAGGATGAATTCCAGGTTTAACGGGCAAAAAGAAGAATGGTGCCAAGTGGCAATCGAAGACTGACAATTTATGACTCCTGCCTTGCATGCACGTGTAGGTGGGTAGATTGGCCATTGGAGGACTATCACAAGGGCAGTCATGGAAGCCCAAGTCCGGGAGGAGTCTCCTCCCTCTTGATAAGGCATGGCCACCACATGGCACCCCTGCATGCCCCTCCAAAGAGACCCCTTGGGTCTATAAAATGGTGGACTTTCCCACCTAGAAGAGACAAGTTGGAGGCATTTTCAAGCAACAAAGTGCTGCCAAATTAGAGACCACATTTTATCCTTTTTTATTCACCTCTTCCATGTCCTTGATCTATTTCGCAAGAGAGGTTATTGGGTGGCTATTGGAAGTGTGAATCCGGACCCCAAAAACCCAACATTTGACCACATTAATCCATAAATTTTTTGACAACCCATTCCAAGAGATTTTGGGCCCATCCCAAGTGGATTGGTGCCAAAATCAAGTCCCAATGGTGGGCGGCCCGCTCGAGCGCCCCACACTTTTTATAGTTTCATTTTAATCTATTCTGTTATCACTTTTTTATCTTCCATTACATGTTATGCTATTTAGGTAGTTTACGATTTCGATTCCATAATATTTTGATTAAATATTATCATGCTTTGTCAATTTTGTGGCCCTCACTAACTTGCAGGTAACGACATCGAATTCCTGTGGATGGAGGCCAAATTGGGAAAATTTGACCATCTGGGTCATCCCAAAATGCCCCCAATTAGCTAACCCCCATGCTTGTAGGTATTTTGGAGATCTCGAGATGCGACATTTGGGCAACATCACCTCAGTGTTTTATCATAGTCGAATTCGTCCTACCCGGGGACGAATTATAGTAGAATTCGTCCTGCCCAGGGACAAATTTTAATTGAATGTGAATTGGCTAACTGTTTTGATGGCAGTGGCCCTCTGGTAATGTTTTTCGGTATCTGTCAAATTTGCAGGTTATTTGGAGTCATTTTATTTATCGATTTAGCTAATCTTTTACATGCATCTTTCATTAATTTTAGAGAACCAACGTTTCATATTTGTAGCAGGTGCTACTAACACTTTTGTTGTTTCTTTGATCGCAGGAGAAGTAGCAAGAACCAAGGATTCATCAACGCAAGTTGTGGCAACACTTTGGCCCGCCCATTTCAAATGTGGGCACGCGAAAGGAGGAATACTAAGTCACGATTGTAACCAAAATTCATTTAACGCTTCTAGCCCCTGAAAAGTGAGGAGGCATCCTTGTAATTGAGATTAAGAGAGTTAAATAAAAGGGCTGTGCTTTTTCTGCTTTCTTGTATCTCATTTCAATGCGTATCTTTCATTTCATGTATTTCACATTTTAGGACTTAAGCTTTAATTTTGGGTTTTGAATGCATCGCAATAGTTTTTCTTTTCAAATATTTCAGAATCTCGTGCTATTAAGGATAGTTAGTAATACTAAAAGGCATGATGAAGAATTCATAATGGCCTTCATGAGTTCAAAAAGTGGTTTTAGGTGTGCCCTCTTTCCTAATCCTGATTTGGTGAAAGCCATAACGAAGATCCAATTTAGTGAAATAATTAGCACTATGTAATTTGTTTAATAATTCATCACTAATAGGAATAGGGAACTTTCCATTACCAAGAGTATAATTAGCATCATGTAATTCATCTAATAAGTCATTAATTTTGTTGAGAGGTCAAAAATCTAGACACATGCACCAAGAGTAATTTCTACGACGTACCATTACCACGGCTGATGAGTAAGGACTAATGCTAGGATGAATTATGCTATTGTCTAGCATTTATTGTACCATATTCTCTATTTCTATATTTTAAGGATGAGGATAGTGATAAGGATGTACATTAGAAGGAATACTACCAAGAACAATATGTATATCATGGTCATGTGATCGTTTAGGAGGTAGACATTTTGGTTCACTGAATACTTCTTCATAATTATCCATAATAGGTCGAAGATCCTTTGAGATAATTGTCAAAGTGTCCAAGGATTGATTTTCCATGGAATTGGTTTGAGTTATGAATCCATGAGCACCCTTATTTAATAACTTCTCCATGTAATGGGAAATCACAATTTTGGATGGTGAAGATTAAATTTCTTGAAGATGAATAGCCTTCCCATTCTCATTCCATTTGATATATAATATTAAAAAATTAAAAGTCACACCTTCTTGCTGTGATAACCATTCGATACCCAAAATAAAATTTGTACTTCCCAGGTTCATAATGAAGAGAGTTCCTCAACAAGTGTAATTTACCATTTGGATTGAAATTGGAGATGTTATGCCTACACATTGAGTGTTTCCTCCATTTGTAATTAAAACTTAGAACTTATATTGATTGGACATATTAATGTACAAGTTCAATACTTTAGTAGTTTTGATATCAATACAATTATGTGTACTACCTGAATCAATCAACACATTAATACACTTGTGCCTAATAAATCCTTGTATCTTAATTGTATTAATAGCTATGAACCCCATAAGTGAATGTATTGAGAGAGCAATAGTGTCATCCTCCAGTGTTGCTTCATTAGTATTTGCTAAGAGTTGTTCCATATTCATTGGCAACTCTTAGTTATATATTATTCTTGTTATTCTTCCTTAATTTTGAATTCTACTTAAATGGTTTGATGCGCTTTACATGCTTGATATCTAGAATTATAAGAACAACATTTAAAGTAGAAATATATTGATGATTATTCATGATTGCAAAAAGGTCTATGGAAATTGGAATCGCGTTTATATAAAACCTCATATTGAAGTTTAGTTTCAATTGCTTGAGATATTTTGGTAGCCTCATCTAGAGTACATGGATCATAAATTTTAACTTATTTTTGGATTTTATACTTGAGACCATGATGGAAATTAGACACCACTACTACTGGGTTTAATTCATGTGTGTAAGTAAGAAGACTTGTGAACTCCGATACATAATCTTCTATTGAACTGGTTTGCTTGAGATCCATGAGGCAGACCACATATGATGAAAATGAACCCTTATCAAATATTTTAAGGAAAATATTCTTAAATTAGACCACATAATATATCGATTATGTTTACGGAATTGCCATAACAACCATTGATAATCTTGGGTGCCTAGTTTACAAGATGTATATGCAACTCGATCAGTTTCAAAAATACGATATAAAACATAAAATACCATCCATATTGGCTATCCAACCTCTAGGATTGTATCCTTAAAAATTAGGCATGTCGGTACGAGGAACTTAGAGATGATGATGCCATTCTAAGAATCATGAGGTATCACTTACTAGAGGATCAAAATTGAAGGAATTTTATGGAGGTATTGATGTTTGACAAGTATATAAATATGGAGAGTTGGTATTTATAGGTGGAGGGTTGGGAATGGCTTGAGAGACTTATTTATTTAGTTGTATAAGTAAATACACTGACTCTCGTATCTATCGTACTACTAAATACACATTCGCTATATCTTGTTGTTTTTGCTCCAAACATTCACGTACATTGATGTCTACTATGAGAAATTTTTTTGAAATAAGGTATTCTTGATTAATAACAAATTCTTCTTGGTTAGATGTATTACCATTGTGGTCAAGAGTAGGGGGGATTTTGGAATTGTATTTATTTTAAGAAGCCATGGACTAGTGGTGATGGTTGAAACTTGTTAATTCTAAGAGGAGAGTTATGTTGCATACATTTATTTCATGGATGTCTTCTTGGTGAATGTAGTGATACTTCATT
This sequence comes from Wollemia nobilis, assembly GCA_028583015.1. NCBI lineage: Eukaryota > Viridiplantae > Streptophyta > Pinopsida > Araucariales > Araucariaceae > Wollemia > Wollemia nobilis. The sequence continues at coordinate 1,853,272 of JAQPPZ010016952.1, forward strand.
TGGATCATTGGCACTTTGTAATTTTTTGTTTGGTCCTCTCTTCCACTTGTTAGGAGTGGTTTGGCCACCCATGCACTTGCGTTATAAAATTTTACAAAACAATTGACCAAAGTATGGTTGTTTTGATTTGAATACCACCAACTGTTATAATTTCTACAAATCTATTTGTATTTCCTCCAATGTTTAATTTCCAAGTATCCTCAAATGACTAGTCCAAATACTAAGACTCTATCTAATGAATATTGATGTGCAAATTACAAGGACACATGACGCAGAGGATCTATGATAATAGGTACTTAAAGTGGACGATGCATGGCATGGAGGACACATAGATTATGAGGATGCACAACTAATTTAATTGTAGTGATGACCTAGTGATATGAAATAGAATTTTGAGGAGGACGACTAGATAGAAAGTGATACATGGGTGGACATGAAACATTGAGGTGGACGATTGCATGGATAGTGATGCGTGGGATATACAGACACATGGATTATGTAGGCTATTGTTGCTGGGACATGCGTGGACTAGGCAGACCGCTATTTGGTGGTCATATTCCTATAGTAGATGTGGTAGCCTGTGGATGCTTGCCATTTGTTGTTGGGAAGGCCATGGCAGTTTGATCGGTGTGCAGTGCATGATGGTCACACCAACACTTACTCAGTGACAAAAAATGGAGTGCGCCATAATCTGAAACCCTTGAAGGAGGTGGGTGAAAGGGTATGTAGCAGTGCTAGAATATTTTTAGTCGAAGGGGGAAGATTTTTGGATAGCTTAAAGCATGAGCATATGTGCTATGCATTAATTCCTAGAGTTAGGAAGGAAGAATGCAAAGATACCCCTATAGAAGTCTTAGGACTGTTAGAAGAATTTCTAGACATTATATCTGATAATGTGCCTGAGGGTTTACCAACCCCATTTAAAAAGAAGGTGACAAAATAGTACAGAAGTGAAAGTCACTTCTCAATCCACCTTGGTTATCTGATGCAGGAGCATCCAACGAAAGGCAAAATACCACAAAGTAGAAAAAATGTTGCGATATCGTGACATGTTTGCAAAGAAGAAAAAGTGTCAAGATAACACGACATGTCACATTTTCATGACCAAAGGACGAGAGAATGCGCAAAGGAGAAAAAGTGTCGCGATATCGTGACATGTCGCATTTTCGTGACCAAATGACGAGAGAAGACGCAAAGGAGAAAAAGTGTCGTGATATCGTGACATGTCACATTTTCACGACCAAAGGACGAGAGAAGGCACAAGGGAGAAAAAGTGTCACAATTTTGTGACCGAAAAGGAGAAAGAAGAGTTGGAAAGGAAAGATGTCACGATATCATGACCCGAAGAAGGGAAAGGCAGTGAGGAAGTTAAATGTTGCGATATCGTGACATGTCGCGATATCGCGACATACTGCTGGTTCACGATTTTTTTACATACTGTTGGTTCACGATTCAAAAAGTCTCGTGTTCCCAAAAGGTGTTTCTCTAGGTGGTCAAAGGCCTCATTAATGCATGATTTCTTGCCCGGTAAGCTTGCTGAGCATGGTGGCCACTCGTCTTCTGTGCCCAGAGGTCAGAGACATTCAAACAGCTCATCAATACGTGTTTCCATGGCTAACCTGGTGGCAGTTTCTAGTTAGGGTAAAAAAAGGATGTGAAGGTTCAGTCAGGAAGAGAGGAGGGCTCCCCATCAAGGCTAAAAAAAAAAAAACTATGCCTACGGGCTAGTGTGGTAATTTTGTTTTCGGGGATAACTTGGTAGATCTCCACCAAGTGTTAACAACTCTAAGAAGGTATAAATGATAAATCAAACTATTAGTTATTATTTTATGACAACAATTGTAGAAACCAATGCTCCTCATGCTTGTGAGAAGTCCCAAGGAAATAAATGGGAGCAAGCCATGCAAGATGAATATAACTTCTTGATAAAAAATTATACTTGGGAGTTAGTGGAACTACCCAAGGGTAAAAATATTGTTGGAAGTGGATGGAAGTACAAAAATAAGTATAAATATAATGGGAGTATTGAAAAATATAAGCCTAGACTTGTTGCCAAGGGTTACTCTTCAAAATAAGAAATTACTTATGGAGAAACATTTACTTCTGTTGCCAAAATCAATACTATCATAATAGTCATTATACTTGCGATTTATCGTAGGTGGAAAATTAATCAAATATTTTTCAAGAATGTTTTTCTTAATAGTAATATAAAGGAAGAAAATTTCATGTCTTAGCATCAAGGATTTGTAAAAGATAGGGAATGACACTTAGTATGTATATTAAAGAAGATACTCTATGGATTGAAAAAGGATCCAAGGGTTTGGTATGTGAATATTGATGAATTATTCAAGATTGAGGGATTTAATAGTAGTCCCTATGATCCAAAAATATATGTAAAAATATTTGATAGTGAAATTTTCATCCTTGTACTCTATATGGATGATCTCATCATCATAGGTGATAATCTATAGAATACTAATGAAGTGAAGTCACAACTAAGGAAAGGTTTGAAATTACTATCTTAGAATATATTTATTACTTTCTTGGCTTTGAGGTATGGCAAAGTAAAGAGTGTATCCTCCTTTCTCAAAGGAAATATACCAAGTACTTATTAATCAAATTCAAAATGTAGAATTATGCATAAGTATCCAGTCCAATATCTATAGGTATGAATTTAAGAAACTATATGGAAGAAGATGAAGTCAATCCAATACGTTATATATAAATTTTGGATGATTTGATATATTTAATCCATACTAGACCAAATATCTCCTGCATAGTCAGTATGATATCTAGATTCATGACTTCTCCAAAAAATTCCCATTGGAAATATGTAAACAAGATATTATGGTATGTTTAGGGTATACTAAGCATGGGTATTAAGTATTCTTCTAGTATAAAATCATTTTTTATAAGATATTATGATTTATATTGGACAAGTTGTGCAAATGATAGAATATCCACTACAACATGTCTTCTCACATGGATCATGTCTTATATATTTCTATAGAAAAAAATAGATTGCAATTCCCTTATCTACAATTAAAGTAGAGTACATAACAACAAACAAGGTAGACAAATAGTTAGGTGGTTAAGGAAAATTCTCTCAAAGTTTCAAAAATAATAATTACAACCTATCATATTGCACTATGAAAATTAGAGTACCATTAATCTTTTCAAAAATATAATGTTCCATGCCAAGACTAAACATATTGAAGTCTACCATAACCACATCATACAATATATTCAACAAGTAATTTATCCCCAGTATTTTTGGATGGAAGATCAAATTATAAATATCCTTACAAAATAATTGAATGAAGTTGCATTTGCTCATCTTAGAGGTCTTCTACGCTTGAAATATATTACATGACTCCATATGAGCATTTATTGTAAAGCCCCAAGTTTTGATGTAACACTCATAAGCCTTGTATCTTTGTTTTAGGTCTTGACAAAATCAATTTATGGAATATATATTGAAAATAAATTCATTTTGTCAAAAATAGTTGAAGTAGGTCATTGCAAACTAGTTGAAGGAGGTCGATACTAACCTTCTAGATCTCATAGGCACTATGGAATCCCTACATATATTTGTAGAACCTGCATCTATCTTCTACATCCTTCTTTCTCTTATTTATTATTCCTCTTTTCTCCTCTTTTATTATGTTATAATCACTCTTTCCTATGAATTTTTGGTGTATATTCAATTTATCTCTAGAAATATAATATACATTTTGGATATATGAATACCTTCTCTTAGTATGATGTTCTTTATATTTTATCTTTGCATTATTTTTTACAATTATGCTTTCAAAATATAAATTGCTTCTCTCCACATGATCTTTTTATTATATCTCTACTTTATTTATGGTGTCTTTTTTATTCTATATTTGTAATATTTCTTTACACTTTTGATTTTAGAAATAAGTATTATAGTAGAGAAAAATTGTCTTTCTTATTGGAAAGAAAATTTCATATAATAATATAGTCTTTCTTACTAGACTAGATATACCCTTATTGGTGTACTACACTGATCTCTATGTCATTGGTGAAAACATGAGAAAATTTATGCATACTCAATAGGCATACATGCATTCAACATAAAGTTTGACTAGAGCTTGCACTTAATATTTCCATGACTTCTTAGCTATATTGCAAAAGTATATTTTTTTTTGGTAAAATAAAATTAAAAGGATTTTGAAAGGACACCTCAACCTTGAACATCAAATCCACCTAGGGAGATAACACCTATAGAACACAAACAATAGTCTATGAAGGTAAAAGTGAGCAACCCAACACATCAGGAATGACCAACATAAAATAAGAAATAAACTTGAAACCAAGAAAAACCCAAGGGAGACTCCAAACCTGAAAGAAATCAAAATTGAGTTAGTTTTGGGACCTAGCTTCTAGTTCTAGGCATTGAATAATATCTCTAGTCATTTTAAGCACTTCCTTTGTGTATTTCATAGCAATTTTGAGAGATCCTGTAATGAGACAATGTTTGACTTCCATTAGTTTAAGATTATGAACAACATTCACCATCCCATCGATAGCACCCCTTAGTGGATATAACTCCTTAACCTCCACAACCTTATGAAAATCTATGGGCAATGGATTTGACTCTAGTTGATTCACAACAACAATGAATCAAGTTTCCTAATAAACTTACCTACAAGTGTTTAGACTTTATTAACATAATTTCGCATGAACTAAATATTGAGAACTGTCCCTCATCCAGACTACTGGAGAATTTAACCTCCTTTACAAAGATAATCAGAGAATATTTTCTCTTAACACATGTCAGCAAAGCCTTCCCCTTAACACCACAAGTAGTAACATGAATATTTCAAGAAATTTTATCTTCTCCAATCCCCAAAGAAAAGGAAAAAAATCATCATGAACTTGAATATCAATGGAACCTCCCGATATCAATTCAAGAAACTTGGTTCAAGGATTGGATGCCCTTCAAAATATTTCAATATATCATTTGCAACCAATCCATGCTTACTAGAAAACTGTTATATCACCAATAAACCTAGACCCTAATGGTTAGGGTTTAAGCCTTTGCCACCTTGGACATCCATCATCGACTTTTTCATGAAAATAAATAGAGATAAAAGGATGTTCATCCACAAGTGTCATCTAAGATTCAAAAACATAGCATAAAAGCTCCTAATGACCTTATAGGTCAGGTATAGGGAAAAGTAATCAATTATTACTCTCAACGCATTATTCCAAGGTGAAGAGAGAACCTTAGCACCAAGCCCATTTTGATCCTTGAAAAGGGAGTGCTTCTCCCTATTATGATAGGCACCATCTAGGGGTAGACCAGTGGTGTGACTAATCAAATCTATCATGATCTCAAAGGACCAATTATGCACTTTAATCTATTTACCATTCATCTCAAGAGGAAAAAATTATTCCCATGAAACTTTTGAAGGCAACTCAGAAAAACCCCTTGTTTGAGAATTAATTTAACCTCTTCATCCATAATCAAAGAAGCAAGTTCTAGATGTAGCTTCAGTGGATGAGATTTATTATTAGAGATCTTTGCTTTACCAAAGATTAGATTCAACCAAGAAAATAAGACAACACCATATCCTAATCAATAAGAAAACCACGTCACAATACTAGAACATCCCACTAAGGCACCAAAATAGATTAATACTGAATAAAAAGGAAGGAACTCAGCCCAACCCATGATAAATATGGAACACCTCACATTAGAATCCAGCAAAGGATGAACCTAAAGCAAAAGGTAATTCAAAACAAATATGTCCCAAAGCAAAATGCAGAAACCAAGAAAAATCTTGAAAGTGAGCAAGAGAAAACCACCTTCCCTTACCATCCATCCTTCAAGCCAACTTGGGGCAACCAATATCCAAAAGCTAAGGAAGAAAATCTAGAACAAAAAGCAAAAAAAATGCTCCCTCAAAATGGAAAACCATCATCCTAAAACCACTCCACCCATAAATGATCAACGAAGCATAAGGACTGGAACAAGTCTTCATCTACATAAACTAGGATTGAGAAAGCAAAGAATGATGCAGGAGCATCCGATGGCAGCAGAGCAATCTTGCATCAAGAAAATTTGTAAGTGTTTGCCTTGATGTCGTGATATCGCGACGAGAGAAAAGTGTCGCGATATCGCGACATGTCGCGTTTTCATGACTCAGGAAGGAGAGATAAGGCACATAGAGAAAAGTGTCACGATATCGCAACATGTTGCATTTTCGTGACCAGAAGACAAGAGGAGGCACAGAGGAGAAAAATGTCACGATATCGCGACATGTCACATTTTCATGACCAGAAGACAAGTGGAGGCGTAGAGGAGAAAAATGTCACGATATCGTGACATGTCACATTTTCACGACCAGAAGACAAGAGGAGGCACAGAGGAGAAAAATGTCGTGATATCGTGACATGTCACATTTTCGCGACCAGAAGACAAGAGGAGGCGTAGAGGAGAAAAATGTCACGATATCGCGACATGTCACATTTTCACGACCAGAAGAGAAAAGGAGGCGCAGAGGAGAAAAAATGTTGTGATATCGTGACATGTCGCATTTTCAAGACTAGAATACAAGAGGAGGCGCAAAGGAGAAAAATTTCACGATATCGTGACATGTCGCATTTTCGCGACCAGAAGAGAAGAGGAGGAGCAGAGGAGAAAAATGTCGCGATATCGCGACATGTCGCATTTTCGCGACCAGAAGACAAGAGGAGGCGCAGAGGAGAAAAAAATGTCGCGATATCGTGACATGTCGTATTTTCACGACCAGAAGCCGAGAGAAGGCACCAGAGAGAAAAGTGCCACGATATCATGACATGTGTTTTTGTGACTCAGGAAGGAGGGAGAAGGCGTCCAATAAAAATGTTGCGATTTCATGACATGTCACGAAATCGCGATCGAAAGAAGACAAGAGAGGGCCAGAGGAGAAAATATCATGATTTTGTGACATGTAACGAAATTGCAACCGAAGGAGCAGGAAGAAAGCGAGGAAGGAAACTGTCACAAAATCGTGACATGTCATGATTTCACGACCCGAAGCATAGAGCGAAGGAGGAATGCAAAGTTGTCATGATATCGCAACCCAAAAATAGAGAGAGAAAGCAAAGAACAAAGATGTCGCGATATCGCAACATGTCACGATTTCGTGACCCAAAGAGGTAAGAAGGAAGCAGAGAGCAAAGATGTCACGATTTCGTGACCCGAGAGGCGAGGAGAAGGTAGAAAGGAAAGATGTCACAATATCACGACATGTCATGATTTCACGACCGAAGAGGAGAAAGAAGAGCCAAAAAGGAAATATGTCACGATATTGTGACATGTCACGATATCGCAACCCAAAAAAAATAAAGGCAACGAGGAAGAAAAGACACACGTTCTTAGATGGTGTTTCCCAAGGTGGTCAAAGGCCTCATTAAAGCATGATTTCTTGCCCGATAAGCTTGCTGAGCATGGCGGCCAGTTGAATGCTGCGTCCAGAGGTCAGAGACATTCAAAGGGCTCATCAATGCATGTTTCTGCAGCTAACTCAATGGTAGTTTCCAGATAGGGTAAAATATATGAAGGTTCAGCCATCGAAGGCAAGGAAGAGCCGACTTTTGAGATTTAGAGGATGTATTCTTCTAGGGGGTCATTAATGGCCTAGAGGGTCGAGACCTCAAAAGAAACCCAGAGTTTTTAAAAAGGGAAGCAAAGGCATGTACAAGGGGTTGAAAAAATGTCAAGGCAGAGTTGCAGAGTTGAAGGCAAGAGGCCCACTCTGGACCTGTCTGGGCATGTTTTTCTTCCAAGGGGGGAGTAGAGGAGTTTATTTGGTAGACTGCTACCATTTCTGTAAATATTTTCAAGTTGATTAATGAGAATTTCTAGTATTGAGAAGAGTGAATATGAGTGAATTTTGTGCCCCCCCATCAGTGGTATCAGAGCAGAATTTCTTGAGTGTGTAAATAGATCATCGAAAGTGAGGCAATTTGCACCAAGATCTGTGGAAGAATGGGAGTTCCTGAGTGTGTAAACAGATCACCTAAATTGAGGCATTTTACACGAGGATCTATGGAAGAGTATGAGTTCCTGAGTGTGTAAATAGATCATCGAAAGTGAGGTAGTTTGCACCAAGATCTATGGAAGAGTGGGAGTTATTAAGTGTGTAAACAGATCACCGAAAGTGAGGTAGTTTGCACCAGGATCTATGGAAGAGTGGGAGTTCTTGAGTGTGTAAATAGATCATCGAAAGTGAGGTAGTTTGCACCAAGATCTATGGAAGAATGGGATTTCCTGAGTGTGTGAGCAGATCGTCGAAAGTGAGGCAACTTGCACCAAGATCTATGGAAGGGTTGTAAGAGAAACAAGCAGAATGCCTCCATGAAGAAACTATGGTGGTGGAAGAAATATGGTGCCAGCAGAAGATTTCAGAGCTTTGAAGAGGCAAGTTCAGGCCCTGTAAGAGGAGTTACACAGAGGGCTTGAACCCAGAGGAAAAGAAGGAAGTGAAGGTCACTTCTCAATGCACCTAGGTTGTCTGATGCAGGAGCATCCAATGGCAGCAAAGCAATCTTGCATCAACAAGAAAATTTGTAAGTGTTTGCATTGATGTCGCAATATCGCGATAGAGAAAAGTGTCACGATATTGTGACATGTCATGTTTTCATGACTCAGGAAGGAGAGAGAAGGCACAGAGAGAAAAGTGTCACGATATCATGACATGTCGCATTTTCGTGACCAGAAGACAAGAGGAGGTGCAGAGGAGAAAAATGTCGCGATATCGTGACATGTCACATTTTCGTGACTAGAAGAAAAGAGGAGACACAGAGGAGAAACATGTCACAATATCGTGACATGTCGCATTTTTGCGACCAGAAGACAAGAGGAGGCACAGAGGAGAAAAATGTCGCGATATCGCGACATGTTGCATTTTCACGACTAGAAGAGAAGAGGAAGCAGAGAGGAGAAAAAATTTCGTGATATCGGGACATGTCGCATTTTCACGACCAAAAGACAAGAGGAGGCACAGAGGAGAAAAATGTCGCGATATCGCGACATGTCGCATTTTTGTGACCAGAAGACAAGAGGAGGCGCAGAGGAGAAAAATGTCACGATATCGCGACATGTCGCATTTTCATGACCAGAAGACAAGAGGAGGCGCAGAGGAGAAAAATGTCACGATATCGTGACATGTCGCATTTTTGCAACCAGAAGCCGAGAGAAGGCGCCAGAGAGAAAAGTGTCACGATATCGCAACATGTTGCGTTTTCGTGACTCAGGAAGGAGGGAGAAGGCATCCAAGAAAAATTTCACGATTTCATGACATGTCGTGAAATCATGACCGAAAGAAGATAGGAGACAACCAGAGGAGAAAATGTCACGATTTCGTGACATGTCATGAAATCGTGACCGAAGGAGTAGGAAGAAAGCAAGGAAGGAAACTGTCGTGAAATCATGAAATGTCACGATTTCGTGACCCAAAGCAGAGAGCAAAGGTGGAATGCAAAGTTGTCGTGATATCGCGACCTAAAAATAGAGAGAGAAAGCAGAGAATAAATATGTCACGATATCGCGACATGTCACAATTTCATGATCCAAAGAGGCAAGAAAGAAGCAGAGAGCAAAGATGTCGCGATATCACAACATGTCACAATTTCATGACCCGAGAGGCAAGGAGGAGGTAGAAAGGAAAGATGTCGCGATATCACGACATGTCATGATTTCACGATCGAAGAGGAGAAAGAAGAGCCGAAAGGAAATATGTCACGATATCGTGACATGTCGCAATATCGCAACCCAAAGAAAAGAAACGCAGTGAGGAAGAAAAGACACACGTTCCTAGACGATGTTTCTCCTAGCCAGAAAGGCCTCATTAAAGCATGATTTCTTGCCTGGTAAGCTTGCTTAGCATGGCGACTAGTTGAATGTTGCGTCCAGAGGTCAGAGATGTTCAGATAGCTCATCAATGCGTGTTTTTGTGGCTTACCTGGTGGCAGTTGCCAGATAGGGTAAAATATGTGAAGGTTCAGTCATCGAAGGCAAGGAAGAGCCGACTTTTGAGATTCAAAGGATGTATTCTTCCAGGGGGTTCATTAATGGCCTAGAGGGTTGGGACCTCGAAATAAACCCAGAAGTTTTAAAAGCGGAAGCAAAGGCATGTACAAGGCATCAAAAAACTGTCAAGACAGATTTGCAGAGCTGAAGGAAAGAGGCCCACTCTGGACCTGTTTGAGCATGTTTTTCTTCCAAGGGGGGGAGTAGAGGAGTTTATTTGGTAGACAACTACCATTTCTATAAATATTTTCAAGTTGATTAATGAGAATCTCTGGTATTGAGAAGAGTGAATCTGAGTGAATTTTGTGCCCCCGCATCAGAACCACATGGAGATAATAGCCACAATAAAAAAGTCCTAGAAAAACCACCATCTCCCTCGACCAAAATAAAATGGTAAAACAAAGCAACTAGGTAGAACACTAAAGCTAATGACCTATGTCCAATCAATGAACCCAAAGCGATAGTTAGAATTTAAATTTAAATCATATGAATACCATAATAACTACCACACATGTGGGAAGAGGGAAGAATGATACAAACAAGGATTGCAAAATTTGAAGGGAAACCAATGCATACAAGGGATAACACACACAAAATTCAAATTTGAAATGCAACCGACCCACTGATAGACATTAATAACGATAATTATGAACACTATTTATGAGTTCCTCAAGAAAGCCACTTCTCTAGACCATGAACTAGGGTTATGCATAAGGGGTTGAACTTGAAATATACTTGTAAAAAATGGTGAATCCTAATTGAAATCAAGGTGAATCAAGGCGAATCCTAAGCAAATCAAATCAATCATCTTCACACCAAAATTTGGGGTATTTGAAGCCCTAAAAAATAAGGTCATATTTGGAAAAACATTTGACCTACTAAATCATCTTATAACTTCATACATATACCATCATTAGATCAATCTTAAACAAATATTTCAAATGAGTATAAATATGCCTACATTTGGATATATTGGGGTGAACTAACCCTAAGAAAAAATTGGCCTGAAAATTTTAGGCAAATAGACCGATGTCGAGGGTCCTCATATTCGCTCAATTTGTGAATATTCGCCACTGTGCATAACCCTACCATGAACCCTATCTAGTTGTTTCAGATAATGGTCATATAATCAGCTATTGAATTGCCTTCTCTTAAAATAAGATTAATTTCAACTTGTCTCAAAAGCTTAATAATTCTCCTCAATTTCCACATTAGATTGGCCACCTTCCAACTAGGTGTGGTCGCACCCTAAAGCATATTAATAATATTCAAAGAATCACCCTCAATCACAACATATGAAACTCCCAAATCCATCAATAACAAAAAGTCCTGAAATGCGGCTCTAGCCTCAATAAATTGGGAAGATTGATAGAATAGATGTTCAAAAATTATCGCCACTAGATCACCATTAATGTCTCTAATAATCCCTCCTGCGCTTGCAACCCCCCTCGGGTTCTCTTTTGAAGCGCCGTCAAAGTTCTATTTGAACCATCCCTTGGCAGGGGGGACCACCTAACCCCACTCCTCGGGTTGGGAAAAATAGAACCAAAGTCAATGCGAGGAAAACCCAAAGCATCCTCCAGAAGAACTTCACTAGGAACACTTTTAATGCGGATTTTCTCAAGATCTTGGAAAAGAAGAACTTCACTAGGAACACTTTTAATGCGGATTTTCTCAAGATCTTGGAAAACGAAGGAGATGTTCTCCACTACTCCCCTAAGGATTCTCAGACTGACAGGAAGGTGTCTCTTTTGCAGCTCTTAAAAGCTCCAACGTTATGCTCCTTCCATATGCCCCATAATAAATGCGAAAGCAAAAAGTTCCAAAAACACTTAATCCTAAGGCGAAAAAGAGAGAAGCTCGTTGATGAACACAATCTTCGAGGGAGTTAGGACCCATTGAATCTCAAGCTTGTCGAATAAAAAAAAGCTAAGTTCTTGAAAAACTGAACATGGGAGAAACAGATGACTAATTCGTGTCAGCTTCAGATAATAAACTTGTTAACAATGTTAAATCCTCTTTTAAGTAAATTCTCAATGGAGAGAATCTTGTTTTGCACTCGTAACCAATAAAAAATATTAATCAATATTAATCTTGGGGGTCAAATTTTTACACCAAACTTTTCTGGCCGAAAAGGAACAGACAACCTCCGAATCTAACAATAACAATGAATACGCTGATCTAGCAGAGAAAGCGCCTTCACTGTCACCAGCCCATATCAGTCTATCTTTTACTTTCTCATTACGCAAAACCTGAAACGGAAGCTCATTTTCGATCAATCTCCAAGCTTGCTGACCGCTGATCTAACAGAAAAAGCACGAAAAAATTACTGTAATGGTAAAGACTAACCTATCGTGAGATTCATTAATTGTTTTCCTTTGCCAAACTATGACGTGTTAGGTAATAATTCTAATTTCCTGTTTTTAACATGTAAATCTGCATCGTGAGATTCATTAATTGTTTTCCTTTGCGAAACTATGACGTGTTAGGTAATAATTCTCATTTCCTGTTTTTAACATGTAAATCTGCATCTGTCATTCAACAATTGTAACAGGCGACGAGATGAATACGGGCTTCCACATCTACCGAAAACAAATGCTTTTAAATGCGTGACAAAGCATATACATGAATATTTTTTGATTAAATTGAAAATAATTGATGTGCTTATATTCCACCCAATTTAAACCATGTGTTCTAAATCGCATTTTGATCTTTGAACATCTGTGCACGCCTGCTAAAAGGAGACTTCCAATCCACAGTCCACCATATTCAAGTAGAACTTGACCATCTAGTCTGAAATTCATCTGATAAGTAGGGTATATATTGCTAATATTCCATATGGAATAGGACCAAGGCAATGACCTTTAAAATACGCTTCTAACCAATATTTTCCCTACGTCTTGTACCTTAATTTTTGCATAGTCTATTTGAATAGACTCCAATATCAATAAACTTATGCTGGATTTTTGCGTCTGAGTTTGCTAAAATTATTAGACGATCCGATAGATAATATTAGAAAACTGCATTAGAGTTGGACACTCCAATTATACAAGGCTATAATTTAATATCTTCCTATGTCTAAGCCACCAAAACTGTGTTTCCATGAATATTACGAAAATAAAGAAATATGGTCTAAAATTTTCATTATGATCCGCCTCGAGCTAGAAATGAAAGAGCTTAGCTTTGGATTTCTGTAATACTAGACCTGAATTGATATTACTAACATACATTTTATAGACATGTTAGTTTAGAAGTGTTTGCCAAATCTACTCCCCTTTCATTGCCCGTTTTTCTCTTAGTAATGGTCCTCGAACCGAATATTTCTATTTCAGAGAGATAATAAGATATAGTAATGCCACATCATAGCTATTCATTGCCCGTTATTCTCTCTCAGTAGCGATCCTCCAACCGAAAATTCCTATTTCAGAGAGATAATAATAAGATATAGTAACGCCAGATCATAGCTATTGCCATTTTCTTCTCATTAATGATTAGACACTTTTACCGAAAATCAGGGTGCAAGGCATGGCATAATTCATGCTCAGTCCAAAAAAAAAAATTAATTCTGTCTCCTGCAATAAACTCTTTTTGAGTGAACCGCCGCGTGGCCAAAATGCAAAATAATATAAACAAAAGGCAACCCTAGATTTGAAAAAGCAAATGAGTGAAAGCTATAGGATTCAGCTTCAATGAATATAAACAACAAACGGACGAGTGTAATGTATATAAAAAATCGATGATATTGAAACAAAATGGAACCCAAATCTGTGTACAGACTCCGCCTGCCATGGAGCTTTTGTGCATGGTATTTCCGGCATGTATTCGTACAACCCAAAATATTTCAACAACTTTACACAAAATGGCCTACAAACCGGGGCCGCCATGGAGTGTGCTATTTTCTACTGCTGGTTGGTAAGGGTGAAAAAGGCGGCCGCAGTTTCGAGTTCAAGGTCTGCCATATGCTCCAAACACTGCTTTCAGTGAAGATTTTCAGGGAAGACTCTGCACTGCACACTATCACCAGATTAAGTGAAGGAGAGCAACCGGCGTCTGGATATACCCTTTCTTGCATATACCGGTGGAGGAGTTCAACAAAGGGTATATCTAAGCGGCGGTTGCAGACATTGGATTCTGGTGCTGCTACACTCGTCCTCCGCCAAGAGACTGGATTTGAATATTTTATTGTTGTTGTTGCTGCTGCTGTAGATTACTGTTTTCATACTTCTGTTCTAAAAGTAGAAGCTGACATACCATGATGCCAAACCAGCCGTGGACGGAATCTTCCTCGCGCGAGTTGGCCTTGTAAACGATGGATTTTAAGCTGTTCAAGGATACGGAGGATGTCGTCAAACGGTTAAGGATACGGAGGATGTTGCACGTTGAGGAACTGGTTGGGTTGATCCGGCGAACAATAAGGTGCAAGCGGGCACTTGGGCGAGCACTTCTTATTACTATTAGAGGACGCCTGACCTGCCTGCACGCACATCAACGCCAGTATCAATGTAGAATTCTGTTATTTCTATTGTGCGGGGCCTCAGGAGAAGCAATAGGGGTTTATATAAATTTTCCGTCATTTAACCTTTCTTCTTGCTGTCATTATCAGCCACGTCACCTTAAAATCCGTTTTGAAATGTACTTGTTTTCATCTGGTTCAACCACTGCATTGCCGGTTGGCCATGACCTGTGTTGAATTCAAATATGCTTAAGCCAGTGTCTGTAATTTTATTTTATTTTGGAACATTAATCTTTGACGCTCGTATTTGAGGGGTTTAACATCAAGTTTGAGGTGTCCATGTATAGTTTGTCTGCCACTACTCTAACATTATATGTTAATACATTTTGCAAGCTTAACTGGAATTATAAGTTTAACTTCCACTAAATTAACATTACATAATTATAAATTTTCGAATGTCTTTTTTTTTCGAAAAATCTCTTATGCCAAAAATCTCTTGCGGAAGAGGGGTTCATTTTTTGTAGGGTCGCTTTGGTTTGAGAGGCTACCACCAGAAATTCTACACCATAAAAGTCACTTGGAATTTGTGCAGCTTTGCCGGCACTAACATTATTTGGGTGCCCAATTCAACATTTTGGTATGATGAAGATTCCAACATGTGACCTCCTTTAAAAGATTATCCTCTCCATTCCAACTCCCCTATAACACTTAAATATTTTTTAACTAATGTATAACTCAATGCTAAAATTAAGTATAAAACATTTTATGTAGAGGCCTCTTTCTTAGTAATTCTAGTAAAATCATTAAGATGAAATGCTAGCTAATTACTTTTGGGATGTTCTGACAAAAACAGAATTAAACAAATAATAATTTTAAATTTTAAAATAAAAATAAACGCCAAATTTGTTTTTTCATTTCATTTATAATAATTTTAATTAAATTTTATAAAAACAAGATAAATACAATTTCAATAATGCAGTACCATGATATAATGGCACTACATTGGGTTCAAAATTAAAACTACGGATTTAGAATGATGCCAATATTGTTTACGTCATGAATGCTCGGACTTCGATACTGTAGAGATTATCAGGAATTCAGATTTTATTTGAAACTTTAAAATTATATATTATTTTTTTAATTAAAAAATATTAATTGAAATAAGTATTAGATATTTAAGATAAATATTTAATAATATAAAATTTTTAAATTATTTTAGTATATTATATTATTAAGTATATTTAAAAAGTAATATATAGATATTAATAATTTTTTTTTTTAAATTTTATATTAAAATAAAATTATTTGCATGTTGGGACGAGACTCTTCCAATTTTAATTAGTAACATATTTTTATAATAGTAAAAGATCTACAGTAACATACGTTTACAATAGTAAAAGATCTGCATTGCAAAATCTGTTAAATTATATTTAGACAATGGTTGTCCAAAACTTTGGTTTGTGGTGAAAATGACACCAAAGAAACACTTAAATCCCTGGCTACAACCGACAAGGAATTGGTTTTTTATGGACCTCCCCTTTAATGGGGACAGACTCACCTTCTCCTTCTCTAGTTATTTTATTTAAGAAAAATGGGGTCACACTCACCTCCTCCTTCTTTAATTATTTTATTTAAGAAAAAAAAAAAAAAAAAAAACGAAATTTCTTGGATAGCTATTTATCCCAACTTCTAGGTTATAGAATACAAAATAAATGCAATATAGCTTATAAAATTACATATAAGTTAAACCATGGTGTAGCTCAGTGTTTGAGAGGGTGGGTGTTAAATTCCCTATTGATAAGAATAGTTCTCATTGTGTGATGGGGTGAGTGTTAATTTCCTATTGATAAGCATAGCTCTCGGCTTTGCGAGGGGTCATTGTTAGGGGTCATGGTTGGGAGGAGACTGCCCAGTCCTGTGCATTGGTTGTAGGGTTTCTCACACTATCCAAATAAATTAATTAATTACATGCAAGTTTAAAATTGTAAAAATAAATCTTTAATTAAATATTTAAATTGAATTAGATTATGATTAAGCATGTACTTTTCCCAAAAATAGAGGAGAATCAACTTGTTACTTTTTACATTATATAAGTTCAAACAAAATTAAACATTGGTTCATGAAAATGGTTTAATTTTCTAGTTTTTCATTATAACTTGATATAATTATTTATTTTTTATTTTGATATGAATCAAATAATAAAAGATGAAAATTAAGCTTATAACAAGGTTCCAAGTTTTCAAGTTATTCATAATTACTTAATAGATTTATGTTTTATTCTAAATTATCTTAAATTGGCTATATGGGATGGAAATAGGTCTATTTATATTGCATCATAACCATATAGTTGTATTATAATGATGTGGTAAATATGTTATATCACCAGTCAGTCAAACATGAATTTCCTTCTTAAAAGTCAAAGAAGTAATCAATTGAACATATTTTATTTAATTGATATTTTTTTTGTTACGTAAGAGAGTTGGTCACAAACACACTATTTGTAGTAATTGACGAGCATAGGGTTCAAACCATAGGGAATACTCCTACCAAACCTATTCTACCTCATTATTGTGAACCCGACATGAAGGGAATTATCAGTTACTCAATATTCATACTATCATTGTTGGTTTGATGTGCACTCAGAGGATTTAGATCTTACTACTACCTTTGCAAAGAGGCTACCCTTGAACTTTGTTATAATATAGTGACATTGCCACATCTCCAATATAGCAGTGTGAACTATGTTTATTATTATTAGATTGGATTCTAGGGTAGGTTAGTTGATCCTTTAGGATTAGGGTTAGGTTTTTCAGTTGTATTAGTCTATAAATAGAGAAATTATGTTGTAGTTATTTCATCATTCATACTTGTAACCTTCTATTGCCTCTTGTGCATATATGATACTTCATGATCTCTAAGTGATCATGAGACTTTCCCCTTTCTAAGTGGCTAGGATTTATCATTGGTTTAAAATCTAGATTTGTTATTTAATGATTTACTATTAAGATTATAAAATATATTATTGTGAATATGTTCTATCTCAATAATAAAGTGATCGTCCTTAAAAATAAATCTTTCATTTCTCCACAATGTTCAATAAGGATAACACATTTTTTTTGTAAATAGAATCATCCAAATTCTTATCTAAGAGATGCTTATTTCCAAAGGCTATAATATCTTACATCCAAAAAACCCAAAAACCTATTCCATAATTACTATACTCAATTAAAAATGACTTATAAAATTCAAGCATAGCTGAAATAGGGTTAATGCACATAGTCTTATTTAAGGCATTTAAGGCCTTGGTAGCTATATTAGACCAAATAGAGGTATTCTGATTGGTGATTCAAAAGGGAAGCCACATTATTCCCATAATTTCTAATGGATATTTTGTAATACCTTATAAGAGATAAAAATATTCTATGTTGCATAAGGGATTGAAGTAGAGGCCAATCTTGCATGGCCTTAATCTTGTTGGGATCCAATTTGAATCCTATGTGAGATAGAATATACTAAATTATTCCACTTTGGATACCCCAAAAAAACATTTGGGTCTCTTGACATATAACTATTCTTTTTGTAAAATATAAGAGTCTTTCAATATGTATAAAACGGACTTCCCATGACTTACTATAAACTAGGAGGCCATCAAGCATTTGAATGTCCAACAATACACTAAAGTACTAGTAAAGGAAAAGAAGCTAGAAACTAGATTGCATATGTAGATGAAGAAAGTATTATTTCATCAACGCACATGGAGGAACCAAAATAAGGAGAATCCCTTATGATGAAAAGGGTATTATTAAAACTAGCAAAGGAGGTGCATGAACCTAAGCAAAGAAGGAGTTTGTTCAAGATACTTTATAAATTAAGAGGTAAATGTTGCAAGGTGATTGTGTATAATGGAATAATAGATAATTTAGTGTCAATAGATATGGTAGATAAATTGGGATTAAAAAATAATTGAGCAATGAAATCCACACAAAGTGTCATGCTTACAAAATAGACACCAAATTTTTGTAACCAAACAATGCATGATAAATTTCTAGATTAACTCTTATAAGGATGCAATTTTTATGTGACAACATGTTTGTGGATGCATGTCATATTTTATTAGAGAGACCATGTCAATTTGAAAGAAAAGTAGTGCATAATGGTAGGATGAATACTTTTTTAATTGTCTAGGGTTTTACGAGTTATGCATTAAGTCCACCGAAGGATAAATAAAAAGAGGTATGTAATAGTTTTAATATTTACACATTCTCCATAATTAATTCTTGAAGAAGATGAAGAAAGGGAAAATATTTTTTCTTATTACTAAAACCATTGAATATGGGATAACAAATAAGTTGACCAACATTCGAGATGAAGTGAAGATTTCCTTGGAATAATATGCCAAGATTATTTCAGAATAATTATTCGATGGGTTACCATCTATTAGAAGGGTTAGTCATTGGATAGACTTCATACCTGGAGCAAGTTTGTCAAACAAGGCAGCTTATAGGATGACATACATGGAGAATGAAGATATGAAGAGACATATCCAAGAGCTATTGGAAAAAGGGTTGGTTAATAAAATCTTAAACCCTTGTGTAGTACCAATTGTACTAGAACCAAAGAAAGATGGGAAATAATATATGTGTACATTTTTTTTGGGCTATCAATAAGATCATAATAATGTATAATTTTCCATTACCTCATATGAATGACTTGATGGATTATTTGAGTTGAGTAGCGTACTTCAAAAATATTGATTCAAAGAGTGGTAATCATCAAATTTAAATCAAAGAAGGAGATGAGTGGAAGATTGTGTTTAATACCAAATAAGATTGTACGAATGGTTGGTGATGCCATTTGGGTTGATGAATGGAACTAGCACTTTTATGCGATTTATGAATGAGGTCTTAAGGCCTCTTATTGGTAAGTTTGTGTTCATTTACTTGGATGATAGTTTAGTGTTTAGCAATATGAAAGAAGAACACCTAATGCATTTGAGGTTAGTTTTACAAAGGATGAAGGAGAAATAATTGTTGATCAATTTGAAGAAGTATAGTTTACAAAAAAGGAATTGGTATAGTTGGATTTTTCATATTAAAGGATGGTTTGTAGGTGGAGCGAGCAAATATAAAGGCTATTATGGAGTGGCTGTCACCAAGGAGTATGTTTGAAGCTAGAAGATTTCATGGTTTGGAAATATTTTATAAAAATTTCATAATAAATTTTAGTACAATTTATACTCCAATGACAAACATAAATTTAAAAAAGGGTAGAAATGAACTCAAATAGATAAATGTAGTAGAAATAAGCTTTCAAATATTAAAGGAGAAAGTTATAAAGTAGCCAATTTTGGTATTGCCAAAATTTAATAATATTTTCCTAGTAGATTGTGATGCTAACAAAACAGTCATTGGAGGTGTTTTTAACCAATAATATGGTCCTATTACTTACTTTAGTGAGAAGTTGAATGAGGCTAGAAAACAATATTCAGTTTATGATATGGAATTTTATATCAATGTGCAACCACTCAAGAAGTGGAGGCATTACCTACTACCAAAGGAATTTATATTGTTTATGGATCATCATGCTTTGTAGTTCATTACCAGTCAAGGAAAATTAAAACAAATATAAATGAAATTGATGGAATATCTTCAAAGTTACTAATTTATGTTAAAACATAGAAGTGATAGCTAAAATCGACTAGCTAACACTTTGAGTAGAAGAAGTGAACTATTCCTTGATTCTGTCTTCTTACCCTTCTTATTTTTTTCCACTTTGAATGCAACTTCTTTCGGAGGAATAGGATCTTTTGTTCTTATCTCAAAAGTAGTAAGCATGCCAAGCAAAGAATTCCTTGTCAAATAATCACTATAAATTGATTTTTCTGTAGCAGAAACCTTTTAACTATACCTTTGTGGAAGAGTTCTCAATATCTTATCACAAGCACTAGACTCATCAACCTTCATTCCAAGACCTCTCATCTCATGTACAAGTTCATCAATCTTACTAAGATAGTCACGAATATTTTCATCATCCCACATTCATAAATTTTCAAACTCTCCTTTGAGATTTTTTATTTTAGCTTTTCTGACACCATTATATCCTTCATATATGGTATGCAATAGTTCCTACATATCTTTTGGTGTTTTAAAATCCATAACCTTCATAGATTCTAATCTATGTAATCCTTTTATAATTGCATCCATAGCTCTTGAATTTGCATGCATTAGAAGCTTACCTTATTTATCTATAGGAGGATTGGTTGCTTAATCATATCCAAATTCCACTGCATCCCAAACTTTATTTCCAAGTATCATCAAGTGAAATATCATTAGCACACACCAATACAAGAAGTCACTTCCATCAAATATTGGTACTTCATTATTGACAAACCCATATTTTTGATCCTTTTGATCCATTGTGTTCTTAGAATGATTTTCATTCAAGTTGTCAAACTCTTCTAAAGGAAACTTCTCTAATACCAATTGAATAACACAAGCTTATACTGAAAGGGGGGCTGAACAATACAAGACCACTTTTTTACTTTTCTTTTCAAATCAATATTATGTAGTGTATAGATAGCAGTATCAATAGCAGTAATAAAAGCAATGCACAAAACACCATACACAATAGAGACATAGATTTTAATGTGGTTCACCCAATGTGGGCTACCTCCATAGAGAAAATATTTCTTCTAAATATTTCTCAAATAATATTTTGGGAATCCTTCCAAATTATAATGGTTATGGAACTCTATCCAAAGGAGATGCTAATCCCCTAAATTTGGTTTATGGATATCTATCCATAGGATAAATCCTTCTCTTATGCTCTAGTTGGTGATCCTCTAGAAGATTGCCTCCACTGCATTGACTGTGGATCTCTCTCCACTTGAAGACTCTTGTTCTAACTTAGAAGACATGTCCTCAATGTCCTGGTTGATGGATATCTATCCACTGGAGACTTTTTACTCTCTGATGTGTCACCTCTAAAGCTCTACTCAAGAGGTTCACTCATAACCTTCTTAAATCTTCTCAATATGTTCACTCATAACCTTCTTAAATTTTCTCAATATGTCCACTCATAACCTGCTCAAATCTACTCAACAGGTCCACTCATAACTTACTCAAATATTCTCAATAGGTCCACACAGAACCTACTCAAATTTTCTCAACAAGTCCACTCAGAACCTACTAAAATCTGCTCAACGGGTCCACTCAGAACTTGCTCAAATCTGCTCAACAAATCCACACATAACCTTCTCAAATCTGCTCAACAAGCTCACTTAGAACTTGTCCAAATATTCTCAACAAGCTCACTTAGAACTTGTCCAAATTTGCTCAAAAATCTCACTCAAAACTTGTCTAAATCTGCTCAATAAGCTCACTCAAAACTTGTCCAAATCTACTCTAAAATATCACTCAGAACTTGTCCAAATCTGCTCAACAAGCTCATTCAAAACTTATCCAAATATGCTCAACAAGCTCACTCAAAACTTGTCCAAATATGCTCAATAAGTCCTCAATAGGACTTTCTCAAATCTGCATTGTAAGCTTCTACAAAAGCTCACACAAAATCAATCCACAGGCCTTCTCAAACACTTGTCTCAAATAATCTTAATAAATCCACACAAAACTTGTCTAATCTAATAGAATCATAAATGGAATTGTTAGAGACTCAATATGTCCTATACTCAATGCTCAATCACTTTCTCAACTAAATCTCATAGAAGCATAAAGAGAATTGTTAGAATCAATATGTTCTATACTTAATGCTCAATCACTTTCTCAACTCAATCTCATAAAATCATAAAGAGATTTTTTAGAGACTCAATATGTTCCATTCTCAAAAACTCAATCTCAACTAAAATCAGAATATAGAATAGTTTATTTCATGGAACTTGAACAACCACTTCATGCATCCACTTGACTAGGCTTAATAAACTCTACTAAACCAATCACCTCAAGGAAAAACCCTTTCTCACAAACCCTAGTCCAAGCATGTATCAACCAAATAAAAATGTTTCCAACAATGCTCAAACACAAATCTCACATAACAATGATACTCATGTTATTTTCTAAATCAAGTTCAAGTTATTTGCATCACCCATTAGATTCAACAACAATGCTAATAAGATAAGGTTTTAATCATAACTCTCAATTCATAAAACCTTGAAGCATAAACTCAAAGTACTTCACTCAACCAATGGTCTAAACAACAATTCTTATCAAACAAAGTTTAATCACAACTCATAATCCAGAAAACCTTGAAGCATTAACTCAACCACTTTTTAAAAGGAAACCCTAATCAATCCTTTTCTCTCCAATGATATTTTCATAAATCAAAAACCCAATCAATTCAATGAAGAATATTGCCCATACCTTTTTGATGCCAAGGAGTTTTCCACAAAATCTGTCAAAATCAACACACTTTCAAATATTTTCTTTTCAATAAAAAAGAGGTTAGAGGACTTGAGTAATATCACAACAATAAAAATAATATCCCAATAACACCTTATTACTCCTACTCAATAAAATTCACCATGTCCCCTCAAGAAATAATTAATCCCCTTTTAAAAATAACAAATCAAACTTACTTTGAATCCCTTTACAAAAACAGTAATATCTCTTTACACACACCTTATTTGTCCTTCTAAGCAAGTTAATCAAATAGCCCTTGAAAAATGCTTTCCAAAAATATATAATATGCTACCCTTCCAAAAATAAAACCATCAAAAATCTCTCAATTTTATAAGACATAGCATAACCTTTATTTCTCCCTTAAGGCTATTTTAATAAAAATTAAAATATATAAAAAATTAACTTGCCTCGCCTCTTGGAGAGATTCGATCCCCCGATGTCCTCCTTCCCAATTCCTTAACCACGGCCAAGCTACCATTGTGCCACGTGCCCACACGTGCCTAAAAGGGCATGAAGTGCACCAAAAACCTTACAAAAGAGTGCCTTCCAAAATAATCAAAACGTGCTTCGAGTTCTTTGACCTTGCAAGAAACCTCCAAGAAAATTGAACGCAGGACCTCCTGTGTCTCGCCAAGCCAACGCATCACTAGGCCAAGCTAGCCTATGTGTTCCACAAATCTAAACATTCCCTGCTTCAACCTTTTAGTGATTTGCAAATTCTTTTAAACACAAGCCTTAATTTGCATGCACTCCAAAAATGAATTAGCAAGGATAAATTTGAAGATAACTTTGGCATGGTATTAATATAAATTCCAATTAAATTACATGACGTCAATGCTTCCCTTTGGCTTATGACATCGGTGCTTCTCTTTGGTTTTTATGATGTCAGTGCTTTCTTTTGGAAATAAAATCTGCCTTGTTTTAAAACCCTAAATACAACCTTTGGATTTATTAAATTAAACTTTGGTCTTAAATATTTAAACCCATCCTTTGGGTGTAGATATTTTTAAACTTTATAAACCCACTTTGGCAATATAAAATATTGTAATTAAAATTACAATTATTTTATTTGGGTTTTCACTATGACACTTATAACCATTATAATATTTATTTATAAAATTTAAATTCATCCTTAATTTAAATAATTTATAGAATAAATATTACCACTTCTTTCTAACTTCTATATTTTGCACTGTTTCACTTGAACTTCTGCCTTCTTTTTTAATATCAAATGATCGTCTTTGTTACCTTTATCTCTGCTGAAATCTTGGTATTAATGATGACTCCATATGGTGGCATCAATGGTGACATCAATGATAACTTTGACTTAGGGACTCAAAATTTCCAACAGAAAGAGCTTTATGTTGAGTACTTGGACTTCAAGGAAGACTGTAAATACTGCAATAATCCTACACTGAGAGATAAAACACCATGGTTGGATTATTTTATCTAAGAGGGATTATTATTGAAGGGACAACAATTATGTATACCATGGAGCTCAATGAGAGAGAACGTGATAAGAGAAAAATATAGTGGAGGACTAGCTAAATATTTTAGAATAGATAAAACTTTGAAATAACTTTATGAAAGCTATTATTGGCTAAGAATAAATGCAAATATGTGAAGATTTATGCAGAGTTGTCAAGTCTATCAAGATGCTAAAGAAAAGAGCACGAACACTAGGTTATATAACCATTACCAATACCAGAAAGGCCTTGGGAGGATATATGTATGGACTTTATCCTTGGATTACCTTGAATACAAAATATGAATTATTTAATTTTTTTGTTCTTGGTATATTTTTGAAGATGGAAAATTTTATGCCTTATAGGAAAATGAATGGTTCTAATTGTATTATTAATTTTTTCTTTTGAGAAGTTGTAAGATTGTATGGTTTGACAAAAAGCATAATGTTGGATATATATACAATGTTTATAAGTCAATTTTTGTGGAACTTATGGAAGATGTTAGGTATAAAATTAGGTTTTAATTTAACTTATTACCCCTAAATGGATGTGAAAGCACGAGATTCCGGGCGAAGGAAACACTACTTGCGATGCATTCAAAATCAAATACGCTTAAGTCCTAGAAATGTAAATTGCATGAAATGAAAGAGACGCATTAAAACGAGATACAAGAAAATGGAGAAAACACAACCCTTTCATTAAACTTTCTTGATCTCTGTTACAAATACGCCTCCTCAATTTTTAGGGGCTAGGAGCGTTAAAATAATTTGACTACAATCGAGACTTAAGGTTCCTCTTCCCGCGTGCCCACACTTGAAATGGACGGGCCAAGATGATGCCGCCGCTGATGTCGATGAGTCCTTGACCTCTACTGCTCCTCCTGCGAACAAAGAAACAACGAAGATGTCAGTAGCACCTGCTGCAAATGAAAAGTGTTTGTTCTCTAAAATCGCCAAAAGATGCATGTAAACATTTGTCTGAAATAGTGGGTAAAGTAAGTCCAAATGGCCTGAAAACTTGACAGAAGACAAAAAATATTACCAGGAGGCCACTGCCACTGACACAGTCGGCCAATATGCCTTAAACTAGAATTCGTCCCTGGGCAGGACGAATTCTGACTGCAATTCGTCCCTGGGTGGGACGAATTCTTCTGTGTTGAAAAAGCCGACCTGCTGCTGCTCCAATGTCAAATCTCGGGACTTGCAAAATGCCTAAAAACAAGGGGGTTATGTAATTGGGGCCATTTTGGGACGACCCAGATGGTCGGATTCTCCCAATTTGGCCTCTATCCTTAGGAATTAGATATCGCCACCTGCAAGTTAGTGAAACAACAAAGCGACACAAAGCATGATAAAATTTGATCAGAATATTATGAAATTGAAGCTATGAATTCACCAAATAGAATGACATGAAATGCAACCTGAAACCATAATCTAGAATGCTTTTGAAACAAAAACTTGGAAAGTGCGGGGGTGCCCCAAGTGGGCCTCCCACCGTTGGCACTCGATTTCGGAGCCAATCCACTAGGGATGGGTCCAAAACCTCTTAGGATAGAGGGGTTGGAAAATTGGTTGATTCAGGTGTCCATATGTTGGATTTGGTTCAGATTCAAGCTTCCAAAAGCCACCCAACAACCTCCCTTGCAAAAGAGATTAGTGGATGTGAGAAGGTGAATCAAAGGGGATGCAAGTGGGTGTTCAACTCGGCAGCACTTCGTTGCTTGAAATCTCCTTCAACCTATATGTTTTGGGTGAGAAAAGTCCCACCTTTTATAGACCCATGGGGTCTCTTTTGGGAGGGAAGCATAAGCGCCATGTGTTGGTCATAGGTGCCATGTGGCAGTCATGTCTTCCCATGAGGGAGGGGAGTCCTCCATTGACTTGGGCTTTCATAACTGCCCTTGTGACAGTCCTCTAATGGCCTATCTGTCCACCCACACACGCGTGTGAGGCAGGAGTCATCAACTGACTGTCCTGGGTTGCCACTTGGCACCATTCTTCTTTTTGCTCATTAAACTCAGAATTCATCCCTACCAGAGACGAATTCAGAGTTCGTCCCTGGGTGAGATGAATTCCAGTTAGTATTCGTCCCTAGGTGAGACGAATAGTGAGCAAAGTGTCCAAATGTGCCAAATTGCTTCCTGACCTTACAAAATTGCTATGAAAGTGGTTAAGACCACTGTTTGACCTCTGAGGGCTGCCCTGGGGGCTGTGTTTGTCAATGTGATTAGTTTTTGCAGTCACATAATCAGATTGGTGTTGTTTTGGTGTCTACAGATGCCCCTTTTTGGGATGCGCTGTGCATAGCACAGTGTCGAGCAAAAATAGATAACCAAAGCACTAATGATTAGGGTTTATTGGTAACCTAACCAACTTTTGATGCCCCAAGCATGGAAAGGGCATGCATTCTTGAATCCTTGCTTCGACGAGCTAAGGAGTTTGATTTCAAGTGTTAACTCTGTTTTGGTGAGGTGTGACTTGAGCTTGGACATTGATCAGTCATGATTAGGCAAAGGGCGCAACCTTTTATCCTTAGGGGAACCTTGTGTTCATGATTCACAAAATGCCAAGTGTTTGATTGATTTGATTGTTGCTTGTTTACTTCCCCAAGCAGGAGCGTGATTGTCTTTGTCAATGATTCTTTGAATGCATGTCGTTTTCCTTAATTGGGTGTGTGATTGCTGATTGGTGACTAAGTGTGACTACTCCCTCAAGCGACGAATCGATGAGGGAATGACCTTCATGAGAAAAGCGACGAGTCGCTTGACCCAAGATGACTTGTGCAAGGGTGCCTTTAGATGGTTTATCGTTAAGCATGTGCAATTTTTCCAACATCTTGACCTATTTTTTGTGGGTGTTAACCCTTTTTGTGATGCCATAATGGGGTGAAATCGTCGACAACTCATCTTTCCGTTGAGCGGTCTGGCTATGATAGCCTTCTTGGGGAAGTGGGAGGGAGACAATTTGAACCCCGACATCAATTTTCTATGCCAAGAGGTTAAGTGCAAGAGCACTTGTGTCCGGAAATTCTTATTGCTTTGTTTTTATGTTGCATTTTTTGTTGTTTTTGTTGTGTTTTTGTGACACCATTTTGGGATTAAATTTTCGAAAATCCGTCTCCCGTGGAGCGGTCGGGCTATGGTATCCTTCTTAGGGAGTAGGATAGTGATAATTTGTGACTCCAGTGTCTATTTTGTATGCCCTGGATGTCAGGTGCAGCAGCACTCTTATCGGGCAAATTTATTATCTATTTTTAGTGAATTTTTGATCATTTGTTGATGTTTTTGAAGTGCTGGTTTGAATTCGTCCCTGGGTGGGATGAATTCCAGCTGTAGAATTCATCCCTGGGTGGGACGAGCGCTAACCTGAGTGCTCATCCCAGTCAAGGATGAATTCTAGCTCAAAAGGCCTATTTAAGGGCCAAAACTTGCATTTGGGCTCATTTGTGTCATTTTTTTCTTGCGATTTTGGGGCTCTGGGAGGAGGAGGTAATTCTATGAAGCGAAGCGCTGCTAGAATTCTCTCTACCATCATGAGTGCACAAACTGGTTCGAGCGGTAGAGCCGAATCAAAACCTGTAAGTATCTTCTAGAGGTTATTTTTGTTTAAATTTGCATTTGTTTTATTTAATTGTTTTTGTGATGATGTTTTCAAAATGTGTTTTAAAAATTAAACCCTGAAACCGGATTTAAGCCAAATTAGACTTATTGTACAATTAAACGTAGTTAAACCTAGGCACATAATTTTTCTTACGACTAAACCCTAGGTTAACGAAACGTAAGCCCTAAGACGTATATATGTTTTTGTGTTTTTGAATTTCTTTTTGTTTTGTTTTTTAATTAATCAGTTAAGATTAGAAATCTTGGAATTGAAGTTTGTTTTTGTTTTGTTTATTTGATTTTTTTGCTTTTTTTAATGCTGTACAGTTCTTTTCCATGATTTTTAAATTTTTTTTTCGTTGAATTGCTTTCTTTTACAGGTTAGGAGTTGGTACCGTGTACCTACCGCATTTACTGAGGCACGGGGTGCACTGACTGATGGTGATTGGGAATGGCTTGATGCCCTTGGGCTCAACCAGGTGTCTCGACTGGAACCTATGGTCCCGGATCAGGCCTATCTGATGGCCTTGATTAAACTTTGGGATCCACGGACCAAAACGTTCCATCTTTCGATAGGGGAGATGACTGTAACCTTGGAGGATGTCTATCGGTTGCTTTAGATTTCGATAGACGGACTGCCTATCAGGACATCGTCGCGTGATCATTAGACTGCTGTACTTACGAGATGCTTTGGGCATGGGGAGCGGCTGGGTGTAATGAACCCAGTGGAGACAGCTGAGGTGGACTGCCAGGCTGGTGGGATTTTGGTTGGTTGGTGGCAAGAGAGGGGGGTGTTAGGAGTGAGGCACGCATCTGAAAGCATGAGATTTTGGGCGAAAGAAACACTACTTGCGATGCATTCAAAATCAAATACGCTTAAGTCCTAGAAATGTAAATTGCATGAAATGAAAGAGATGCATTAAAACGAGATACAAGCAAATGGAGAAAACACATCCCTTTCATTAAACTTTATTTATCTCTGTTACAAATATGCCTCCTCCCTTTTCAGGGGCTAGGAGAGTTAAAAGAATTTGACTACAATCGAGACTTAAGGTTCCTCTTCCCGTGTGCCCACACTTGAAATGGACGGGCCAAGATAATGCCGCCACTGATGTCGATGAGTCCTTGACCTCAGCTGCTCCTCCTGCAAACAAAGAAACAACGAAGATGTCAGTAGCACCTGCTGCAAATGAAAAGTGTTTGTTCTCTAAAATCGCCAAAAGATGCATGTAAACATTTGTCTAAAATAGTGGGTAAAGTAAGTCCAAATGGCCTGAAAACTTGACAAAAGACAGAAAATATTACCAGGAGGCCACTGCCACTGAGACAGTTGGCCAATATGCCTTAAACTGGAATTCGTCCCTGGGTAGGACGAATTCTGACTACAATTCGTCCCTGGGTGGGATGAATTCTTCTGTGTTGAAAAAGCCGACCTGCTGCTGCTCCAATGTCGAATCCCGGGACCTGCAAAACGCCTGCAAACAAGGGTGTTATGTGATTGGGGCCATTTTGGGATGACCCAGATGGTTGGATTCTCCTAATTTGGCCTCTATCCTCAGGAATTAGATATCGCCACCTGCAAGTTAGTGAAACAACAAAGCGACACAAAGCATGATAAAATTTTATCAAAATATTATGAAATTGAAGCTATGAATTCACCAAATAGAATGACATGAAATGCAACCTGAAACCATAATCTAGAATGCTTTTGAAAAAAAAACTTGGAAAGTGCAGGGGTGCCCCAAGTGGGCCTCCCACCGTTGGCACTCGATTTCGGAGCCAATCCACTAGGGATGGGTCCAAAACCTCTTAGGATAGAGGGGTCGGAAAATTGGTTGATTCAGGTGTCCATATGTTGGATTTGGGTCAGATTCAAGCTTCCAAAATCCACCCAACAACCTCCCTTGCAAAAGAGATTGGTGGATGTGAGAAGGTGAATCAAAGGGGATGCAAGTGGGTGTTCAACTCGGCAGCACTTCATTGCTTGAAATCTCCTTCAACCTGTATGTTTTGGGTGAGAAAAGTCCCACCTTTTATAGACCCATGGGGTCTCTTTTGGGAGGGAAGCATAAGCGCCATGTGTTGGTCATAGGTGCCATGTGGCAGTCATGTCTTCCCATGAGGGATGGGAGTCCTCCATTGACTTGGGCTTTCATAACTGCCCTTGTGACAGTCCTCTAACGGCCTATCTGTCCACCCACACACGCGTGCGAGGCAGGAGTCATCAACTGACTGTCTTGGGTTGCCACTTGGCACCATTCTTCTTTTTGCCCATTAAACTTAGAATTCGTCCCTACTAGAGACGAATTCAGAGTTCGTCCCTGGGTGAGACGAATTCCAGTTAGTATTCGTACCTGGGTGATACGAATAGTGAGCAAATTGTCCAAATGTGCCAAATTGCTTCCTGACCTTACAAAATTGCTATGAAAGTGGTTAAGACCACTGTTTGACCTCTGAGGGCTGCCCTGGGGGCTATGTTTGTCAACGCGATCAGTGTTTGCAGTCACATAATCGGATTGGTGCTGTTTTGGTGTCTACAGGATGGACAAACTAATGTGGTGAAAAATACCTTGGAAATTTGGAAAGAAACCAATAATATGGGATACCATACTAGCATAGGTAGATTTTGGATATAAAAATTCAATAAACAAAAGTACAACCAAGAGTCCATTCCAAATTGCATATGAAATATTTCTAAGAGGATTGAATGAGTTATAATGTACCACTGATTTATAAATATCTAGTAGAGGACTTTGTTGATTACATGCATGACTTACATCGGGAAGTGAAAGCTAATTTGGAGGATAATGCAATAAGATATAAGAAACATGCTAATCTCAAGTAAAGAAAACAAGACTTACAGGTGGTAGACTTAGTTTTGGCACATTTGTGGAAGATAATATTTCTAAAAGATGCTTATAACAAATCAAAATGGAAAAATATTGGACCTTGTAAGGTCTTGAAAAATTTTGCAACAAATTCCTATGAATCTCTTTCAAAAAACTAACTTGCTTGGAATTAGAAAAATATTGGACCTTGTAAGGTATTGAAAAAATTTACAACAAATTCCATGTATGTGGTATTAAAAAAAGGTATGTGCTTTATGATTTAATTTTTAAAGGTTTTAAATGTGGAAAATTGCATTAAGGTACTGCATGAAGTTTTAAAGGAGGTTTGAAAGTTTGTTAAGAAGGAGATATAAGTTTTATAAAATTAAAATATTTGATTTTGATTTTTATGGTTAGAATTTAGTAGGAGTGATAAGGTATTCAAAGGACATTATATTTTATTTTGAAATAAATTTTTATTGTGTTAATTATTTGAGAGGAGTAATAAGGTGCATGAAGGAAATCAATTGTGGAAGTGAGTTATTTAATATTTGCTAATCATTTTTTTGAAGTGTGGAGATTATAAAGTGCCATTGAGATTTAATGTTTTGTATGGTGAAATACTTTAAGGAAAATATTTGAATGTAAATTTTGAGAAGGTTTTTGCTATCTAACCTTTGATATTGGCAAAGAGGTTGATTGTGGTTGAGATAGGTTTTGAGGTCAAAACTCCATCAAAAAAAAGGTATGCGCACATCTTCCTTGTGAGTGAAATATTGTTGGGTTGAATGTTATTAAATGCAAAGTTGGAGTGAAAAAGTTTGTTTGATAAGAAATGTTGAGTGAGTTTTCATGTGCATGATTGGTGGATGTTTGTGAAGTGTGAAGTTGAGAAATATATTGAACTAGGGTTTATGAAATATCATAAGTATCATTGTTATGTGAGATATTTTAATAGGCGTTGTTGGAAATATTTGAGTAAACTTTCATGTGAATGATTAGGGTTTGTAAAATATCATGAGTATCAATGTTATGTGAATTTAGAATCATCTTGAGTCAAGGTTGACTTCCATAGTGAGAGTTGTTGGAAGCATTGTGAAACGCTTGGTTAGGGTTTGTAAGCAAATTGTGTTTCATTGAGTGAATGGTTGAGTGAAATTGGATGAGCATTATTGATTGAAATCATTGGAGTGATAGTTCAAGTTCTGTGAAACAAATTGTTCCCTATTCTAAATTGATTTGAAAAAGAGTTTGAAAGTGATAGAGTGATTTGTGAGTGTAAAACATATTGAGTATCTTACCATTCTCTATATGTTTTTGTGGCTAAAAAAAAAATTGAAATTTGTTTGTGTGATTTAAGAGGTTTTTTGAAGGAGATTAAGTTGAGTTTTGTGACTTTTTTGTGAGTGTAAAACATATTGATTCTCTAAATATTCTCTATATGTTTTTGAGGTTAAAAAATATTATGAGTGAAACTTTTTTGAGTGATTGAAGAAGTTTTGTGAAACATATTGAGTCTCTAACCATTCTCTATATGTTTCTAAGGTTAAACAAGATTCTAAGTGAAACTTGTTTGAGTGATTGAAGAAGTTATTTGAAAGATATTGAGTTGTGTTCCACTCAATCTGGCTGACCAAATTAGGTGGTGATGCATGCAGAGGCTATGGCGAATGAGGATGGATTGGGATAGTACTAGGATAGATGTCAACTACTTAGGAACAATAAATTAGGAGAAACTAAAGTAATTTAGACTCAGACTTCTTAGGGCAAAGACTTAGGTGTTGATCCATCAAAATAGCTCCTATTAATAATCCACACTAGGGTATGTTAGGGTTTCAATGACACAAATTGTATGGCTCAGACTAAAACATATCAAAGGGTGGATATTAATTCTAGGTGCATGGCATTGATCAAGGTGGATGAATGGCTAGGATTAAGTCAAATTGGATGGCTAGAATTTATTTACATATATAATATTTATATGTATTAAATATATATAAAATATAATATTAAAATATTAATATTAAACATATATTTAATGAATATGCCTAAATATATAAATAAATGGGTAAAATGGTGGGAAGTCTTGGATAAATTATAAGCGGCTAGATTTTAGTTTCTACAAATGCCCCTTTTTGTACTGCGTTGCGTGAAACACAATGAAGTGCAAAAACATAAGATACCTGCTTGGGCTAGGTACAAAAACAACATTTTCTTGGTATGGAAAAATTATCTTGAAGATAAAATAATTAAAGAATTTAGATTTGCATAGCTTAGCCCTTCAATTTGCAAATGAATCTCAGAAGCCAATTGAAAAATGTGTGCAATTGGTTGTGTAAAAGAATGATGTGATTGTGAACGATATGAATGATGTAAATATGATGTCATTTTTACCCCAATGGGGAGAGGAGATTAGTGGAAAATTTGGAATGATTGCATCTATTTTTTTCCCAAAAGATGAAATATTTTGTAAAAATATGATGAAAATGTATCATTTTTTACCCCAATAGATGAAGGGAGTTTTTCCAAGTGTAGATTCCATGAACATGTAAGATGTATCTCATTGTGGGAAATTCGAAAACCAAATGTAGTTACCTCAAATTTTGGGTGATTCAATGCTATCAAAGAATATGCCTTTGGGCATCATTGATATGCAAGGATGAATATGCAAAGATAAAAATAGTCAACTTTGAAGGGCCAACTAGTGACTGTTAGATAATTTCTATGGTTGAAACCAATCACCCTAATTAATTAAAATTACCATGATGATTTTCAAGGAGATGTGAGATGATGATATGATATTTTTTCCATGATTTAAGCTCCAAATCCTAGGACATCAATGACAACTTTTGTGCAAATTGTTCTTGGCAAGGTTTCACACAAAACTTTGAAGTACCAAATGTGATTGTGATTTTAAACAAGGAGATATTGGATGATGAATATGACCAAGTGTCCTTATGACTATTTATTCATATTACCAAATTGCATGGATGCAATTCGCTGCAATCGCCAAGTAGATAAAATAAACCACTAGATACGAGGTTCACTTAAATTTTGGAAAATATGCAAATGTTATGATTGGTGAGTGAAAATGATGTGGAAATGAAGTATTGATGATGAGAATGATGAATATGGCTGTTTTGAGAAAATTTGGACCATTTTGTAACATTTTGAAACCTTTTCTACGATTTTGCAATGTTTGGTCACAAACAAAAATTATGCGTTCAAATCTATTGTAACCTTCACAAAACCTGTTAAGATGATGAAAATGATATATGGATGTAATATGGAATGATTTGGTGGGGCTAAGACACTATTTTACATTGATTTGACTTTTTATCAATTTTTTATTCCAAATAGTAGTTAGCACTTTCAGCATGTGTAGATTTGGGCACTTCACAAATGCCTTGGTGTGCTTCAGTGCACTAGAAAATACTCATGTGCACTTCAAGGTTCCTGAAGAAACTATAAATAGCTTGCAAGATGAAAAATGAAGCTTACATTTGTGACTTTGATTTGTTGCATCTAGGAGAGTTAAGTGAAGTGGAGTGGAGGTGGGTGCAAAAGCTATGGTGGTGGAGGGAATAAATACAGGGACCAAAGCTGGAGCTGGAGTTAATTTTGCTAAGGTAATTCCTTTATGTGAAGCTCATTTTATTTTTGTGTATTTTTTTTTATGAACATGTATTAACAAATGTTTTTGTGTTGTGTTGCATCTTAGGATTTTGGAGGCTCGGTACTGGTTCTTACCTCTCATCCTTGCTATGAGGAAGGCATTTTTGAAGGATGAGTGGGATTTTCTAAAGGTTGTGGGGATAGCAGAGGTAGCCTAGGTTTATGTGTTAAGGGCAAATGAGGGGTACATTTTTACCTTGCTAGGGAGGTGGGATCCAAAGAGGGGGACCTTCTATATTCCTACTAGAGAGGTTACCTTTACACTTGAGGATGTATATCGTATCCTCAAGCTACCATTGGAAAGGATTCACATCGATGTTTAACATGATTGGGGAGTAGAGATGAAGAAGATGTTTGGAGATAGTTGGTAGAGTTTGAAGGTGGAGTGTGCGGGCCTTCCATACTTGCCCATGTATGTGGATAAGGAACTGAATGCCTTTTGAGCTTTGGTGATGTTTATGTTGGCCAACATCGTGGCCCCAAATAGTACCGTTTATAGGCTCCCTTAGAACCTAATAGGGGTGGTGAGTGATATATTGGCTAACTCATAGGTGTATGCGTGGGCTCCTACCTTATTGGCACAAGTGTACAAAGAGTTGTATAAGATGAGGAGGTGGGATAGGAAGGGATTGGGTTACAAATTGCTACTAAAGTGTTGGGTATGGGAGTATTTTAGTGTGGATTTACTAGAGGGTGTACTAGTTGTAAGCTTAGGTAGGGGTAGCCCTATGCTAGGATATGGACAATGGCAAAGGAGGTATATCCGAGTCATCCTATGCATACAATCTAGTGGTATCAATATTTGTGGCCTATATTGACATCCATCCAAGTGATATGAAGGTCATGGTGGGATACCAAGTGGATGGGTGATGGAGAGCTTATACAAAGGGTTAGGCAAGCTAGGTGTGTGGTTGGGAGGTATATGAGTGAGGTTGAATATATCCAGTTCTCATGAGTGCTCCGGTAGTTCAAAATGAGGTAGGAAATTTTAGATGATCCAATGCTCTATAGGAGATATTGGGAGGAGACAAGGCTACCATATTTTGAGCCACAGAGGGTGGATGATGAGGATATAGATCTCCCTAATGTGGATGATATGGGATCTAATTTGGTGTATGATGCATGTTTTTCTACCTAACCACCATGGGTATCAGATCTAGTAGTAGCTAGTGGATACGGGGATGATGTGGAGGAGACCCATGAGGCTCCCAAGCAGTAGAGGTACCTTCGATATAGAAATAAAAGGAGGAGGACTATGGGTGGGATGAGGTATACTCCCAAGAGTGGTAGAGATGATGAAGATGGGGATGAGGTGGAGGAGACTCTAGATGGGCCTCTAGTATGTGGTAGAGCGGGATGTGATGATGATGTCTTGGGATGAGAGGATCATGAGGCTCTAGGTAGAGCTTCTATAGAGAAAGTGATGTCATAATGTTGACATAGCTCACCCTCAGGCTCGATATAGATATATTGATACTTTGGATAATAGTTTTATGGAGCATCATATTTTGCTTCCTAATCCTTCTACCTCTTTTATATCTTAGGCTACTAGGCATAGTGAATCTAGATATAGCTCTAGGTCTATGTATCCTTATAGATCACAAGGGTCCTCTTGTAGGTCTTAGCTAGTGCTTAGATGCATTTTTTGTATATGAGCCTTGGTGCTCCATTGTATGTAGTCTTTTGGAACTCATTGTATATGTGATATTTATACATATATATATGGCTTTTAATTTTATGTTATATGTTTTTGTGTGAATACTTTTTTGGAATGCTTTGTTTATATGGATGATTAACGTAAGTGGAAATGTATCGATGATTAATGCAAGGTATGAAATGCACATGTTCTAATGATCATTCATAGTTTAGATTTTTCTAGACCATGTTCTAGAATTGTTTTTTAATTAGGGGTACCAACTTTGTGGCTTGTGGGGTGCATGACTCATGAAGTGACATGGATGTTGACATGGAAGAAGATATGGATGTTGATATGGAATAAGATATGGATGTTAATATGGAATAAGATATGGATGTTAATATGGAAGAATATATGGATTTTAATATAGAAGAAGATATTGATGTTGATACGAAAGAAGATATGGATGGTGATATGGAAGAAGATATGGATGTTAATATGGAAGAATATATGGATTTTAATATAGAAGAAGATATGGATGTTGATACGAAAGAAGATACGGATGATGATATGGAAGAAGATATGGATGGAAAAATAGATATTTTATAGAGACTTAGACATACTAGTGGTATCAAAAAAACTCACTAAAACTGCTTAATCCTTTTAGAACCAAACGTATATGCAATGAATTCATTTATCGAATCATGAGCATGGTAATAAATCAAGGTAATAAAGAACCAATGTGTGTGCAAGTGAGTTTATTGACTCATCTTGAGTAAATTGGGTGTGACCTATTATGGATGAAACCAAGAAGCTAGTTTTCCCATGTGTGGTCAGAGGTCTCTTTAAAAGATATGTGTCACTATGCATGAGCATATTCCACTACCATTCAAGCATCTATAGCTTCAGTGGAGGCTGAATCTATAGTCCATGAATTTTTATATCTTAAGTTTTAGGGATGACTACCTAACCATATGAATAGAAATGTAGGATGATCCTTACAACCCAAAAATCAATGGTGTGTGATGTAAAATATTTAGAGTTTTGGGGAATCATATTCTCAACCTAAGTGTGATGATAATGGTACCCTATCTATACTACTCTATATTTTGAATTTGGAAGCAACTCTGATACTGATGAAAAAAATTGTTTTGTGGACTATGTTAAATGATGGGACAAGCAAGAATTACCCTTTTCACTTTGAGGTTCAAGCGAAGTATGGTGTTATCCCAATTTGACACAAGATGCTTTTAAGATGTGAATTTATGTTTGGTTCAAGAATGTTTAGGATTCAATTCTCAAAACTTAATATTTTCTTAATGAATATGTGTAATGGTCCTAAAAATAACTTCACATGTATTTTGGAGGTTTCTTAAAACACTAGGAGTGTCTGAGTGACCGAAAACACCTAGGAATTATGGACATATGAGGACACATGACAATTTGTATTGGTGGAATATTGTGTATGATGTTGTGAAGGTGCCCCTAATTAAGACAACATGACTTTATTGGACCAATTAAGACCTTGAATGTAATAAATGATCACTACTATGAAATGTGAAATGGAATTTGTGAAATACTATTTGTGGAATGGAATGTATGAATGCAATTGTTTTTAAATGAAATGTATGCAAATGAAATGCAATGCAAATGAAATACAATGTTTTTGAATGAAATGCAATGGTTTTTTGTATTAGCCATTATACATATATATATATATATATATATATATATATATATATATATATATATATATAATACATTATGCATAGAATGCTCTCAAGTGTATAACATTAAGTGGTTCAAGTTCTTTCTCTCCCTCTAGACTCATAAGCCTATAAGTACCATAACCCACTCTTTGAGTAATGATGTATGGACCCAACCAATTAGCCATAAATTTATCATAAATATGTGGTAATGCATTGGTATTTTACTGATTCTCTTTAAGTATAAGATCTCCTACTTGGAATTCACGTAGATAAACATTGTCATTGGAAGCATGCTTTAAGCAGTCTTAATAAAATCGTAAATGCATCCAAATCATTGACTCAACTCTCATCAAGAATTATGATTTGGTCAAGATGTTCTTATCTAGAAATGTCATTATCTATGAATTCCTACAAATAAATTTGCAAGGAGGGGATCTCAAGCTTGAGAGGCATGATTGTTTCAGCTCCATAGACCAATGAAAATGATGTTTCCCCAATAGGTGTGCGGATGCTTTTTTTATAAGCCCATAATGTCAATGGAACTTTGGTATGCCAATATCTATTATTTTTGTTAACAAGTTTTTTGAGAATAGCAAATAAGGTCTTGTTGGTAGCCTTAGCTTGTCCATTTTCTTGTGGGTAATAAGAAGTCGAGAAACTATGTTGAATGTTATATTTCTCTCAAAGTGCTCGAACATCCTTATTCTTGAAAGACTTACCATTTTTAGATATGATTTTGGAAGGCATACCAAAGTGATAAATGATATGGTGAAGTATAAACTCCATAATTCTAGATCCTATCGTACTATTTAGAGAAATTACCTCAACCCACTTTGTGAAGTATTCAGTGGTTCTAATGATGAATGTATGTTGTACTAAGGAAGGAGACAAAATTTTGCCAATTAGATCAAGACCCCATTGTGAAAAGGGCTAAAGGATTTGAATAGGATATAAAGCTTATGATGGCACATGAGTTATATTAGCATGTTCTTGACATTTCTTACAATGTTTAACATAAGTGCAACAATCACGTTCCATTGTGGGCCAATGATAACTCATGCATAAAATACGCTTTGCAATAGCCATCCCACTAAAATGACCACCACAAGTACCATCGTGAGCTTTAGCTATGGGTATTTGTGCCTCACTAAAATCAAGATAACAAAGAAGGACTCCATCATAACCATGTTTATACAACACATCCCCAAAGAGAAAAAAATGAGCTACTTTTTGCTTAAAAGTGTGCTTAGTAGTTCAAGACATGTTAGATGGGAGTGTTCCAAATTGATTAAGGCTATTATTTGGCTTGAAAAGGCTCATGAGGATTTTACTGGATAAAGCAAACATCCTTTTCATCCTTAGATTCAACATGGACAATTTCATATTTAGAGATCATTGAGGTAATAATGAGTTGTACATCTCCTAAGGAGTTGTTTGGAATCAATGATCCAAGGGAGGCCATTGCATCTGTAAATCTATTAGTCAATATATTAAACTATTGATTTCAT
Source organism: Wollemia nobilis (assembly GCA_028583015.1). Taxonomy (NCBI): domain Eukaryota; kingdom Viridiplantae; phylum Streptophyta; class Pinopsida; order Araucariales; family Araucariaceae; genus Wollemia; species Wollemia nobilis. Next base: position 1,892,607 of record JAQPPZ010016952.1, read on the forward strand.
ACCATTCAAATGTAGATAGCAATTTCATGGCTACTTCATGGTAAAGTTTAATAGAATATTCTTTACACGGGTATTCTCCATTGATTTTCTTGACAATAATTTGAGAATAACCAAATATTTCGATATGCTTAATGCCCATAACTATAGTTGATTGAAGACCTAATATTAAGGCTTCGTAATATGTGGTGTTTTTTGTGCATTGGAAGTCAATTTTGAATGGTAAGGGATAGGTACCCCCTGGGTGTATGAAACATGACTCCAACACCTTGAAATTTCTCGCAGTTAGAGCCATCAAAGAATAATGTGATATTGACGTCTTTATCTAGAATGACATATTCTTCTTCTTGTTTGGTGACAACAAATACTGAATCATTTGGAAGCTAAATAATCAAAGGATGATCACTAGGTAGTGGATCTTTTAGAATTTGATCGGCTATGACCTGACCTTTAATGGATTTTTGGCTAATGAAATCAAGATAAAATTTAGTAAGACATATTATCCATTTAGTGGTGTGGGTGTTATTGTAAGTATGAGATATCATATAACATAGAGGATTTTATCTAGCTTTAACATATGTTGTGTGACTAAGCATGTAATGTTGAAGATTCGTAGTGGTAAAAACCACTGCTAAGCACAATTATTCTACATAAGTGTATATGGTTTCATAGATTACCAATGTTTGACTAATATAATAGACAACTTGATCTCAATTTTCTTTATTATTTTGTGCAAGAATTTTCCCTAATTCAAATTCCATTGCAAAGAAATAAAGATATAATGGGACCCTTAGATGAGGTGGAGCTAAGCCTGGTAGAGAAGCCAAGAATAACTTAATGTCATCAAAGGATTTTTGGCACTCATCTATCCAAGAAAATGGCAACTCCTTTTGTAACAAGTGATTGAATGGTCTGCATTTGTCAGAAAGTTGTGCAATGAAATGATGGATTTATTGGATATATCCTTGTAAACTATACAATTCCTTTCAATTTTTTGGGGGAGACATATCTAAGATGACCTTGACCTTGTTTAAGTCCACCTCAATGTCTCTTTTGAAGATAATGAATTCTAATAGTTTGTCATAGGTAACACCAAAGACACATTTCTTGGGGTTCAACCTTAAATTATGATCTAGTAGTTAGTCAAAAACTTTCTCCAACACACCAATGTGCTCTTGTCGAGTTTAAGATTTTGCCAAGAGATAATCCACATAGTCTTCAATAATATTATGCATATAGTCATGGATAATGTATGTCATGGCACGTTGATAAGTGGCACATACATTTTTAAGGCCAAAGTGCATCACTTTGTAACACAAAGTTCTCCAAGGTGTAGTAAATTTTGTTTTGTGTTGGTCATCAGGATTTATTCGAATTTGGTTGTATCCTAAAAAATCATCCATGAGAGAGAGAATTTCATGGCCAGCAAAAGTTTCAATAAGAATATAAATATTTGGGAGAGGAAAATAATCCTTATGACATTATTTGTTAAGATCTCAAAAATTAGTGTAAATGTGTATCGCCCCATTAGGTTTACGAATGGTACCATATTTGAGAGTCATTCAAGATAATCAATGGGTACAATGAAACCCACATCTAGTAGCTTTTGGAGATCTTATTTTATCATGATGGGAATGGTAGGATGCATCCTTATAAGTTTTTTTTTAACTAGATTAGCATCAATATGTAAGGTGATATTATGGAAAACCAAGCTAGGGTTAAGACTAGGTATGTCTTTGTAGGACAATGCAAAAATTCCCTTCTTCCTCTTGAGGAGATAATTAATTGCTCTTCTTCCTCATTGGATAAGATTTTTCTAAGCTTGATAATTTAAGGGTTGTCTTTGCCTGAACTAAGGTCCAAATTGATGGTATCTTCAATGGAAATATGGGAATATTACTCAATTTGATGGGGTATAGGGATCAGATTAATATCATCTATGATGTCATCAAAATATTTTGAATTATCCTCATCTTTGTCTGCCTAGAAAAACTTAGGGTTTGAAGGTGAAGGTGAAGGTGAAGGTGGAGGGGATGGAGGAATGTAGTTGGTTGAAGCCCTTAACAATTCCTTAGACAAGACAAACTCGAAGAAGGATGAAGGTGAGGAAATCTGATCCATATAAATAAGGCTTATGTCAATTGGAATTGGCTTTGCCAAATCATATGAATTATGGAGTGGGGTGAATAAGTCAATAGGATTCATGTTGACTTAAAGAAAAATGGATGACATTAGAATGGATGTGATGAATGCAACCTAAAAATTGATGTTAGGATATTGGTAAACCTAGATAGCAACAAGCAACACAAATAAATGCATTTAACTAAAATTATATACACATGCAATGCAAAAAAGAAAATGTTTGTGCTTAATTGTTTTTATTTTTTTTATTTTTTTGTAGTGGGGAAAACCATTTTTTTTGCTTTGATTTTTTTTTATGTACATATATTAAAATTTTGTCTTATGAAATGAATTAATGAGGTATAAGTAGCGGTTCACTGGTAGGGGAGAGTCATTCTTGTAGAAGAATCAAGTGAAATATAGGCTCATGGATGGAAAACATTCTTAGATAAAATTCATCATGTTTGTTGTGGGAAATGATGGGTTCTGATTCCTCTTTAGATTCATCAAAAAGTATTGACATGAGTTTGAATTCTTCATATATCTCATCATTAGAGTCATCGAGGTGGAGGGCTTCTTCTCCTAAATTTAGATTAAGACTTTGTATGGCTTTTTCAAGGGAAAATATGGTGGAAAGTGGAGTGTAACCTCAGCCTAAACGGTCATGCATTTCTTGATATGGGACAAAAATCATGTCGTGCATTCTTTGTTCATTTAGTCCTAAACCATAACCCTACCAATTAATTATGTGAAAATAATGGGATGGAAATCCTGACATATTTTATATATTTGAAGGTGTTGGTTCTTTGGGTTATTCTAGGGGAGCTAGATTTGATGAAGAATTAATCCCGCCACATATAAAATTTATGTTGTTGGGAGTTGAACCCATGTCATATACTACTCATATGGATAAATGTGGATCATGTGGGTGACCAAAATCCTTAGTGGTTAGAATGGTGAACAATTTTATGGTGATGTCGTAGACCACATATTCACCAATAATAACATTAGTGAGGTGGATCTCAACTTGGGATGATGTGGATAATGGCTCGAGGAATTGTGGAGATGAAGACATCTCACAATTTAACAACTCAACTTGTGACTAATGCAGATGGATTGGATTGGAAAGGTTGTTGAATGGATGATGATAATGTGGAAGACAAAGTTGTAGAAGAGGATGATGTTGATGATGTGGATTGATTTTGACCACATGTGCATGTAGACAATGGTGAAGATGATGGAGGCATGGAATCTTGGTGGGAATTGGTGCTAAGGGACTCCTTAGGAATAGGATATTTTGATGAAAAAATGGATGGAGTGGTATATGGATTTGTTAATGGTGATAAGAAAATGTGGGTGGAAGGAAGAATGGATTCATAGGGATTTAATATGAAATTGAAATACTTAAATGGTTCAATATTTGTTAGTATGCAATGTACTTGTCTATCATGAATGTATTTCAGGTATTGATGTAGAATGGAAGGGACACATGTCATTTCCCATATCCAAGGTCTTTCAAGGAGTACACTGTATGTCATGAATCCTTCCAATATGTTGAACATAGTGTGCAATATTTTGACTCCCACTTTGATAGGCAAAACAATAGTGCCAATTGTGGACCATAAAGCATTGTTGAATGCTTTTAGAGTGAAATATAACTTGGTGGTAGGAGATAGAGGAATGTTAAGATGATGAAGGGAATATGTGGCGATGATATTAATAGAGGATACAATGTCAATTAGAACTATTTTAAAATGCTTCTTATCAATTAGAGCCATGATATCCAATGGAGGATTACTGATTTTGATGAGATTGGCTTAATCTCAAATTCATAAAATGTAATGGAAGGCTCCATGTATGTTTGAATACTCCCTATAAAGTTGTTGAAGGAATTAGCATCTTGAGATTATAATTCAATGGATTTTAGAATACCCATCAATGCATTATGATGTGGGGAATATTGTTGAATTAGCTCAAATATTGATAATTTGGCGAAAGCTATATTTAGGCTTGTGGCTAACCGAATACTCAATGAGATGATTGGTCATGGAGGATGATTAATGGGAGGAATGAGGGGATTTCATTATCTAGGAATATGAATTAGCGGGGAAGTAATAGGGGAAATTTGAATGGAAGGTGATGTTGTAGGTTGTGACACATTTTCTTGAGGTTGTTGCCATGCATTTTACTGGTTATTTTATTGACCTCTAGTTACCACATGAATGACGTCTACAAAACCTTGGTATTTTTGGACATGGTTAACTTGATTGGGGGGAGTTTTTGTGTTAGACCCTCTCATAGTTGGTTGCAGATACTCATGATGAGGAAGTGGTGTTTGAAAAATACTAAGATTTTGGTTTTGTTGAGAAAGCAGGTTATCAAGATTGATGGCCCCCAAGTCAATAAGGTCTTGAGCCATGTCTTTGAATACATGGAAATTATTAATTTTATACCCATTTTACCTATGGTAAGGACAAAAAAAATGCTCCCGATAATGTTTTCAATGTTTAGCGGGACCATTTGCTCTAATTTTGAGCAATGCAAGTTTATTTGTGTTGTATAACATTTGAAAGAGGGAAGCGTATGATTCAATAAAGGGGGTGTATTGGTGATTCTATCGAACAAATTGTTGTTGGGGATGGTTTTCCATAGTTGACACTATGCTTTGCATTAATTGAGATACTTAAGGTATCACATGATAAATATTTTTTTGCAGTGATTGTTGCACTAATTATTGTTGAGACATTACCAGATCACTCATGACCACTTGATTGACATGATTAGGCTGATTGGTTAGAGTGGCCTATGTTGATTGTGATTGGAAAAAATAATTGCTTTTGTATTGGCCCTTATTTTGCCATTCCTTTTTTCTAGGCTTAAGTAGACCCTCTTGGATTTTTATCTCCTCAATGACACTGGCATGTGTTAGAGCTTCTTCAAATGAACAATATGTCTATAATTGAAGCATCCAAGATATGGGTTTTAAAAAACCCTTGGTAAATAGTTTGATAAGCTATTCCATTGGTAGGATGAATGATAATTTTGTAATTACAACCCTCCAATGGTTACCAAAATCATAGATAGACTCATCGTCATATTGTATTAAAGCATAAATGTTGGACAATGAGACTTTATTTCTAATATTAAGGATAAAGCATTCAAATAATTGGTCAAACAATTGTTCAAAAGTATAAATACTATGACGAGGTAATTGGTTGTACCACTGTATGCATCTCCACATAATGTTTGAAGAAATGTTCTAAGAATGAGAGCATTTTCACTTTGGATTATAAAGCATGAGTGTACAAATGTTCTTACATGCTCCTTGGGGCCCTTTGTCCCTTTGAATTTATCAAAATTCAGCACCGTGAAATTTATCCGATATGGCAGTGATGGTACAAAAGGATGAATGTGTTGGTTAATCAACTAATGTAAGGTTAGCTTTTGGTTTGTCATACTAGGAGTATATTGTATCAACTGATCTATTTTTTTTTGGATGGCCTTGATTCTAGGGTCTTCTCCTGGAATGTGGAATCCTTAAATCACCTGATGGTTTTGAGAAGGTATGGTAGAAAAATGTTGTGGGGTAGCTAGATGATGATGATTAGGTTAATTTTATGGAAATTGATGAATATGAGATTAATTATGAAGATATGGAGAATGTTGGAATGGGGATAATACATGGGGACTATGCCTAGGTTGTCTTATGGGAATAGTATTCGTATAATTTATGGGAATGGAATGGGTATTGGTATAGATTGGTGAAGGAGTTGGGATGGAAACCATAGAACATGATGGTGTACATGATGGACCTTGGTTAATTAGGATGGTTTGAGTAGATTTTGGTAGAGGTTTAGGGTTCACTTGCACTTTTTATTGAGTGCTTTTACATTACTTGAGAAATTTATTCAAATGTTCCCATGCTTCATGAATTTCTCTTTCAAAAATGAAAGGTGTGGATGTATATGGCATGGAATATGTGGATGGGGAATAAGTTATAGTTGGCATGGTAACTTAGGAGGTTAGAAATTGTGAAATAGCATTTACATGTGCTTTATACAAAGGATTATTGTATGTGGATGTATATAAATATGGGATAGAATTTCTAGGAGCACTTGTGTATTGGTAAATGGATACATGGGAGGAGGGTGTAATTGATGCCTCAAAAAGAGGTTTATTGTACACCTGGGTAAATCTGGGTGGTTGGGAATAAGCAAGTTCCTACTGTAAATCAGGATCTTGACTAAGGGAATCATGAATGGACTCTAAGACATAGTCAATAATCTCTTTGACTATAAATTCTCCATCTCTTCATCATTAATATCATCTTCATCAATTTCCATAAAATTCACCTAATCATTAATCTCATCTTCATCAATTTGGGGAAGGGAAGGGTTCGTAAATTTGTATGATGATGAGGTGATTCTATACAGTGTATGATGGACTTGTAGACAAATCATTCAATGTCACACTTGGTTAATATACCATAGAAGTGGTGGGGAAGGGTGATGAAGGTTCCATGGAATTTTTTTGATTTAATGCTTTCTATTGATTTCTTGTTAAGACCATAAGCAATAATACCAAATACAAATTGTGTAATAAAATGAAATGCAGAATTGAAACTTAACAAAATTAAATTAAGACAATTCAATGCTAAGTTTTTTTTTTTAAATGTGTCTTACGTCATATATTGATTATCTCATTTTAATGTGAATTCATTTTTAGATTTTTGATTTCGTGTGTTTTAATGTGTTAATATGAATTAAAAATGGGTGAATACTATGGCTTGGATAGGACAATGATATTCTTGTTGGTGATGAAATCTAGCAAGTTTTCTTGAGGGTAATCTAAGGTGTCTAGGGGTAGATATTGGTGGATGGAGATGAAAGCCACCATCACAAAATATCCAACAATGGCTAGTGATGAAATCCAACCACTTCTATTTAACGTAAAATGTGAAGTGTGTGATTATTTTTAAAGGTTTCAAATTCTCTATTGTGTACATATAATGTTAGAAAAATGACTACTTTTGACAATCTAAATTAGAATCCAATATCCTGAATACCAATTTATTCAAAGGATGTAGACTACACCACTTGAAACTGCTCTCTAAATAGAGGAGGTTTTGTCTACTCCTCCATTTAGAATCAACCAAATGCGAGGATATTTTTGGTATCTTAACACTATTCCTATTTATACTTAAAAAATTAGAAATATCAAACCCTAGGATGCAAACAATAATGCAACACACTAGAAAATTAATGAATCTTTAAGCAAAAATGTATATTGTGCAACTACAAATGGATGCAAGGACTACTCTAATGTCTAAATGCATATGAAGATGATTGTTTTTACCATATTTATTAGTGACGTTATTTTTAATCCAGAAATCAAAGAATAAACTTAAAATACCAAAATACATAAAAAATATAAAGTTAGGGTTTTGATAATAAACTTCCAAATAAGCCTATGTTTTTACTTTAATTCTCTATAAAATACCTCTAGGAATTTATGAAATACCCCTTGACATTTTTTAAACATCCTTGGGTATTTTTGGATGACCCTCGATCATCATAGGGTGTTCATGCACCTTCTACAACCTTCTGTGAACCTTCATAAATTCTAATCCAATGAAAATAATGTGAATCTATGCTTTTGGAAATCCTACAAGATAAGATAGAAAAATAATAAGTTATTCAACAAAGTAAATCAAAGTTAGAAACATTTATAGGGTACCACCTTGATCACCATTTTTAGATACAAATAAAACAACACCAAATAATCTAAACTTAAATAAATTAACAATAAAAGCAAGATAAACACATGATATTGAATAGAAATAAATTTTATTTTATTATTGTTGCGTGGATTCATAATATTACAACCAAATATACCCTAGATTGGGGTTTCTACAATGCTTTATTGATCAATACAATAATCTTCACATGCTAGGGTTATTTGAAACCCTAGCCAAAAAATCAAGGTGGTGTCTTCATGCTCGATCGATCCCAAAAGAAGTGAGTGGGCTTCAAAAATCCTTTGGATGGACCACTCTAGTTTAAGTAGCTTCTCAATGCTTGTGCATATTCAAAACTACACACAAAGAATGACATAATATGATTAGTTGTAATTGTGAGGGCTATACTGTGTGAGACCCTCATAAATCAATAAAAACCCTAAATGCCAAGTAGTAAACTATGTACAAATGTGGAAATAATGAAAGTATAACAACAATAATGGATTTATCTTGTTGAACTTAACATTTTCTGATCCATAGTTGTTTTTACATGGAGATGGTGTGTAGATGCTCTAGCGACACCTGAGAGTTTTGCTAGTAATTATTAGTAGGTTTTAAAACACCTATAGGTGCTCCATAGTAGCAGGAAACATTCGTGGGTACTTAGGGATGGTGGAAAGAACCCAGAGGTGCTTAGCAATAAAAGGAAGTGCTTGAAGGTGCTCAACGGTGATAGGGAATGCCTGGAGATATTTGGGAGCTAAGTTGAAGATATGTAGAAGAATATCTGGATAAGCAAAGTAGGTGGTTATGGATGAGGAGGCTAGGGTGAACAAGGATGAATGTCGATAGTGTTAGGATAGGAATCAACCGCTTAGGAATGAGAAATCAGGAGTAGCTCAGGGAATCCAAACTCAAATGACTTAGTGTAAAATATTAGGGGTTGAGCCATCAAAATGGCTCCTATTAAAATCCACACTAGGGTATGTTAGGGTTTAAGTGACACAAATTTTATGGCTCATATTAAAACATATCAGAGGGTGGATATTAATTATGGGTGCATGACATGGATCAAGGTGGATGAATGGCTAGGATTAAGTCAAATTGGATGGTTGGGATATATACATATATATTATTTATATTTATTAAATATATATAATATAATATTAAACTATTAATATTAAACATATATTTAACAAATATGCTTAAATATATATAAATAAATGGGTAAAATAGTAGAAAGACCTGGATGAACGTCAGGTGGCTAGATTTTGGTGTCTACACTCTCCAAAGTATCCTGATTTATTTCATATCACTTTTTAGACTTCCTAGAAATACCATTGCCATGTTTAGAGGTATCTTCAAATCCTTCTAATGGGTTGGTCTGAATATGAAAGGCAAGTTCCATTTAGCTTCCTGGGAGTAGGTTTATCAATAGAAGAAGTGAGGTGGTTTGGGTTTTAAAAATTCAAGCAGATGAATAAGGCCTTAGTTGCTATGTTGGAGTGGAATGTCACATGTAATAAAGTAGTGGAGTAGTTGAAGATACTTAAGGTGAAATATATTTTTTTCAATTCTCTTTCAAATCCACTTCCTAAAGGAGGTTCTCTATTCTGTAAAATCCTTCTAAAATCCAAATCCTTCCTTCGTAGTAGTAGTAGGTGGATTTTTGGTAACATAAATAATTTTGGAATGATCTATGGTTGGAGAAAAATCCCCTTGCTTCTGAACAAATATTTCACCATCTCAAGCCAGCCACTCGTACCTTGGGTTGTGTTAAAGTTTTTTATTTCAATATTTATGATAATGGTCATAAATCTGGGTTTCAACTCCCAATGATGGATGGTGATTTGGATATCCAATAGGATTCATCTCTCTAATGAGCACCATAAATGCTCATTTTATATACATTTTTAAGGGGTATCGTTATTGGTTTAATTAGCATTAGAGATGTATTTTTATATAACTTATGCATATAATTGATATAAAATGCATTATTATGTTTGACTAGAGTTTTTAGTGGAACATATGTATAAATGCAGGTTTTGTTTCTAATCTGGTGTTTTTCAATCTATATCCCACTTCGACCTAGCATTGTGATGGGGGGTGCCTTGATCCCATACATTTGAAGGCACCTTGATCCCATATGTTTGGAGGTATCTTGATGTACATGAAGGCACCTTGATCTAACCAAGTCAATAGGAAGGTGTCTTGATCTAACCAAGTCAACAGGAAGGTACCTTAATGGTGCCTTGATGTGGAAGAAGGTGACTTGATGGCACCTTGATGAAAAAAAATGTGCCTTGATGTGGAAGAAGGCACCTTTATGGCACCTTGATGAGGAATAAGGCACCTTGATGTGGAAGAATGTGCCTTGATCTAGAATTAGGAACCTTGATCTGGAAGTAGGCACCCATTGTGAAGATGCACCAAGTCAACATTGACCAGTTGACCAATGGGCTAAGGAGGTTGTTGCATGTGAGACAAAAGGGAAATATTTTAATGGTGCATTATGTCTAAAATAAGATAAAGTATTTTTATTGGTCGATTGAGCGATTGACCTTGTAAAGCTCTCAAGGCATTATTTTTAGGATGCACTATTTTAGGACTAGTTTGTTATGTACACCTAAGGATTATTATATTTATCCTTTCGGTGAACATACATGTTTTCAATAGGAGAATAATACCTGTTTATGAACCAACTATAAATAATCACATTATGTGATTAAAAATAAACTAATATATTATTGTAAGGAGATATGATTTCATCTTATATACGAACGCAGGCCATATGAATGAAAGGGATGATCAATTACATAGAAAGTTATTTTATTTTATTTTCTATATAATTTATTAAGAGTGCAAATACTCTTATTTGCTTAAATCAACTATTATGTGATTAGACATGTGACTATCTGCAGTAGCTTGGGTCCACTCCTTGTAGTAGTCCTCCCCTATTTTATTTATGTTATTTGTTTTTAGTATATTAGATTTACTACTTTATTTCCTATTTTATTTTAATTTAGTTGTGTGTTTTTTTTTCCTGCACATTTATTTTCTTGTAATTTTATTTTTAGTATTTTTATCTCTAGTATTTTAATTTTTTGAACTTTGTTTTATTTCGTTTGAATGAAATCAAAATGCACAAACATTCTCCACAAAATTGAATAGGTATAGAAGGATTCATTCCTCCACACTGTAGGCATATACTATGCATGACACTCATAAGTTTACGAACTTACCATATTGATAATTTATGGAAGATAAATGATTGTTTTCTAAGCATAGTATTTTATCACCATTTTGGCATCATTATCAGGGAGTGTCAAAACTATAGTGTTAAGATCCATAGGCCAGTTAAAAATTCCATTTCAAATTACCTATAGATATTCTACTTGAGAAGCATGAGTCCATAAAGAGCCTTTTTATAGGGCTAAAATAGTTTTCAGTACATTTAGAGCCAAATTCCATAGGCAATGGTTTATATTTACTAGCTTCTGAGATAATACATGAATGAACCTGATGTACCATATTAAGTGTAGAAATAAGGAATAATTTGTGTTGTTGAAAAAATAGAAAATTAGGCAAGAAGGATTTCCATCGTATCTTGAATGGTTTTGAGAAATCAAAGAAATGGCACAACCTAGGTCTAATATAGTTGAAAATATTTAGGGATGTGTTTTTACACAGAAACCATTTAAGAAATTATGCCTCAAGAAGCCTAGTTTTAACGATAAAAAAATTGTAGGCTTAACAATTCTCAACATATTGGTAAATTTTTAACGATGACATTAGTAGCAAGAAAAATGATAGAGCAGAATTTAAAAAGAACATCTTGTTATAGATTATGCTATTGACTTGTGCTTAAGGTGACCTAGTGAATCAGAAACTAGCACATATTTTTAAAATACTGCTATGGATAGATAGTCATTTTCCAGCCTACACATTTTACCGTTATGTTGAAAGAGTTTGGTTTTGAGGCCATGAAGGAAAATGCTCTTCTCATGCTACAACATATCAAACTAGTTGATAAAGAAAGAGATGATTTTTAGAATACTAGTTCAAATGTAGGCATGGGGGAGACCCCACATTCATCATTGCCACCAACAAAACAATGAACATTGTTTACAGTGTTCATAAAATAATAAAAAAAATTAAAAAAAAACATATTAGTTAGAATTTTATGTTGATACCATTAGTTTATAATTTTATTTTAATGTCTTTAATTTATATTTTTCTTTTATTTTTTTTAGGACAACATGAAGTGTGATATAGATGAACAAGGAGACGTCTGTGAAGAATTCATAAAAGTGATTTTTATATGTGGAGTTTGTAATAAGCACCATACAAACTATCTTATGTACCTTGATTGCATAGCATCCAGTCTAAACGAATGAAATCAAGCATAGTTGTTTTTTTACAACATAGCCTGAAGGTAGGCTAAGTAACCCTAATCAAGTGAAACTCTTCCAACCCAAGGTGGTTTTGGAACTTGGGTGTTGGCAATTTTGGGTACCTTGGGTACATTGCCTTTGCTCAAATGTATAAGTTGTCATTGATGTCAAAAGGCATTTTTGTGTTGATTTCAAAAGGGTGTGATGTCAAGAATATCTTGAGAAGCTTCATTATGTTAAAATGTTTTTATTAAAACCATGGTGACAAGGCTAAAGTTTTTTCTTAAAACCATTTGGACTCATTAAGGGTTTTTATTAAAACCAAACTTAACTTAATGCAAAGGTCCATGTGTATTATTAATAATTAAATTAACTCAAACCTTTGTCAAAGGTCCAAGTTTAATTTATTATTAATAAAATAATAATTATTATTATAATAATTATTATTAAAGGGTCTTTCAACCCTTAAGCGACAGAAGAAACAAGAATTATTTTGTCGATTTGTTGCCATCGTTGGAAGAGCGCTGACATCAAACAGTGAAGGAAAAATTGCTATATAAGGTGGCATGTTTTTCAAAAGTGAGCACCTCCGATTAATGTTGATATTTACGATTTGTGGCTACTCTGTTTTAGTTTGATTTGCTCTTGGCATCCGTGATTTGCAGTTGCACTTTTTTGTTCGATTTGTGCTTGGCATCCGTGATTTACATTTGCACTGTTTTGTTTGATCCACGCTCAGCATCTGTGATTTGCATTTGCTCTATTTTGTTCGATTTGCGCTTGGCGTCCGTAATTTGCATTTGCTCTATTTCCTTCGAACAGTGCTTGGTATATTAGAGTTGAGCTTGCTTTGTGTTCTCGATCTCTATTGATGTCTTTGATATCATTCTTGTTCTGTGTCTTGGAGACTGTGCTTGGCAAACTTAGATTTGAGCTTGGGCTGCATCCTTACCTTTTGGCTTGACGGCAGTGGATTGTTGCATGCGGTTTGTGGAAGACGTTTACGTTTTCCAGGTTATTGGCGTCAAAGGAAGATAAAAGAGAGGGCAGCGGTGTTTTATTTTGTTGAGCACTTGTGACCCAATGGCGGTGGCGTTTAAGCGAAAGTGCTAGACGGCAGAGGTGCCGAGTTTGATTCTCTTCATTGGGAATTTCCTTTTGGTCGTGGTGTGCAAAGAATGGTGGCTGTGATTGCGTGGGAGGTATAAGGTTAAGGTATCATTTTTTATTTTGACATTGGTTTATTGATGGTTAATGTTTATGTGGAGTAATAAGGTGTAAAGAGATTTTACTTTGTATGCTATTGTACTTTGGTGTTTTTACTAAGTTGGAGAAATAAGGTGTTATATTTGGATCTTTATTATTGTGTATTATTGTATAGTTTCTAACTCTAATTGGTGGCAAATTGAGAGTTAGTGTTGTGACAGATTTTAAGTTCTCCTTCTTCATCAAAGTAAAGGTATGGGCAACTTCTTCCATATATGTTGTTTATGGTATATTTTCTGAAATTGAGGTTGGAGTGAAAATGTCGTCTACTAGGTATTATTTTCTAGATATTGAAGATTGGTTATGCATTAAAGTCATTGATGAATTTTTGGGTGAATGCATAATTCTGGTTGAGTAAGAGGAAGCATTTTTGCACTAGGGTTTATGTTAGTAAGACTTGTTACTTGCATTGAGATGATAAAACCCTAGATGTTGGTAAAAGGAATATAAGCATCATTGTTATATGAGATATTGCATGGTTGGCAATTGTTGGGTTGTGTTTCATATTCTTGAGAAAAACATACTACATCTATCTTATTCTTTTGAGATTGAGTTTGAGTTGATATTGAGTTGAGATTGAGATTGGGAGTTAAGTATAGAACATATTGGGTCTCTAACAATTCTCTTTATGTTTCTATGAGATTTGAGATTGAGATTGGGAGTTAAGTATAGAACATATTGGGTCTCTAACAATTCTCTTTATGTTTCTATGAGATTTGAGATTGAGATTGGGAGTTAAGTATAGAACATATTGAGTCTCTAACAATTCTCTTTAAGCTCCTATGAGGTTTATGAATCACATTGGGTCTCTAACAATTATCTTTGTGGGTTCATACTACGAAAGTTTTTCTTGGTGAGCTTGTTGAGGTTTTGGACAGGTTCCAGTGGGGACTTGTGAACAAGTTTTGGACAGGTTTCGGTGGGAACTTGTGAGAAGATTTGTACAGGTCCTAGCAGAGGACTTGTGAGCTGAGATTGATAGTTCTATCAGAGAACTTGAGGACAGAGGTAAATTGGTTCTATCAGAGAACCTAAGGATAGATTTGGCAAGTCTTTGATAAGGCTTGTGTGTAGAGGATTGATTTGTTCATAGAGTTGGACAAATCTGATAGATAGAGGAAGACTTGTACTAGACCGACTATCTATGTTTGGTATAGGTAGCTGAGCTACTGTGGACGTGATCATAGAAGGTAGAAGTCTCTTAGGCTAAACATTGAGGACAGGAGGTCTTCAGTGGAAAGGAGTTCCACGTGCTGGAAAGAGGTAGAGGTAGTTGATCTTCTAAGGGATCATTTCTAGAGCAGAGGGAAAGGTATCTCCTTTGAGCAGAGGCTCATAAATTCAGATTGGGGGAAGGTGTCTCCTTTGGGCCGAGGCTCATAAACATTGTAATTGGGAAGGTTTCCCAAAGAACTTTGAGATAACTTTTAGAGAAAAGTTTTGTGGACATAGCCCAAGCATTCTAGGTGAACCACATTAAAATTGGTGTCACTTTGTGGATGATTTTGTGCATTGTTTTGATATTGCTTTGGGTAAATTGCTTTACTGTTTTGAAGTATAAAGGAAAAAGTAAAAAGAGGTCTTATAATATTCACCCCCCCTCTCAGTATAAGCTTGTGTTCTTCATTGGGAAAGTTTTACATCAAGGTACATAACTGTTACAACATGAATGATAAGCAAAGTTAGAGATGTTACACCAAGAGCGAAATAGAATTCCAAGGAAATGTTTGAGAAATAGTCAATGGGCTCCATTTAAAATCACCTCACATTTGCGAGACTAATCAGGCATCGACATGGAGAAGACCCCATACCATACCAATAGTTTTGATGAATTTTCACACATTCATTAAATAAAGAAGAAAAAGGAGGATATGCAAAAAAAAAAGAGAATAAGTGATGAGGTGCCTTGATACCTTATAGTAGGAACATTGATCATAAATAAAAAATAAAAAATAAATTATGATGTACCTTTATGCCTTGATAAAGGGTGCCTTGATCCACAAGTAGGCCCCTTTTTCAAGGGAACCTTGATCCACAAGAAGGTGCCTTGGTCAAGGGCACATTGATCCAGAAGTAGGCACCTTGGTCAAGGGCATCTTGATCCACAAGTAGATGTCTTGATGCCATACATCAAGGGTACCTTGATCTACAAGAAGGTACCTAGATGTCATACATTTTAGAGGTGCCTTGATCCATTTCTAGCACCTATGTGATTTGATGGCATAGAGGAGCGAGATAAAAAAAAGGAGTGAATTGTGTGAATCCTCCCAATGGTTTGGAGTTATTTGAAAAAAATGGTTAAAAAAAAATATGGAACCTGTCTTGCTTCACATAAAATTTCTTTGCAAGAAATCATGAATTGCATGCAAGTATAGGCATATAGGAAAACTAGGCCTATCAGGCATGGATGTAATGATTCATGTTTTTCTACTTTTGTGTGTTTTTTCTTTGCAAGAAATCATGAACTTCATGCAAGTATAGGCATTTTGGGAAACCAGACCTATCAGGATCGGATTTCATGATTCCTATTTCCCTAATTTCATCTATTGAGTTTTGTAGGACACAACCATGAGCACAATTTTTAGGTAAAACTGGATTAAGCTAGGTCTATTAGATGTGACATCTCGTGCCCTACAATTAGGTTTACAAAAAAGCAAAAAAAGGTACTTACTTTCGACCAAGAAGATAGTGCCTACAATCAGCCCAGTATAGCAATGCCCTTTTCTACCTGAAGGAAGGCACAAATAAGTGATGTCACTGATCCACTAGAAAGAGCGATGCCCATATATTTGAAAAAATCCTTGTGGATAATTTTATGGCTAGGAAAGAAAAGAGTTCTAAAAAGCAATTGTAGACCTTCCTTGAGAAGAGAGTTGTAGAGCAACTTTATATCTAGTAGTGCTCAAACTTCTTCTCCCTATATTGGGGGTGCCTTTTATTCAGTATGGGACTTGATGTTCAAAGGGATGTAGACCTATTACATAAATGGACATGTTACTAATTATGAGGGTATCACCAATTTAAGTGGGGGAGAATATGAGTGAATCTAAATCTCCTACAAATAAAAATATTCTACTAAAAGGGCTCCAATTTAAAATGCAAATCTTAAATAGAGCCTTAGTTTTTGCTACTTGTTGGAAGAGAGTATCCTTTTTCCCTAGGACTGTCTTGGTCTAGAAGGGGAATGATAAATCTCCAACCAATAACAAAATAAAGCAGGGGAGGATCCTAGAGTAATTAGATGTCAAATATCTATAAATAGGCCACATGGTTCTTGATAACAATCAACCATATGAATAGAGATCGTAGTAGCCAAAAATAGCATCACATAAGTCTCAATGATGTGTCTCATGAAAACGTCACACCTGAACACCCGATACATGTCATAGATGATGATGGAAAGATTTGTTTTTACCTCACTCCAAAAAATAGACTAAAGGATCACAGTGAAGATGGGATCTAGATTTCTTTTTTATTTGTAGAAAAATTCTCATCAAATTTTACCAAGAATCATGCTGATGAAGAAACATACAAACATATTTTTATTTGCACAACATGTATGGTCTACAATAGTAAAATGCAATTGGTTCTTACTACTTTAATTCTACCTATGAAGGAAATAATTTAGAGTGGGAGATCATTTTGATTCAGATGCACGTGTATAAGGGTTGTATAAAGTCTAATCAATTGAAAAAGGTGACATGCTCAGGAGCACATGGTGAGAAAATAATGATGCACAAAGGTTAATCCCTACAATGCATTCAAAGAGTTCAATACTCTTGAGATACATCAAAGTAGGATTAAAATATTTTTATATGTGTTGTTGATGATGAGCTTTATGTTTCAAAGTTTGGAGCTATTTATTATCATTAATATTATAATAATTGTATATGGGATGCAAAATTTATGTAGACCAAGATGTAGTTACCTGGTTGGACCCTTCAAAGATATCAATTATGACCTATGCAACCTCCACTTTTAATGTACAGTGCCAATATTACAATATTTTTTTATAACATTTCATTTCTATTACAATATGTGGAAAAATAAATCATAGAGAAGAGAAAAAAATTTACTGTGGTGGAGGAGAATGCCACCTTTGCAAAGATATGGTGGGGATCTAAAATCATGGAGAATTTTATTGTCACAGTGAAAACGAGTTCATTATTTCTCACAAACAATTAGGTGGAGAAGATGTTCTAGTACACAACATATTCAACCAAATTTCTAGGATGGATCATTGACAATCCTCTAGCTTGGCCACCTAATTTTGAATTCATAAGCTCAAATTTTTGCAATTGAATTTCTGTTCTCTGATGCTTATGATAAAAAATAAAAATAAAAATGATGAGCCAAGATCTATTCTGGTCATGCTCCCTTCCATGATAGAATAGATGAAAAAAAATTATTATTACTCAAAGATGCACCACCAATATTATTTTCTTGTACACCATTATTACAAGTAGCATGAAGACATTTCACACCATCAGCATCATACACATCAGGTTCTGCAAAATTCACCCAGGTATGTACTGAGTTTTCCATTAATTATGTGTATAGTTATTTTAAAAATCATTTCTATGTTAATACCAGTAGATGCCCCCATAAATTCTCTTTGCTAAAATTTCCCATTAGAGTTTAGCAACATGACATACCATGGATAAGAGAAAAAATTCATTACCCCAAAAATAATAAAAAAAAAACTATGTTGTTTATGTGAATAGATTTGATATTGTTTCATTGCTACATCGTGAAAATGGAAAACAACTTGTACAAATACATGTAGATGATGCTACTTAGTCCAAAAAAATAGGTTCTAGATATGGGTTAAACATGTTTCAGATGTGAGTAAAAGTAGCATCAGGTGACCACACTCATATTCTTAAAATTTGGTCTCACCAAATTTGATCATTGTGCAAAACTAGAACATGTGACCCTTTGATAGATGCATGAAGTCTCGGATGGGCAATTATATGACAATATTTATCAAAATCAGTGTAGTGGTGATTTGGTCTTGGTATTTGAACAATATGGTCATGATTTAACTATTTACCCATAGTTTGATGGTCGATCATGATGTGTTTCTAACTTCTACTGGTGCAACCATGCTCAATGAAATAAAGGTAAAGATGTTGAAGGCATCTAAAAAAAAATAGGGGTTGTTTTCATGAGGACATGATAATATTTAAGTATAGGGGGATTATGAGCACCAAAAATACTCATTTTATATACATTTTTAAGGAGCATTGTTATTGGTTTAATTAGCATTAGAGGTGTATTTTTATATAACTTATGCATATAATTTATAGAAAATGTAGTATTATGCTTTACTAGTATTTTTTGTGGAAAATATGTATAAATGTAGGTTTTGCTTCTAATATAGTGTTTTCCAATCTACATCTCACTTGGACCTGGTATTCTGCTAGGGGTGCCTTGATCCCATACATTTGAAGGCACCTTTATCCCATATATTTGAAGGCACCTTGATCCCATACATTTGAAGGTGCCTTTATGTGTAGGAATATGCCTTGATATGACCAAGTCAAAAGGAAGGCACCTTTATCTAACCAAGTCAAGAGGAAGGTGCCTTGATATGGAAGAAGGTGCCATGATGGCGCCTTGATTAGGAAGAAGGTACCTTGATGTGTAAAAGGGTGCCTTGATGGCGCTTTGATGAGAAAGAAGGTGTCTTGATGAGGAAGAAGGCACCTTGATGTGGAAGAAGGTACCTTGATGTAGAATAAGGTGCCTTGATCTAGAATTGGGTGCCTTTCTCCCATTGAGAAGATGCACCAAGTGAACATTGATCGGTTTACCAATGGGCTAAGGAGGTTTTTTGCATGAGAGAAAAAAGATAAATATTGTAATAATTCATTGTCTAAAATAAGATAAAAGTATTTTTATTGGTCGGTTGAGTGACTGAACTTGTAAAGCTCTCAAGGCATTATTTTTAGGATGCATTATTTTAGGACTTGTTTGTTACGTACACCTAAGTATTATCATATTTATCTTTCTAGTGAATGGATATGTTTTCAATAGGAGAATAATATGTTACATGATTAAAAATGGACCAATCTATTATTGTAAAGAGATATAGCTGCATCTTATATAATAACACAGTCCAAATGAATGAAAGGGATGATCAGCTACACAGAAAGTTATTTTATTTTATTTTCTGTATAATTTTTTAAGAGTGCAAATACTCTTATTTGATTAGATAGGCAGACTATCTGTGGGAGACTAGTACCACTCCTTGCAGAAGTCCTCCCCAATTTTATTTATGTTATTTGTTTTTAATAGATTATATTTACTACTTTATTTTTTGTTTTATTTTAATTTAGTTGTATGTTTCATTTTCCTGCACATTTAATTTCCTATACTTTTATTTTTAGTATTTTTATTTCTAGCATTTTAATTTTTTGCACTTTGTTTTATTTGGTTTGGTTGAAATCAAAATGCATAAAAATTCACCACCAAATTAAATAGGTACAAAATAATTCATTCCCCCACACTACAGGCATATACTGTGCATGACACTCATAAGTTTACAAACTTACCGGATTGATAATTTATGGAAGAGATGATTATTTTCTAAATGTAATTTCTGCTCACCACTCTCATTGCTAAGGAATAACAGTTTTAGGTTCTTAAATCTAAAGACATCAAAGATAAGATCATTTGGGCTGGTGATAATGAGGAAGATTACACTTTCAAATAGGCTTATAATGTACTTGATACTGATGCTCCATGTTTGTTTCCTATCGAGAGAAATTGGCCAAAAATTTTAACTCCTAATGTCAACCTCTTTTTTTGGTTAGCTAACTTTAATAAGATTCTTTCCATTGAGAATTTGTGTAAGATAGGTATTGAAATTGTTAATAGATGCTATTTGCGTGAAGTTGATTGCGAGTCATCTACTTATTTTCTACTCTTATATCCCTACTTTTGTGATGTTTTATTTATATTTTAGATAGTTGGGGGTGCAATGGGTGATGCCTAATTCCTTGGAAAACATTATTCTATAATGGACCTCCCCTTTTTAAACCCCATGTCTCAAGTTCCTGTTGAGCTTCCTCCTACCACATATTTGTTGGGTCATTTGGAAAGAAAGAAATACTATGTATTTTAAAAACTATAAAAGTGATGCTCTTCGTATAGGTCTCAAAATATTGTGGAGTTCAATTGAGAATTTTTCTAATGTGTTTTCCAACTTGAGTAGAAATTGCCTAAAAATTTCTCTTTCTAAAGTTCTATTGAAAGCTAAGTTGGGTTTCTCAAGGTTTGACCCTGGGTCTCATGTGCCAAATGGATGGCTCAAATTTAACTTCAATGGGGCTTAAAATGTTAATCCCAAGATCATCGATATGGGTGGCATCATTAGGAATATCATGTGTAAATTTATTACAACTTATTATGAGCATTTATCATCCCAAAATTCCCACTTTATGGATGTTCAATTCGCTTTCCAAGGCATTAAACTCTTGGATCATTTGGGTGTTTTGAATGCTAAGATTGAAGGGGACTCAAATAATGTGATCAATATCCTTAATTCCACTACAGATCTAAGATGGAATATCATAAATATGATGTGGGAATTGAGAAAGTACCTCTAAGGTTTAAATCAATTCAAAGAGGCACATATTTTGAGGGAGGATAATTCACTTGCAAACTGTTTGACCAATCTTGGAACCAACATTCCTAGTTTTATAGTGTGGAGAGATAACTTCCTGATGGATCTTCTAAATCTTTTGAATATTGAACTCTCTCAAATTCTATTAGATATCTTATCAATGGTAATTCAATATGTTACTTTAGCTTTATTTGGAAAGTACTGGCCCTTATGGTATTTATAATTTTTAGAATGATGGACCCTATGATTGTAATGTTTCATTGATCCATTGGTGGCCTAGTTTCTTCTCAAGGATAATAATTTTCCATCACAACTAATCTAGACATATGGTATTAGTCACCTCCTTCAATAAATTCTCTATTTCAAATTCAAACTAGAAGAATGGCTCAGGAGAGAATAAAATATGTTATGGAGTTCCTTAGCCTCGATCCCATTGGTATTGATCAATGTAGTATTTCTTAGAAACATAAAATAGTGGAAATCAAGCAGTTCTTCATCCTGGGCTCAATTAATATTACAATGAATTATTCTAAAGAAGTAATTCATCTTGTGGGAGAGATTTTGTATGATATGGATAAGGGTAAGAATATAGAGATATCTCATGTCTGATATTATTGATGCATTACATGTTTAGTTTATGGATCCACCTTCTTATTTTTGGTGCTATCATTATCTCCATGTTGTGTTTATGTTTGTATCTGGTGTTCTTTCTATTGAGTTAGTTTGGTTGTTTTGCATAGTTGTGTATTTTGTTATTTATCCTCTAGTGGAGTTGATGTAAAAGTTTGAAGGATTCCTTTCAAACTGCTCCTTTCATAATAATACCCAAAAAATCAAAAGGATTTAATATTTTATCCTTTATTCCTTTGGAATTGTTCATATTCCTTACTAAGCTTCTTAATGTGTACTTTTAATCCCTTTCAAAATAATGGTTTTTCACTCTTTCATATATTCCTAAAATATTATTATACTATGTATATGGTTCTTTGAGGATCTAATATTATATATTTTAGCATTTGGTCAAGAAGGATCTATATTCCATTCTAAAAACTACTCCTTTACATAGGCTTTATCCAAATTTTCTCTAATTTTGAACCTTTGAATAATTTGAGAAAGATGGTTTTTGAAGCCTTAATATTAATATAAAATCATAGGATAAATTTCATAGTATCAAATATTAGATACCCACATTATAGTAAGATCAAGATAATGATGTGAATAAAAAGTATGAGAAAATTAATATGTAAATCAAGGATTATAATATATCAACTAACATTCATTATTATGAAAAAAATATGAATGTAAATAGATTAAATAATATATGTAAAAAGCATGTAGCACAACTTACAATATCATTTTCTCAAATATATGTAATATTTATTACTCCTCTTTCTCTTACAAATATAGTACTTGACTCTTGATGATGATATTGATAACTTCTTCTATCTCACTATGACCATCTATGGAGAAATATATAGTCATTATATAATAACTCTTTAGATACTTGATTATTCCTTTCCTTATGCTAAGTCTCATGACTCTTGGATTCTCTACTTGACACTTGCATACACATGAATCTATATTGTATGCACACCTAGACATGAATCTTCACTTAGCACACTCTAATCTAAAGACACTTGTACACACTTATATATAAGATACATGTGCACACTTACATATGAGATACTTGTGCACATATACTCACATTACACTTACACACTTATTCACATGACACTTGTGCATTACCTACACATACACACTTTAATAATACTTGTACATTTCATGCATATTATTACATTACAAAAAATATTACCCACACTCTAATCTAAGACTCGACCGTAGTCTAATATTTACAAGATGTACCATGAAGGTACCATGGGGTACATTAGCATGTACCATATAATGTAATATACTCCAACACCCCTCTATAATACATTATCTAGTTATTGAAGACTTTAGTGTTCAATCATAGTATTCATAATTGATCTTCAATCTACAATTTACCTTGCAATAGATAATATATAATATCCTTGTAAGAAAAATTTGGACCATGTTTCATCCAATTGTTTTCCCTTGTTTTATGAATGGTTTCTCTTCTTGTACTTAAAAAATCACACACTTGACTCCATTGTTAGAATATGCTTTGGAAATAAGTATTTAAAAATTGTAATCTAATATAAATATTAATAATATTTTGAATATCTTACAATACTTCTCCTTGTAGTAATAGAAAAATGAAAAATGATATTTTCTTCTACAATATTTACATGGATGAAAACTTCAATAATTTTATTTTTCATCACCAATTCTATTGCAATAGACACATATTGAAGATATTTTAGTTGCTTTATTTATCCTTCTTAGTATTTCAAGTTCATATTTCTTCTTGGTAAAATAATATAACCATTTATGTACCACTAGTGCTATTCTATCTTTTTTTTTTCATATAGATGAGTTGTAGATGATGAAAGTCTTCAATATTTTTAGTAGTTTCTATTTTTGAGATTGATGAACTACTAGAATAAGATTTTGTGGTAACAAGATCTAATGATGTGTCCTCTTGTAATATTGTTTATTTTTCCTCATTATCAAAGTTATCTATCATTCTTTGAAAATAGCTTTTTAGTTTAATTGCTATATCTTCATTATTGAATGTATTCTTAACAATTTATTCCATAATATGTAAAGAATATATTCTTTTGATGTAGACTAACTTATATCTCCCAATGGTTTAAATATTTTAAAGTTTATAAATTTAAATCCTATGATGTAGTAATCCTTATGTATCCCAAATTGTTAAAAACTAAAAATAATAATTTTGTAAACTTAATTTTTCCCAAGTTTGAGGTTCAAATCCTTTTGACTCCCAAATTAACTAAATTTGCAATAATATTTTACTTCAAATAAATTTCAAAAAGTTATTAATAAACCTTATAACTCTAATAATAAATCAAACTTCAAATAATAAAACTTCTAGATAAAACTTATCACTCCATGTAAACTATAAATTAACCAAATAAGAAATCAACCTTATTCATCCTTTTAATTAAAACAAAATTTAATAAAACCTTTTAATATAAACCTACCTTATCACTCCTAAATTATTTCAAAACCTAAAATGCTTTGAAATTACCTTTAAAAGATGTGTGCACCTTATTTTCCTTTCAACCATTGCAAGAAGAAAATTGACTGCACGGTCTTGATTGCTTGTGCACTTCTATTTTAACAAGTCTTCCAGAATGTGATAGTCCTCAAACAATTTCTTGTTGTGTGGAACATAAAATCTTTGCATATGTGGAAAACAAACTTGCTTCAGGTGTAATGAGAACTATGCTACATCAGACATCTTGGAGATATTATAGAAACTAGTGTTACTAATTCTTCATTATGATAAACATTTAAATGTGGTGAATAAAATATTATCATGTGTTACATGATTTCAACGTTCAAGATTCCTTGGTTTGGTTTCCTTAGCACAAACCTTTGTTTAATCTTCCAATGTAACACTGAAAGCACGAGATTCCGGGCAAAGGAAACACTAAGTGCGATTGCATTCAAAATCAAGTACGCTTAAGTCCTAGAAATGTAAATTGCATGAAATGGAAAAGAAACACATTGGAAGAGACACAATCAAATAGAGAAAACACAGCCCTTTCATTAATATCCCTTGATCTCTGTTACAATGACGTCTCCTCCCTTTTCAGGGGCTAGGAGCGCAAATAGAGTTTGATTACAATCACTGAATGATTCCTCTTTCCGCGTGCCCACGATTGCAATGGGCGGGCCAAGATGATGCCGCCGCTGATGTCGATGAGTTCTTCACCTCCGTTGCTTCTCCTGCGAACAAAGAAACAACCAAGATGTCAGTAGCATCTGCCGCAAATGAAAAGCGTTTGCTCTCTAAAACTAACGAAATATGCATGTAAATATTTGCCTGAAACAGTAATTACAGTGAGTCCAAATGGCTTCAAAACTTGACAGAAGATAAGAAAAGTTACCAGAAGGCCACTGCCACTGAGACAGCTGGCCAATCTACCTTCAACTGGAATTCGTCCCTGGGCAGGACGAATTCTGACTGCAATTCGTCCCTGGGTGGGACGAATTCTTCTGTGTTGAAGAAACCGACCTGCTGCTGCTCCAATGTCGGATCCCGAGACCTGCAAAACGCCTGCAAACAGGGGGGTTATGTAATTGGGGCCATTTTGGGACGACCCAGATGGTCGGATTCTCCCAATTTGGCCTCCACCCTCGGGAATTTGACCTCGACACCTGCAAGTCAGCGAAACGACAAAGCAACACAAAACATACTAGAATCTACCAAAAGTTACAAAATTGCAGCTATGGATTAATCAAACCTAATAACACAAAATGCAATCTGAAAAGTAATCTAAAATGCTCAAAAACTAAAAATAGGACTTGGGAGGTGCGGGGGTGCCCAAGTGGGCCTCCCACCGTTGGCACTTGATTTTGGAGCCAATCCACTAGGGATGGGCCCAAAACCTCTTAGGATTGGGGGGTCGGCGAATTGGTTGGTTCAGGTGTCCATGCGTTGGATTTGGGTCAGGTTCGAGCTTCCAAAGGCCACCCAACAACCTCCCTTGCAAAAGAGATTGGTGGATGTGGGAAGGTGAACCAAAAGGGATGCAAGTGGGTCTTCAACTCGGCGACACTTCGTTGCTTGAAAACTCCTTCAACCTGTCTATTTTGGGTGAGAAAAGTCCCACCTTTTATAGACCCAAGGGGTCTCTTTTGGGAGGGAAGCACAAATGCCATGTGTTGGCCATAGGCGCCATGTGGCAATCTTGTCTTCCCATGAGGGAGGGGAGTCCTCCGTTGACTTGAGCTTTGATAAATGCCTTTTGTAACAGTCTTCTAACGGCCCCTCTGTCCACCTACACACGCGTGCAAGGCAGGAGTCCTTAACTGACTATTCTGGGCTGCCACTTGGCACCATTTGCCTTTTTGCCCGTTAAGCTTAGAATTCGTCCCACCCAGGGACGGATTCAGAATTCGTCCTGGGGTGGGACGGATTCTATTTTGAATTCGTCCCTGGGTGAGACGAATACTGGGCAAAGTGTCCAAGTGTGCCAAATTGCTTCTTGACCTTACAAAATTGCTATGAAAGTGGTTAAGACCACTTTTTAACCTCTGAGGGCTGCCCTGGGGGCTGTGTTTGTCAAAGCGATCAGTGTTTGCAGTCACATAATCGGATTGGTGCTTGTTTTGGTGTCTACGAGATGCCCCTTTTTGGGAAGCGCTGCGGGTGACGCAGTGCTTGAGCAAAAATAGATAACCAAAGCACTAATGATTAGGGTTTCTTGGTAACCTAACCAACTTTTGATGCCCCAAGTATGGAAAGGGCATGCATTCTTGAATCCTTGCTTCGACGAGCTAAGGAATTTGATTTCAAGTATTAACCTGTTTTGGTGAGGTGTGACTTGAACTTAGACATTGATCGGTCATGAACAAGTGAAGGGCGTTTTTATCCTCAGGGGGAACCTTGTGTTCATGATTCACGAAATGCCAAGTGTTTGATTGATTTGATTGTTGCTTGTTTACTGCCCCAAGCGGGAGCGTGATTGTCTTTGTCAATGATTCTTTGAATGCATGTCGTTTTCCTTAATTGGGTGTGTGATTGTTGGTTGGTGACTAAGTGTGACTACCCCCTCAAGCGACGAATCGATGAGGGAATGACCTTCGTGAGAGAAGCGACGAGTCGCTTGACCCAAGATGACTTGTGCAAGGGTGCCTTTAGAGGGTTTACCGTTAAGCGTGTGCAATTTTTCCAACATTTGGACCTATTTTTGGTGGGTGTTAACCCTTTTGGTGATGTCGTAATGAGGTGAAATCATCGAAAATCTAACTTCCCGTGGAGCGGTCCGGCTATTGTAGCCTTCTTGGGGAAGTAGGAGAGCGATAATTTGGACCTCGACATCGATTTTCTTTGCCTAGAGGTTAAGTGCAAGAGCACTTATGTCCGGCAATGTTTTTTTGCTGTTTGTTTTTGTTGCATTTTTTTCTTGTTTTTGTTGTTTTTGTGACACCATTTGGTGATTAAATTGTCGAAAATCCGTCCTCCCGTGGAGCGGTCCGGCTATGGTAGCCTTCTTCGGGAGTAGGATAGTGACAATGTAAACCCCGACATCAATTTTGCTATGCCAAGAGGTTAAGTGCAAGAGCACTTGTGGCTGGCAATGTTTATTGTTGGTTTTGTGTTTGTTGCATTTTTTTCTTGTTTTTGTTGTTTTTGTGACACCATTTGGGGATTAAATTGTCAAAAATATGTCTTCCCGTGGAGCGGTCCGGCTATGGTAGCCTTCTTAGGGAGTAGGATAGCGACAATGTAGACCCTGACATCAGTTTTTCTATGCCAAGAGGTTAAGTGCAAGAGCACTTGTGTCTGGCAATGTTTATTGCTTTTTGTTTTTGTGTTGCATTTATTTGTTGTTTTTGTTGTTTTGATTTTCTTTGATCTTGTGCATGATGGTTGATGAATATGGATGTATGCATGTTGATTTATTTTGATGGATGCATATGCTATGATGAATGCAAATGGTTTTGATTTATATGTGATATGCAGATATGAAATGGATGAATGGGGTTTGTGATGTTTGGCTATGGCACCAAGGATTGTTTAGAACTCTGTTATTTTGTTTTTAGGCGATTGCTGTAATGTATGGCTTTGTATGTATACATGTGGTTTTCTTTTTTTGTATTTTTCTGATGGTATTTGTAAGGATGAAAAGTAGCGCGGTTGGTTTAGAAATGTAGCTAAGGTTTTCTGAGACTCAGACGGTTTTAACTCACTAGCCATGACTGTACTTTATCTTACAAGACTTTTGAACAAGGTATGAATCGGACTTGTTTTTGACCCAGTTATTTTTCACATCCCTGTGTGTGCAATTGAGTTCATTTAGTGGTAT
Source organism: Wollemia nobilis (assembly GCA_028583015.1). NCBI lineage: Eukaryota > Viridiplantae > Streptophyta > Pinopsida > Araucariales > Araucariaceae > Wollemia > Wollemia nobilis. The sequence continues at coordinate 1,920,675 of JAQPPZ010016952.1, forward strand.
TTGTTAGGATACCGCCAGTGCCAGATGGGCTTTCAACCGAACCTGTACTGAGGATCACCTAATTAGCTCCACGAATTCCTTTGTTGTATGTACTAAGATTAATCTGCGGTGTAATCCAGGATGCCATAAGCTAGCTCATCCACATGCAAACATTGATCCGTACGCAAGTTAATGTGATAGATATATCGTCATGCGGGAGGCTTACTTATGTTACCGATAGGCTATCAACCAAATTGGTACTGAAGCTTGCCTTATGACCTACAGAATGCTGAGAGTTCCAGGGATTCAAGGTCAACTCCCTTCTTTTTTTTCAATTGTATTGGGATACTTGCTCATTGTAGTGATGAGATCACTGTTTATTTTGATTTTTTTTTCTTTCGAGCAAGGGATTGGGGATATGGAGTGATGAAAATCACTATTGTTTGTGCCTTTTGATGTGTGCACTGTAGTTTGTCAAATTTTGGAGTTTTGACATTTTGCAAATTTTTGGTGTTTTGCAACTATTGAGAACTTTAGGGATTCTTAGGGAATTGGGTAGGGAGGATGCTTGTCCTTTTGCCAACTCTCAGCATTCTAGGGGTCATTCGCACAGGGGGATGAGCAAGATAACCGTTTCGCTTGTGGTGACCTAGATTATTTTGCGGTTTCGTCTTTCGTTCACACAATTTGGGAATTTTAGTGTTTTGATTTGTGTTGGGATGTTACGTAACAAGGTGTATTTCAAGTATGACTCTACCTTCGTAAAATCTGTTCGACTTGATACACTACATGGCTAAAGAGGAAAATGATGACTGAATCATTGAAACTCTTGGTACATTCCTAGACCACTTAGTCGTAGTGTGGTAAAAGTTATGCATGGTGTTTTTGTTGTTTTTGTAAAATGGGACAATGCGGAACAAGATGGACTACGTAGAGCAATTGCGGCCTATGGTGCCTTTGACCTATATAACCACAAATATGCAATGTATGGATGCAATGCTTAATGCAGCTATCTTATATTTTGTAATTTTGATGGATTGTTTTTGGTGAAGGTGAAGATGAGGTGCGAGAATATGAATTTTTTTGATGAATTTGAGTATGCCTAGAATTGAGATGCAAATCTTTGTTGTTTTTGATGATTTTTGTTGTTTTGTTTTTTTTTTTTTTTTTTTTACCAAGTGATTGCGATAATCCTTTGGGGCTTTTTTGGGTGACCAAGAGATTGCGATAATCCTTGGAGCTTTTTGGTATTGACCAAGAGATTGCGATAATCCTTTGGAGCTTTTGGGTGACCAAGAGATTGCGATAATCCTTGGAGCTTTTGGGTGACCAAGAGATTGCGATAATCCTTGGAGCTTTTTGGTTTTGACCAAGGATTGCGATAATCCTTGGAGCTTTTTGGGTGACCAAGAGATTGCGATAATCCTTGGAGCTTTTTGGGTGACCAAGAGATTGCGATAATCCTTGGAGCTTTTTGGGGTGACCAAGAGATTGCGATAATCCTTGGAGCTTTTAGGTTGACCAAGAGATTGCGATAATCCTTGGAGCTTTTTGGAGTGACCAAGAGATTGCGATAATCCTTGGAGCTTTTTGGTTGACCAAGAGATTGCGATAATCCTTGGAGCTTTTTGGGTGACCAAGAGATTGCGATAATCCTTGGAGCTTTTTGGTTTTGACCAAGTGATTGCGATAATCCTTGGAGCTTTTTGAGTGACCAAGAGATTGCGATAATCCTTGGAGCTTTTTGGGTGACCAAGAGATTGCGATAATCCTTGGAGCTTTTTGGGTGACCAAGGGATTGCGATAATCCTTGGAGCTTTTGGAGTGACCAAGAGATTGCGATAATCCTTGGAGCTTTTTGGTTTTGACCAAGTGATTGCGATAATCCTTGGAGCTTTTTGGGTGACCAAGAGATTGCGATAATCCTTGGAGCTTTTTGGAGTGACCAAGAGATTGCGATAATCCTTGGAGCTTTTTGGTTTTGACCAAGTGATTGCGATAATCCTTGGAGCTTTTTGGGTGACCAAGGGATTGCGATAATCCTTGGAGCTTTTTGGTTTGGATTATGGTTCTTCAGGGGATAGAGGTACCCCCAGCTTGATGGTCTTTGCACTTCGGATCCGGCTCTAGAGGTATGGGCATGAATGGATCGGCCCTATGCACGGAGATGAGGACAGGGTCCGCCCGCGGCACTGATGTTGCTATGATGTCTCTTGGTGGAAGTTGCTCTTTGTGTGCCCAACGTGGTGGATGTAATGCTTGGTCCCACTGCGGTGGGTTAACATGCCACTCATGCCCTAGTATTATGTTTATCTGTTGACATGCTTCATCGATGTTTATGGGATGTCGATGTTGTCGCATGTGATTGCTATGGGCTATGTCTGTTTCATCCTCACCTTCGGACAATGTGTATAGCTCATCAGAATCTAGAGATTCTGAGACATGGAGGACTGCATCATCAGGTAGCCCTATGGTTAAAGGTTGATCCTCTTCGAAAGGAGCCTTATGTAAGTTGGGCCTTGGGAGCTCCAAAATCTTGGTCTCTACCAACTCTAAGTGCTCTAGTGCTTTGCATGTATTGGGAGATTTGAACTCCTCCTCTTTGGTTGGTTCTTGTTGAGGAACTTGGGGCTTATGGAGGGGTGGCCAGATGGCACCCCCATGCCTTGGTAGGGCAGTTCATCCCGCTCTTCTTCGCGCTCTGATTCCTTAGAGGCTTCTTGATGAATTTCTAAGGGTGGCTCATAAGCCTGGGTGGATGTCTGAGGAAGGCACCCGTCATTGGTTATAGGAGCGGCCTCCCATTCATGTCTAGGAGGCGTTGGGGGTGGTGCTTCAAGAATCGAGAGAGTAGCTTCCCGCTCCTGTCTAGGAGGTGTTGGGGGTAGCTTTTGATGAGGTCGCGATGACCTATCTTCCCCCCATGGGTTGTGCCACTCAAAATATTTTGTCTTATGCATGTGAGGGGTTGGAGTCTTCTCTTGTGGTGCTTCGGGAATCAGGGGAGTAGCCTCCCGCTCTTGTCTGGAGGTGTTGGGGTAGCATTTAATGAGGTCGCGATGACCTGTCTTCCCCCATGGGTTGTGCCACTCAAAATACTTTGTCTTATGCATGTGAGGGGTTGGAGTCCTTTCTTGCATAGTGTGTTGGAATAGCTCATCCTTCTGGCGCTGAAGGTGCTCTTCGTTAATATGGTACGGTTCCTCTAACGGTAGTCGTTCGAGCTCAAGTTGCGTGAGTTGCTTGAGATGTGTGATATATTCGGCAGATTCTACGATAGTTGGTCCCACCGCCTCATGTCTAGAAGGCCTAGACGCCTCTCTTAGATAAAAATCTCGGTCGTAGTGATCCAAGATCTCTATAGGACACATCCCTCTGTTAGGGGTAGCAGCATTCTCTCGGGGCTTTGGCCTCAGTGAGTGGTCCTGATAGATAGCAGGTGCGAAGGCGTATTGCTCCCGCACGGTATATTGCTCTCGAGGAAGGTAGATGTCTTCCTCGTGCTCTCTTTCATAAGTGAAAAAGGGGTGGACGGAGCTATCTCGCCCTGCCCGAAGAGCCTTGTGCTCTGGATTTGTCTTTGTAGTCCTGACAACTAGTGGGGGTGGAGGGGTAATGTAATCATGTGGTTCCTCCCATCGAACCCTATGTTGACCTAGCACTTCATCGTGCGATGACCGCTCATAGCGAGCATCTAAGGGAGCTCTCTTACGACTATACCCCTCATGGAAGGGTGTGTGTTGAATGCTATGCTGAATAGGAGTGCTCCTCGAAGAGGTGCCCCTATAGTCCCTTTCCTTTAAGGTGTGGAGGGGACTGCCTTGTGTGTTAGGTCGCCAAGGTGGTATGACCAAATCCTTGGGATTGTAATGGAGATGACTTGTTCTTCCTTGGATATTCCCCATAGCCTCCGCCCGTGATTGGGCTTGGCTATGGGTGAGCACCATGACGATGTCTCTCTAAAAACCCTAAAAATTGAAATGAGTCAGATGGGGCCCAAAATTGGTGTGTGCATCCCTCTTATAGTAGATAAGACAAAAATGAAGTTTCAAGTCCTAGCTCTAAATACATTAGGAGATATTGACATCCGAACAGCTCAAAAAGTGCATAGAATTGCGTGCCCAATTTTAAAACCTAATTTCGGGGCACTAGATGATGGAATTTGGCCCCAAAAACTGACTTTTCTGGGAAAATAGGATTCTAGGGAATCGTATTTGTTTAAAATTATCCCAACTAACTCCCTGTAAAATTTCAAGTCAATCGGAGCTACGGTTGAGAAGTTATGGCCCCGGCAAGATGCACTAAAATTTAGGGAAAAATGTAAGATTTCCCATATTTTGTTGGATGGTCCTGCATCACTTATGGGCACATTTGGGGTGCTTTTGGGTTGACCAAAGGGTTCATGGACACCTTTGGGGCATTTTGGAGTGACCAAGCGATTACGGGAATCCTTGGAGCTTTTTGGAGAAAATGACAAAATGCGTAGATTTTTTTATCTTTGTTTTTAATGATTTTTTTTTTTTGTCTACACTAAGCAGAATTAAACACACACATTCACAAAACCGTGATTATCTCTTTTAAGGATTCTTGGTGTGCCCTAGACTGGTTTAGTGCATTTTGGTGTTTTGTTTTGTTTTTGTAGGTTTTGTAGAACGTTTAAATGCATTATGTAGGCTCTTATAACTCCCAAAAGGTCGCCCCTTCAATATACCAACCAGGCCGATATACCAACCTCTCTATATACCCGCCCTTACGAGAGGGAGACTATAGGTACGTGAGAGCAGAAGGTACGTGGTACATAGGCGGTACGGAAGGGGGATTGTCCTGTTAATGGCACCTACCATAGAAAACTTATCCTCGCGCGCATGGGAATCACCCCAGCGACACTCGGTCTGTCTTCATCAGGATTTACGCCTAACAACAGTTGACAATCGGGAAATGGATGCAAATCAAGCCAAGGTGGTGATGAAATCCACCAATGGTCTTGATCAAGGGCTGAGGTCTTACGACCAGCTCCTTGGTTTAAAATTGTTTCGTGATGTGTGTGGGATTCGTTTTATTCAACAAAAATGAAACAAGCATACATGACTTTCCCTAAGCAATGCAAGCTAAAATGAAAACAATTAAAGAAACAGAAACAGAAACAGAAAAATTTAAGAGAGATGATAAAAATCCCTACCTCTTCTCTGCCTGCTCCAGTTGCTTCTGAATTTCTGCTCTGAAAATCCACAGACAGGAATTCGTCCCTCTGGGAGACGAATTGCAGAACAAAATTCGTCCCTCCCAGAGACGAATTTGAATTCGTCCCAGGGTCAGACGAATTGCAGAAAAGAATTCGTCCCTGTCAGAGACGAATAGCAGTCTGCAACAAAAAAAATGTACCTGTCAAGCACAAACACAAAACTTTGATCAGTTTCTGTGATTTTAAAAACCAGGGAACAGGGTCCCACCGTGATCGCCACTGAAAGCACGAGATTTCGGGCAAAGGAAACACTAAGTGCGATTGCATTCAAAATCAAGTACGCTTAAGTCCTAGAAATGTAAATTGCATGAAATGGAAAAGAAACACATTGGAAGAGACACAAGCAAATAGAGAAAACATAGCCCTTTCATTAATATCCCTTGATCTCTGTTACAATGACGTCTCCTCCCTTTTCGGGGCTAGGAGCGCAAATAGAGTTTGATTACAATCACTTAATGATTCCTCTTTCCTCTTTCAGCGTGCCCACGATTGCAATGGGCGGGCCAAGATGATCCGCCGCTGATGTCGATGATTTCCTAACCTCTGCTGCTTCTCCTACGAACAAAGAAACAACCAAGATGTCGGTAGCATCTGCCAAAAATGAAAAGCGTTTGCTCTCTAAAACTAACGAAATATGCATGTAAATATTTGCCTGAAACAATAATTACAGTGAGTCCAAATGGCTTCAAAACTTGACAGAAGATAAGAAAAGTTACCAGAAGGCCACTGCCACTGAGACAGCTGGCCAATCTACCTTCAACTAGAATTCGTCCCTGGGCAGGACGAATTCTGACTGCAATTCGTCCCGGGTGGGACGAATTCTTCGTGTTGGGGAAACCGACCTGTTGCTGCTCCAATGTCAGATCCCGAGACCTGCAAAATGCCTGCAAACAGGGGGGTTATGTAATTGGGGCCATTTTGGGACGACCCAGATGGTCGGATTCTCCCAATTTGGCCTCCACCCTCGGGAATTTGACCTCGACACCTGCAAGTCAGCGAAACGACAAAGCAACACAAAACATACTAGAATCGACCAAAAGTTACAAAATTGCAGCTATGGATTAATCAAACCTAATAACACAAAATGCAATCTGAAAAGTAATCTAAAATGCTCAAAAACTAAAAATAGGACTTGGGAGGTGCGGGGGTGCCCAAGTGGGCCTCCCACCGTTGGCACTTGATTTTGGAGCCAATCCACCAGGGATGGGCCCAAAACCTCTTAGGATTGGGGGGTCGGCGAATTGGTTGGTTCAGGTGTCCATGCGTTGGATTTGGGTCAGGTTCGAGCTTCCAAAGGCCACCCAACAACCTCCCTTGCAAAAGAGATTGGTGGATGTGGGAAGGTGAACCAAAAGGGATGCAAGTGGGTCTTCAACTCGGCAAGCACTTCGTTGCTTGAAAACTCCTTCAACCTGTCTATTTTGGGTGAGAAAAGTCCCACCTTTTATAGACCCAAGGGGTCTCTTTTGGGAGGGAAGCACAAATGCCATGTGTTGGCCATAGGCGCCATGTGGCAGTCTTGTCTTCCCATGAGGGAGGGGAGTCCTCCATTGACTTGAGCTTTGATAAATGCCTTTTGTAACGATCTTCTAATGGCCCCTCTGTCCACCTACACACGCGTGCAAGGCAGGAGTCCTTAACTGACTGTTTCGGGCTGCCACTTGGCACCATTTGCCTTTTTGCCCGTTAAGCTTAGAATTCGTCCCACCCAGGGACGGATTCAGAATTCAGCCTGGGGTGGGACGGATTCTATTTTGAATTCATCCCCGGGTGAGACGAATACTGGGCAAAGTGTCCAAGTGTGCCAAATTGCTTCTTGACCTTACAAAATTGCTATGAAAGTGGTTAAGACCACTGTTTAACCTCTGAGGGCTGCCCTGGGGGCTGTGTTTGTCAAAGCGATCAGTGTTTGCAGTCACATAATCGGATTGGTGTTGTTTTGGTGTCTACAAACACTACTAGTTTACTTGGACTATATTGATTGATGCTTCGATTCCTCAATGATCGCTTGCTCACTTGGTTGCTTGTTTCTTGCTAGTTTACTTGTTCATTCTAACATCTTGCTTGCTTTGGTATGTTGTAGGTTGGTATTCAGAGTTTGTAGGCACTCGATGCTTGTTGTAGACTACATACTATTCTTTGGCTAACTGGTGATTATAGTGAGACCACTTGGTTTTAAAACTTAAAAAAAATAACTTAGGTTTATGTTGGCCACCTCTCATTTTTCTTGGATTTTTATTTTACTATGTCCACTATCTTTGCTTTTTTTGCAATATGTTTTCCATCATTCATTTATATTATAACCAATTTTCTTTAACTCCGCTCTAGCTATAATATGGCTTTACCATTCCTTTATGACCAATTTAGATAGTCATAATATAGTAAGATCAAGATAATGATGTGAATAAAAAGTATGAGCAAATTAATATCTAAATAAAGGCTTATAGTATATCAACTTTAATTAATATCCAAAAATATCAATTTAAACAGCATAAATCATACATGTAAAAAATATGTAGCACAACTTACAATATTATTTGCTCAAATGTATGCAATCTTTATTACTCTTCTTTCTCTTAAAAATATAGAACTTGATTCTTCACGATGATATTGATAACTTCTTCTATATCACTATGATCCTCTATGGATCAATATAGCCATTGAAGAATGACTCTTTGAATACTTGACTATTTCTTATGCCAAGTCTCGTGACTCTTGCCTTATCTACTTGATATTTGCATACACATGACTCTATCTTGTATGCACACCTAGACATGATTCTTCACTTAAAACACTATAATATAAAGATACTTGTGCACACTTACATATGAGATACTTGTACACATATACTCACATTGCACTTGTACACTTATTAAAATGATACTTGTGCATTTCTTACACATTTTTATATTACATAAAATATTAATTACATTGTAATCTAAGATTCAACCCTCGTCTAATATTTACAAGATGTATCATTAAGGTACCATGGGGGTACATTGACATGTACTAAATAATGTAATATACTCCAACAAATAATTATTAGAATTAATATTCTATTCTTCCCTAACCTACTCAATCCACGTAAGTTTTGGGAGAGAGTGTTGTAAATAGTGGATCAACTTAAATATATTTTCTAAAGATAACACAAGCTAGCAAATTTCCTTTTTACTTTTGCATTAAACTAAAAAATCATAACCAAATAATTTTATCATCCATTTGCTTTATTTTATACAATAAAACTATTCTTTTATATTGTGTTTATGTTTATGGATAATCATATTTAATTTTGATATGTATACTCAAAAATTAAAGCCTTCATTTCTTAATACATCGAATATAATTATTTTCCTCTCATAATTTGACATGACTAAATTATTACTAAATAGTTTCTTACTATGAAAATCCACACGGTGACAAATTTTCATTAATATTACACAAATGCCTATTTCTAAATAATAATAATTTATAGCAAATGGGTTGCCAAACTAAAACATAGTGAAAATTGGAGTTGACTATATGACATTTTTTTAGGAATTAAAAGAGTTTGTAGTTTATCTTACCCAAGTGAATGCATACTTCTTTGGAAGCATTATTAATAGTGCTTAATTTATTCTTTTGTAAACCTTAGATAAATAATATCAAACATGTAATACTACATTAAACATAAAAATTCAAAATATTATATGAAAACTCTAATTGTATGATTTATACTTTTATATGTGTTACAAATAAACATACTCATATGTAGTAATAGTATCACAAGTGCAAAATTTTGTAGAAACTCCTTCATAAATGGTAATGTAGGTTATAATGTTCTATTATAATTTTTTAATCCCTTCTTATGAAGATACAATCATTCCTTTATAATATTGTATGGTTATTTATATCATTGATTCATAATATTTGAAGTTCCTTTAGTTTAAGTCTATCTCAAATTATCACCAATGGTCATTTTATCATTAATAACATAAGATTCTATATTTCATGCTAAAACTTACTAATTTCTATTTGTCATATTTGTTAATGCATCAATTATTTAAATCTAGGTTTTGGTTAATTAATCATGAACATAAGTAATTTACTATGTTGCATGTCAAATAAAGACAATAATATAAACATGTCTCAATGTGATCAGTGGTATACAAATCCTATATATAGATATACAAAATTAATCCTCACAAGGATAACTAGTACTTAAATGATATTTTATGAATTAACACTTAAAACTCATGTGGAACATTTAGAATTCACATGCCCAGTTACTAGAATATGGTAGGCCTTTGTAGATACTAGTAACTTTTTTATTTCAAACAAAAGTTAGAATTTTTCTTATTTATGTCTATATACTAACATTTAGTTGTGGTGTTGGTGGTATCCCAAATATTTAATTATGCTTCTATAACCTACCTAAGGGTCTTATATAATACAAATATTCTCATATTAACCTTCATAGTATTAATCATAAAACCAATATTTCATACTACTTCCTATACCTTGGCCTTTTTCATCTTCATATCCACCCATATGTGCCTTAATTTCTATAAATTGTATATGAGAATAATTCAAATATGAATGTTAGAGGTAAGGGGTATCCATCGCAAGTAACTTAAAAAGTCTCCACTAAGAGAGTTGTGTTTCCCTAATTCCTATAATAATATCTATAGTGGAGCAGTACAAAGTGTAAAAATATCAAACTATTTTAATATTCAATCCATAAGATATTTCTATAAAATATGTGATATTCTTAATTGATGTCTAGTAATCCTAGTAATTGATATTCTTAATAATTATTACTGCTCTATCATTGTTGGATCCTAGGCTATTTATGCACTCAGAATGCCATACTACCACTCTTAGCGGTTATAAATTAGATCCACTCACATTGATCCTTTGACTATTATCCTCTTATAGATGCATAAAAAACCACCTTCTAGATAATAAAGTATATCTTTTAATTTGATAATAGAAATAATTACTATCTCAAAAATCCATTTTGCAATTATACAATTTATTCACTTTCAGACATCAATTACATATACTATAATATCCATGGCCACATATCCATATCTATATAAATATAAAATACAATATAAATATTAATATCATTAATGTTATTTAAACATCCTATTTATTTGGAATCACCTACATTTTTACACTAAGAATAAATTATAAATAATTTCATTCACTCTCCACCTTTAAGACGCAAAGAGTTGGTTTTCAAACCCATTCTTATCTATTGAAACCCATACATTTTGTATATATCCACTAGTTTAATAATCCACTTTATATCCTTGATATCTAGATATAGTAATGTACTAGATCAAGTTGATCCTAGTTCCATGGATATATGATTTCTAATTATACAATATCATTTATTTTTTTGAGCTTAATCGATTCCAACAGAGTCAATTTAACATAAATCACTTTGAAGTAGAATAAGGTGATGATTCAAAATCCATTAACAAACTATGATAAACTACAAAAATGTTAATTTTTTTTTTAGTAAAATGAAGTTTTTAAATTTAATTTTATTCTATAAACTTTTTTAGTCTCACAGTGAGAACCATTGATTCATAATCGGAATAATAAGATGATAATATTTTGTTACAATTAGTAGGTTCATTCATATGCCCAATAACAACAACAAAAATCTAAAAATTCTTCCTACACAACCAATTTTATAATATTATTATGAATTTCAGCAAGTAAAATTTAAACACAATTATTGACAATTGTTAATTTTAAATTTATATTTTAATTAAATAGAAATGAAATTTAGGGTTTTGTATATATAGAATTATTAGAAATATGTCGGGGTTTCAATGTGATTGATATTTTTTTAATGTATAATTTATTTAAATGTAGGATAGTTAGTGTTAAAATTTTATTTATTTATTAATTTTTTTATTTTGAATTTACATGGTGGAATTTGTAGTAGTTGCAAATCCAGTAAGTTATTCAGTTTTTATGAGTACCACAATATTTTGCATTATATGCTTTGGAAACCCCCACGTAGATATTCACATAGTCTACCGTTATAACCACCATGCAATAATCATTATAAACCTTTTACGCCACTAAAAGCATCAAGAAAGAGAAAAGTCTTCAGTATTACCAGGCCTAAGATTTGAACCTTAAACCTCCACCTCCTTACAGGGTTTGGTCGAATGAATTGATCTACACCTTGAATATGTTAAGATATTATTTTTGAAATCAGTTAGTAAACATTAACTATAAAATTAATTTTTAATCATCTTTTATTTGTTTTAAGTTCCTTTTAAAAATATTTGGTCACCATGTTGCTATTTTCTTCTTCAAATACCAAATTTAATTTAGTAAATAATGATTTCTATTGTCTTTTGTCATTCTAAATTTAATAGTATGTTATTCTTAATATTTTGGTGGCTCAATATTTTGGTGGCTCAATGTAGTCCTAAAAATTTCTCCTTATCAAATAATGACTTTATCATTAATTCATTTGGAAGGATTAATACTTATGAAATCACATTTAATCTTTGTTGTATGTTATATCAAAAGGATGAAAATGGATTCCCCACATTGTGCATGGATTAATCTCAATGTTGACATAGACTCAAAGGAAAACCCTAGTAGATATGAAGGAGGTGGTCTTTTTAGAAATAGTCAAGGTAAAGTCTTGTGCGTATTTGCTGAGCCCATGGGTAGTCAAACCAATAATTTTGTTGCAAATTGTATGTTATACCTTGGTCTCCTCATTTGCAAGTGACTTAGGTTTGAAAGACTTCTCATAGAGAGTGATTCTATGAATATCATTTGATGCATCAAAAAATGATAGCTTCCTCCTTGGAGTATGTTTAATGCTATGTAATAAATCTTAAAGATAATTGAAGGCATCATACATGTTATAATTTAGCACGTTTATTGGGAAGGAAACAAAGTTGTTGGACTCCTTTCCAATCAAGTAGTTGAACACGATAACCTCCAAGTCTGGTATGACAATTTCCCTCAATGTATTGTGGCCCACACTAATACAAATGGAAATATTAATATTTATTTGGTTTCTAGTGTTGATGTGGCTGATTTGGGGCCTAGTAGTTGGATATGGTTTTTTTGACATGGATGCCAACACATATCCTCTTTTCCCTTATGCATTTTTGTGCAATCCATCTTGGGGTAATTTTGAGGAGATGTAAATATTTCACAAGGCAACTCTCATCCATGAACCTAGGTGGCAAGGAATATGGAAATTTCACAAGGGAACTGTCACTCGTCAACCCAGGTGGCAAGGAATGACAAATAAAACTACTAATTTCCAGCATTGTGGAAATGGTTGCTCCAATAAACTCACACATTGAACCTCGCTAAGCCAAATGCTATAATATTAATTGGAATTTCAATAGTTGTTTTTTGTTTCCTTTTGGGTACCATTGTTGTAATTTGGACCCTTATTTAGTTTTATTTTTGCATGTGCCTTTTGATTTAAAGTTGGTTGTTTCATTCCCCTTTGAGATTGTTTGTTTTCAGTTCGGTTAGTTCACTTCTTGCTAATTGTCTTTGTTGCATTTGTGTAAAAACTTTTTGGAACTTTCAAAACCCTTTTTATCAACCAATAAAAATTTAGTCAATAAAATATAGAAATGACTAAAATAATTTTTAATTTATTTCCTTTAAAATTGTGTTAAAATGCATATAATCCATATGACTTAACATGTACTTTGTATTATGTATTCCTAAAAATAAATATGATAATGTGTTTTTTTAAATCTACTGATTTTTTTATATTGTTATTTGATTTTTCTTATTAAATGAAACCATCAATAGTAGTATTTCCTTACATGACTTAAAATTTGATATGCTAATTTTATATGTTTTTAATTTGTATTAATACATGTTTAATTGATTATTTATAGATGAAAAATTTTAGTTCTTAAAAGTTAATTTTTGTTTTAAATGGATACATTTGGTTTTTTTGTTTTATTTATATAAACATTCTATTTAGATAGATACGAGGTTCCGAATTATTATTCTAAGACAAATCTAGAAAAAATCTATTCTTTTTATACTATTTTGTACAAGATTAATGTAAATGATTAGTTAATGCTTTGCTTTTAATTATTATTATATGTATTACAATAGTCATTTTCCTTAGTAAATAAAAAAATTAAAAACATAAAAGTCAACATAATTGAAATTCAATCATATTTTTCTTATTGCTTACACCAAATCATTATGATATCACCACTTCAAATTTAATGAGATAAGATTCATATTCATTTAGTTATATGTAGCAAATACTACTTGTCCATAACATCAATGCATCTACAAACATGATCAATTTCAACATGCTCTATATTTTATTATTCTAACTCATATCCCTCTCTCCATACACACACCTCTCACACTTACCATCATCCTTCATTGCTATAGATAAATACTCCTTATGCTAAAAAATATAGTTTTGTCCTTTAATATTACTAGTTTGCTTTAGCTGATGAATTGATGAATAAATGATAGATAAGGTGATAAATGTACAGACTACAATAATGCAACTACAAACATGATCCAATCCCACATGCACTATATTTCATTATTTCAACTTATATCCCCCTTTCCATACACACCTCTCACACTTACCATAATCCTTCAAGGATAAAAATCCGTTATACTAAAAAATATATTTTTTATCCATTAATATTACTAATTTGTTTTACCTTATTCAACTCATATCCCTATTTCCATACACCTCTCATACTTACCATCATCCTTCATTACTACCTTATAAATAAAGATCCTTTATACTAAAATTATATACTTTTTATCCATTAATATTACTAGTTTAATAAATATCTTTATACTAAAAAAATATATTTTTTATCCATTAATATTAGTAGTTTGCTTTGCCTTATTCAACTCATATCCCTCTTTCCATACACCTCTCGTACTTACCATCATCCTTCATTGCTACCTGATAGATAAAGATCCCTTATGCTTAAAAAAAATATACATTTTATCCATTAATATTATAGTTTGGTTTACCTTATGAATAGGTGATACATATGCACACTAAAGTAAACTTTTATTTTTATACCATTATAAGTTTTATTTCATCGTATAAATTTTCAATATATAAATGATATCGATATTTAATTTTGTATTTGATTGTATTTGTACTAGTTATTTTTTTTTTTTAAATTTATGTATTTATACTATGCATATATTTTTAATTTATAAAATACATCCATTCATAATATTATTTTTTTTGGGTGTGCATCTACTACATATAGTAAAATCTATTCATTCATAACAATTTTATTTTTATTTTTATAGCATCTACCACATATAGTAACAAGTAAGTTAGATCATAGTTAAAGATACAGATAGATGAAACAGTTTCCTATTTGCGCAACTTACTTTAATATTGCTTTATTAAAAAATTAGTACATGCTTATTCACATTTTTCATTTTATATTAAGAAATTAAAAAAACAATGCTTGTTACAACATTTAATAATTATTTAAAAAAAAAATGTAGTACTTTTTTAAAACTAATTATACTTTTTCTTTCGCATATAGTTCTTTAAACTGATCCTAATTGAAAAGGCCATTAAACTTTGAATCATATTTATCACGTTATCATGACATAGGTTTAATCAACTATATTTTTTCATTTAAGCTTATATACACAATTTCATACACATCTTCTTATGGATAAAATTTGAATTTTTTTTAAAAGAGAGCGCACAATTTTAATTATATCTCGTTATTATTTAAAATATTTGTTAAAAAGAAAGATTTTTTTAATATATAAATAATTTAAAAGAAAAACAATGGTTAAAGAGTTATAATAAAATGAAAGATATCAAATAATCTTAATTTAATTTATTTGAAAGATGAAACTTAATTATTAATAAACATGTATAATTTAAATAATTATAATATCATAATATAATATAAATAAATATATTTTAACTTAATAATTAATTAAAATAAAAAAAATGAGAGAAAAAAAACTATGGTCTCGTTAATAAGATAATTTGATAACATGTTAAAGTCTTCTTTGATTACTATAAAAAAAATTGTTTAAAATTTTAAATTTCAAATTATAACATTAAATAAATAAATTGAAAAATAATATATTTATTAAAAAATCAAATATCTTTTTTTTATAAATTAAATAATAATAATAATAATAATAAATCTTTTTATTAACTATGCTATTGGTCTTGTTGGGAAGATCAAAATTGCAACAAGAACTTGTCTTTGTCTTTGGAAATAAGATAAGAAGATCACAAAGACTGAACCAGACACCGAACTTGGGCTAGGCAATTTAAAAAACGGTTGGGAATCTATAAAAAAAATAAAAATGACGATTTGTATTTATATTCTAATTTTCGTAGTTATCTAAGGACGCGTCTGCTGATTATCAATAAAAGTCCATGCAAACTTGTTTCCTGCAATAAAGACCAAAAGAAACTCCTGATCGACGAATCAATAAAAAAATTGCATAGCAACCTTGAATCCTATAATTCAGACAGAAAGAGGATCCTCAAAAGCAAGAGTCATTAAACAATGCCAGGTCAATACCAACTCGACATGTGCCCATTGTTCAAAGAAGGGCAACCAATAATCACGAAAGCATCATCCACTGTAGACCTTCTCAACGATTATCTCATTCCCTGTTATATTGTTAGCCGTTTCCACTCCTACCCGCAAGAAAAAACTCCCCTCGGCACACTGAAATTGACTGGAACGCAGATCAAGTTCCATCTGCTCCCTCTGAAATCATACTTATTCAAAAATTATGGTTCCAAAGAAAAATTGAGAACCATGTTAGATCCGGTATACCCATATGACCGAAGGACTGGGAGAGAAATCCTGTGTTGGATATACTGCAGGACATGCTGCTTCTGCGAGGCCAATGATATTGATCATGTTTACCGCCTTGCTCATGAACTTGGTATGCAAGATCTCAAAGATGCGATCAACTGCAACATCTTGATCCGAACACCATCCGCCATGCCACTTGTGTGTACTTTTGAGAGTGTCAATCTAGACTACAGAAACCACGAAAAGATTAGATTAGGGCTTCATCTTTCACAAGAAAACTGTTTTCTCTTGGGTCATGATATACACGCGAGGCCTCCAGAAAATGTGTATACGGTTAGACATCCGGGGCATAGAAAAAAAAAGGCCCATAGCTTCCATGAATTCCTGCTCTACATGCATGATGTTGCAAAGAATAGCCGAGAGCTATACGAGATGATCCCCTCAGAGAAAACTCATGAGGGATTTCTGGACAAGCCTAACCAATATCGCCTCCAAATTCTCACAGAAGATTACGATGGGGTGGAGGAATCCATTTCAAAAGTTGGAGAGAATGTTGTGTGTTCTTTCACAGTCGATTGCCCTACCTTTTTCTTTGACATATCTGAGAGGCAACCCTACTTTACAGTGTCCTCTCCTAGTTATCAAGGGCTTTTAGATTTCATGAGATTGTATGTTGGGTGTTCGGGGAAGGGTAGGAGGTATGCGTTGGAGATAAGGAAGCCTGAGTTTTCCACAGTGAAAAAGCTGATGGGTGTTGTGAATACAATAGGCTTTTATGCTCTTGAGAACGCTTTGTATGTTCTGCAGGGTGAAAGCCAAGGCATGTTGGATGTAATGGAGGAGCTGGAGGATTCCAGGCCGCCCTGTAAACCTTTCGAGAACATAAAGGTCGTGGAAGTTCATGATCCCAAACCGTTTAACAGCTACAAATCCAGAAAGGTTGTTTGAAGATGTTTCGTCAAGGACTATAAGAGTATGAATGCAGTAAATTTTATTTTTTACCTATTTGTGTGTTATGTTAATTTTTTCAGCGTAAGCTTGAAGGATTGGACGAAGAAAGTCGAAGGATAGAACACTGACTAATCCGAGCAAAGCTGTGATTTTGAAGATGAGTGCCTCAATGGCTCTGGAGGAGATATCCTCTGAAGAGTGAATCGTCAAAGGCAATATATGTACTTATTACTGGTCAAACAATTCCGTCAGAGATTCTAATCAAAGAGTTTGAGGTAACTTAGATTATATATATAGTAAACAGAGCGAAAAAAAAAGACAATGTATAATTCTAAAATGTTTGTAATAGTGTTTGTAATAGTTTTCTGAGTATAGGTAATATTTAAAACTTTTTAATAAAAGTGGTTCTAAAACTTATGTTTTTTTTTTAATAGTTTTCTGAAGTTTAACTGTTTTGAGTCATTATAATATTATTATATAATTATGATAAATATAAGTTTAAGTGTTTTTTAGTTATTATAATATTTTATTTCTTACATATTTTTCGTATATTTTTAAATTAGTAGGTTTTGTATCAACTAACTATTATCATGCTTTACTATATGTAATCCCTTGGTTTAGTTAGTGTCGAGTTTCTCATCTCTATCAGCCTTAACAAATACCTGGAAATATTTGGACATCTTGTTTTCTAATGAGTTTTGTTATGATATTCTTGTTCTACAAGTTATTTATTTTTAATGATATATTGTTACGATGGAATTCCTTTATTTATATATATATATATATATATATATATATATATATATATATATATATATATATATATATATAATATTGTTTTATAGAATTTAATTTTTTAAAGATGTTATCATTATCTTTAATAATAAATATTTTTATCGTATAAGTTTTTATAAAAACATCCTTTTTAACATGTCTAAGGTCATTTCCATTGAAGCTTATTTTGAGACTAATTTTTAAATTACATCTTTTTTTAATGTCATAAGTGATAGAATTATCAATCAAATACATAACTATATTTCTAACAAATATATGTACATGTATTAGATCATAATATATTATAACTTATCATCTTTTTCACCTATCTTAAAATTTGTTGTAATATCAAAATGTATTGTAATATCTTATTATTTTAAGATGCATCATCATCCTCAAACCCTAGAATAATTTCACCATATATTTTATAGGAACATACTTTTTAACATGGCTATGGCCATTAGGTCCGAGGTCTAGACCAATTGGTTCAAGGTTCAAATCTCAGGACTAGTCGAACTAAATTTTTGTCCCTTTTTTAGTACTTTCAATGGCATAAAAGGTTTTAATTGATTGTGGCATTGCATAGGTTTGGACTGCATGAAGATCTATGTGGTGGATTTCAAGGTGGACAACACAAAATATTGTGGGAGTGGATTTCAAGGTGGAGAACACAAAATATTGTGGGAGCCATAAAAGTTGAACAAACTACCCGGATTTGTGGTGACTACTGATTCCACCATGTAAATTAAAAATTATCAGGCCATTTGATAAACTTTTTTTTTTAAGTGAAAAAACCCTTGCGGGGCGGCCTTGGTCTGAGAGACCACTAAAATGGGGTTCTACACCATCAAAGTCACCCGGGAGTCGCATCCAACCCTGCCCGCACCAACATTATCAATTGGATTTTGGATACCCAATTCAGCTTTTTGGTAGGGTGGAGATTTGAACCTTGGACCTCCCTTGGAGGATTGCCCTCTCCTCTCCAACTCACCTACAACACCTGGGTGATTTGATAAACCTATTGACATTCATTTTGAGATTTATATTAAAATTATCATCTATGATATTTTCCTTTCAAATTTCACAAATGATAGAATTATAAATTAACTTTTTTCTTTTGTAAAATATATATTTTTTGGTGATAGTATATTATAACCTATCAATCCGGTCCTCTATATATTAATATAAAAGTATTGGTATATGATTAAACATTTATACATTTTTTTAATAGGTAGAAAATAAGGTGTTTTGAAAAGGTCCCCAAATCTCTTATATATTGACAAATCGGATCAACAAAGTATCCCTAACAACATCCAAGAAAAACAATAGAGCAAGGGAAAAGGTCTAGCCCACAATAGAAATATGGGAGAAACAACCAATAACAACACACAAATAAAATAGGATAACAAAAAACTAGAGATAGAACCCACCAATTCTAGATCCAACAAAAATAGAGGAAATAAAGAAACTAAGAATTAGAACTTCAAACAAATAATTAAAATAATTTGTTGTCATTGATGAGGATAAAATATTATTGCTCACAAAAGAAATAAGGTCTTGCAAAAAATTATCTTTCTAGGTAAGCATACCTTCATTTTGAACCCTCATATTGGCAAGGAAATTTGTAACCTTATTACCTTCCTTATAAATATGGTTACTTTAGAGTTCACAATTTTTTGTAGGAATCATTTTTATTCATCGATGAGATTACCAATAATCTAGTTGCATGATGCCTATTCAGTGAGGATATTTATAATGTATAAATAATCCCCTTCTATAATACCCTTGTCATCCCTATTGAATCAAGCATAGATAAACCTTAGAAATTGTTGATTTGGTGATCAAGGTTCTCAACAAAGGCTAGAATAATTCCTTCACTAGAGTTTTGTATCACTCCTCTAGTTCTCACAATCCCCATATTTCCTTTTGATGTTCCATCAAAATTAAATTCAATCTATTCCAAATAGGGAGATCTTTGTTTAGTTTGTAGCTTACTCGAGCCAACATGAGGGGGACTAGGGGACCCCTACAGATAACCCTAGGCTAGAAGAGAGAGAATCCTCCGAAAGAAGAATATTAGAGGGGGGGAAAGAGGCAACCAATATATATTTAACTACAACACTAAGAATTCTTAAATCCACAAAGAATATGTTCAAATAAGGTTCTATAAAGACCCTATAATTTTTTATTTCCAAACCCTTCAAAAGAAATGAGGAAGGTAGAGATTCCATAGGATACAATATTTGGGGCTAAGGAAGGGAGAAAAATACCAATTATCAAAAAATTATTTTAGATAATTTGGGACCCGAAAGCATGTCTATGGAAGCACAGGTGCACCGGGTGCGATGCAAACAAAAGCAGTTGTATTAACGAAACGCTAAGTGCATGAAAAAGGGAAAGCGAAGCATGAATGAAACGAGATGTAAAGAAAAGACAAAGGTGCAGCCTCTTTTATTAATTTTTCTTATGATCAGGTTACAATACGTCTCCCCCCCCTTTTAGGGGCTCGGAGCGTTCGATACAATTTTGTTACACCAACGGACGGTACGCTTCCCTTCGGGATCTTCCGCGTGCCCACATTCGAAATGGGCGGGCCAAACATCGTCGCCACTTGCATGAATACATTCTTAGTTCCTTGCTGCCCCTCTAGTGTCGAGATCCTACATATAGAGAAACAACAAATGATTAATAGCACATGCGGATGGAAGGAAACATGCAATCCCCAAGGCCTCCGGTTAATGCATACATGAAATAATTAAAACAGTGATCAAAACTTATCAGAACGGAATGAAATTTAAATAGAAGCATGTAAACACCATCAGGGACACATTGCAAAAAGAACAGTCAAGAAATCTGTTGTAGATTTCTAATCGCTCCGGGGTGGGACGATTAGGACTATCATAAAATGCTCGAAAGTGACCTCCCAAATGTCCCATCCAGAGGCCTCCAAAACACCTGCAAACTTGGGGTTAGGAAAAATGGGGCATTTTGAGATGACCCAGAAGGTCGGATTTGGCTGATTCTACCCCGATCACCCTATATCCGAAGGCGCTCCCTGTATGTTAGTAAAAGCGTAAAACAATGAAAACATAGTCAAAACAAGTCAGAATGCTTTGAAATTTGAACTGCAGCATATATGAAACACACAAAACATGATGCAAAAGAAATAGTGAAGAAATATTCTATAGATTTCTAATCACTTCGGGGTGGGGCGATTAGGACTGCAATAGTGCGGGGGCACTCGGGGGCAGGACGCCGCCATTTGGGGCTTGGTTTTGACACCAATCCACTTGGGATGGGTCCAAAACCTCCTAGGGGGTTGTGTCAAAAAATTGGGTGTGGGATTGTGGCCAATTTTTTGGGTTTTGGGTCCAGATTGCGCTCCTAATGTTCACCCGATAACCTCCCTTCCAAAAGAGAGATCAAGGATGTAGGAAGCACAATGAGGGTGAGGGTATAATTCAGCAGCACTCCATTGCTCCAAATGCTCCTGCTCTATCCTTTTTTTGGGGTGAGAAGACTCACCATTTTATAGACCTGAAGGTCTACTTTGAATGTGCATGCAGGGGCACCACTTGGCCATCATGCCTTGTCAAGGGAGAGAAGATTCCTCCCTGATTAAGGGCTCCATGACTACCTCTTTGAGCTTTGAAATGCTCACTCGCACTCCCATGCATTGAAGGTGGAGTTGAGTGGTGGATCTGGGCTGCCATTTGTCAAGGTTTGACTTTTTGCCCATCAAACCTGCTATTCGCCCCACCCTAGAGCGATTGTTGCTAATCATCCCGGGGTGGGGCGAATAGCATTCTAATCATCCCAGGGTGGAACGAGTAAGGAGCAGGGTGCTTGAAAGGTGCCAAATTGACCTTTGACCTTCCAAAACTACTTTGGGAGTGGTTAGGACCACTGTTTAACCTCTGGGGGCTGCCCTAGGGGCTATGTATGCCAATTCGGTTAGTGCTTGTAGCCACATGATCAGATTGGTGTTGTTTTGGTGTCTATAGATGCCCCTTTTTGGGATGCGTTGTGCGTGGCGTAGTGCTGAGCAAAAATAGATAACCAAAGCACTCAATGATTAGGGTTTCTCAGTAACCTAACCAAATTTTGATGCCCCAAGTATGGAAAGGGCACGCATTCTTGAATCCTTGCTTCTAACGAGCTAAGGAGCTTAATTCAAGTGTTAACCTTTTTCGGTGAGGTGTTACTTGATCTTGGACATTGTTCAGTCATGAATAGGCAAAGGGCGCAACCTTTTGTCTATGGGAACCTTGAGTTCATGATTCTAGAATGCCAAGTGTTTGATCAGCTTGTGATTATTGCTTGTTTGCTGCCCCAAGCAGGAGCGTGATTGTCTTTGTCAATGATTCTTTGAATGCATGCCATTTCCTTGATTGGGTGTGTACTTGTTGATTGGTGACTAAGTGTGACTACCCCCTCAAGCGACGAATCGATGAGGGAATGACCGACATGAGAAAAGCGATGAGTCGCTTGACCCAAGATGACTTTTGTAAGGGTGCCTTCAGTTGTTTTTCGTTGAATGCTTATGCAGTTTCCCAACAATCGGACCTATTTTTGGTGGGTTTTGACCCTTTTTGTGACGCCTTATTGGGGCTGAAATTGTCAAAAATTCGTCCTCTCGTGGAGTGGTCCGGCTATGGTAGCCTTCTTAGGGAGTAGGATATTGATAATTTGTGACCTCGACGTCAGTTTTTTATGCCAAGAATATCAGGTGCAAAGGCGCCTTTGTTCGGCAATTTTATTGCTGTTTTTTGGTGGGTTTTGACCCTTTTTGTGACGCCTTTTGGGGATGAAATTGTCAAAAATCCATCCTCCCATGGAGTGGTCCAGCTATGGTAGCCTTATTAGGGAGTAGGATAGTGAGAATTTGTGACCCCAACATCAGTTTTGGATGCCAAGAATCGCAAGCGCAAAGGTGCCTTTGTTCGGAAGTTTTATTGTTGTTTTTTGGTGGGTTTTGACCCTTTTTGTGACGCCTTTTGGGGATGAAATTGTCAAAAATCCATCCTCCCGTGGAGTGGTCCAGCTATGGTAGCCTTCTTAGGGAGTAGGATAGTGAGAATTTGTGACCCCAATATCGGTTTTGGATGCCATGAATCGTAGGCGCAAAGGTGCCTTTGTTCGGCAGTTTTATTGTTGTTTTTGGTGTATTTTGGATGCAGTTTTGGTTGTTTTTTATTTTCTTGCTCTGTAATCATCCTAGGGTGGGATGAATACCAGTTTTGTAATCATCCCAGGGTGGGATGAGTGCTAACTAGAGTGCTCATCCCAGGGTGGAATGAGTACAGGCCTAAGAGCCTATATAAGGGCCAAAACTAGGTTTTGGGCTCATTTGCAATTGTTTTTTCTGGCGATTTGGAGTTGTGGGGAGGAGGAGTGCTAGTTTGTGAAGTGGAGCGCTGCCAAATTTTCATGGACACCATGAGTTCAAGGACCGGATCCTCGAGTGGCGGAGCCGAGGCGAGACCGGTAGGTGCTCCTTTCTTCTTGTTTTTTGTTTGTTTTTATATGAATTTTTAAAACTCACATTTTATCATTGTTCTTTGTCATATTAAGGTTAAAACCCTAAATGAATGTTGTGGTTTTATTTGTTTTGTTTTGTGTTCATAATAAGGTTAAAAACCCTAGATGATTTTTTTTTTGATTTAATTTGTTTTTTTTTTGTGTTCATAATAAGGTTAAAAACCCTAGATGATTTTTTGTTGTTTTGATTTTTTTGTTTACACTTAAGGTTAAAAACCCTAGTATAGTTTTAATGTTTTTGTTTTTTATTTTTTTGTCCACACGTAAGGTTAAAAACCCTAGTATGATTTTGTTTGTTTTATTTGATTTTTTTTGTTCTTGATTGTACAGTTTAGTTGATTGATCTGTACTTTGGCTGTATAGTTCTATACTTTTGTTTTTATGTACATTGTTTGTCGTTTGTACAATTTATTTGAATGTTTTTATTTAAATTAAGGTTGAAACCCTAATTGTTTTTTGTTGTTTTATTGTTTTTGTGTACATTGTTGTACATTTGTTTTGTTGTCATGTTTTAATGTTTTTGTGGTGTTTTTATTTTTCAGGTTGTGAAGAGTTGGTACCGTCAACCGATAGTATTTTTTGATGCACGAGATGCGCTGACTATGGCGGATTGGGAGTGGCTTGATGCCCTTGGGCTCAAGCAGGTGACATGGTTGGAGCCTATGGTGGGGGATCGGGCATATCTGACTACCCTGATCAATTTGTGGGATCCCTGCACCAACACCTTTCATCTCCCAATAGAGGAGATGACAGTGACTCTAGAGGACGTGTATCAGATTCTATGGATTTTGATAGATGGGCTGCCCATTCGGATGACTCCTCATGATCAATGGACGGTGGTGCTGACACGGTGCTTTGGGCATGCGACAGAGATGGGGGTGGATGGGGCGGTGGAGAGGGCAGAGGGGGACTTCCTGATTGGTAGGATTCTAGTGCGATGGTGGTTTGAGAAGGGCATGTTGGGGGTGAGGCATGCATTGCTTATGACCCTCATCTCCAACATGTTGCTTCCTGACTCCTCAGGTGCGAGGTTCCCTTGGAACCTGCTTGAGGTAGTGTTCAGACTTGTGGAGTGTCTGATGGTAGCACCACTGATTATGAGGTGGGGTCAGACGCTACTGGCACAATTGTATGATGAGTTGTATGAGGTCCACTATCGGAGGCGAAAGGGGATTGGGTGCAGCTACCTATTGCAGTGCTGGGGGGTGGCAGCACATAGCTGTGGAGCGGCCATAGGGGTTGCCTTGGACCACTCGAGGGGAGATGGTGGATAGGGAGATTGGCTATGCTGCTCTATGGTAGAGGTCCGAGGAGCAGGGGCAGAGTCGATGGTGGGCAGGTGTCGTAGGGCACTATGCTGATGCCTTCTCTCATCTTGCTCCAGGGGAGGTGTTCTGGCGGCCATACCAGGACTTTCCAACCTGGCCTGAGGTTGGGGAGTGGCTCCGGTGGGTGCGTAGGGGGAGGTGGTTGATCGGGCGACATGGGACCGAGTAGGAGTACTTCCCATACGTCCGGGTGACTCGATAGTTTGGGGTGCGCCAGGGATTTCCTGGTGAGCCCTTGATCTATCGGCGTCGGGGCGATGAGAGGACTCTAGCCTGGCTGATTATTGAGCCACTGGGTGAGGAGTCAGATGCAATGATTGATGTCCCCAACGTGGACAATGTCGGGGTGACTACAGAGTACGACCAATGGTGGACGATGCTACGATGGTGGGGTGAGGGGCCTCTAGGAGGTCCGGATGCGATAGCAGTAGGTGGTGGGGTTGCAGAGGCACCGAGGGAGGGTTGGGGGGCTCCGCTCGATGATGCAGATATGGTGGAGGTAGATGACTTGACTGGGGATGATTTAGGGGTTCCAGAGCAACTGGATACACAGGACGTCCTAGAGCAGTGGGTGCCGGAGCAACATGCCATCCCGGAGATGCCCATGCCTCAAGCAGTCCCAGGGGATATGGAGGCTAGGTTTCATGCTGAGATAGCATGATTGGAGGACCTACTACGGAGATGGGATGAGGAGCACAGCATCGAGAGGGATCACCTCTAGGCTCAGTTGGCACAGTGGGATGACGCATTGGTTGCGTACCACCGATGGGATGTGGAGTGGGGTCGATGTCGGGTGGAGTTGGAGGTCGAGATTATCCACCTCGGTGGACAGTTACCTGAGCTCACTGGAGGTGGATCATCGCATCGTACGAGAGGTAGTGAGACTGAGAAGTCTGCATCCTCTCATCGCAGGTGGGTGGGTGAGGGTAGCGCTAGTGGGCATGATGTGGGGGCGGCAGCAGCCACCTGAGAGGTCCCATAGGACCCACACCACTGGGGGTAGTTCCAGTCACACCGATCCTGCGTGATCATGGTGGCCGACTCCCTAGGCTTGGGGTTTTTGAGTTTTTGATTTTTTTGCTCTGTCAGAGGACCGACTTATTGTAGCCTATGGGCATTTTTGGCGATATATATACATGACTTTCTTTTTGATTATACACTTGTCATGATTTATTTGTTACTTTTATGCACATTTATTTACGTTGATGTATGCATATGTTATTATGAATGCGATTGTTTCTAATTATATGATGTATGCATATGGAATGGATGAAATGATTTGTTGATAACTTGGCGGTGGCACCATAGACTGTATAGGATTTATTGGCTTTCTGTACTATGTGATTGCTTTGTGGAATGACTTTGCATGTGTAATATTTTTTTGTTTGTATTTTTTGATGGTGATGTAAGAATGGAATGTACCACAGGTGTTCTAGAATGTAGTTAAGGTTTTTCTGAGACTCGGATGTTTTAACTAACTAGCCAAGACTGTACATTTATCTCACAAGACTTTTGAACAAGGTACGAATCAGACTTGAGTTTGACCAAGTTATTTCACATCCCTGTGTGTGCGATTGAATTTGTTTATGTGGTAGTTGTCAGGATACCGCCAGTGCCAGATAGGCTGTCAACCAAACCTGTACTGAGGATCACCTAATTAGCTCCACTAACTCCTTTGTTGTATTTAGTAAGATTAATCTGCGGTGCAATCTAGGATACCATAAGCTAGCTCATCCACATGCAAACATTGATCTGTACATAGTTTAATGCTACAGATATATCATCATGCGGGAGGTTTACCGCCAGTGACCAGCAGGCTATCCACCAAACCGGATGCGAGGATCACCTCATGACCTTTCGAATGTTGAGAGTTCTAGGGATTCAAGTTCGACTCCCTTATTTTCTTTACTTTTATTGGGATACTTGCTCTCGTATGTAGTGATAAAAATCACTATTTATTTTTATTTTTTTTCTTTTGAGCAAGGGATTGGAATTTTGAGTGATGAGAATCACTATTTCTTGTGCTTTTTGATGTATGCACTGTGTGGGTTTTGATGTCAAACTTTGGAGTTTGTACTTTGAATTTTTGCAATTTTTTTTTTTGGATATTTGCAACTTTTTGATAATTTGGGATTCTTGGGGAATTGGGTAGGGAAGATGCTTGTCCTTTTGCCAACTCTCAGCATTCTTGGGGTCATTCGCATAGGGGGATGAGCGAGATAACCTTTTCACTATATGGTATCCTAGATTGCTTTGTAGGTTTCATCTTTCTTTCACACAACTTGGGAATTTTTTTGTGTTTTAACTTGTGTTGGGATGCGACGTAACAAGGTGTGATCCAAGTAAAACTCTACCTTTGTAAAAATCTATCTGACTTTGTACAGTTTTTGGCTAGAAATCTAAAGACAGTTGAATGACGAAAGCCCTGGATACATTAGAAGACAACTGATTATGATATGGTGAAAAATGTGGATGGCGTTTATTTTTGCTGGACTATTTACAAAGTGGAAAAATGCGGAAAATGATGGAATTGCCGAGTAATTACAGTCTATGGTGCATTTGACCTGTATGACCAACAAATATGCAATGTATGTTTGCGATGCCTAATGCAACTTATTGTTTTTTTTGTGTTTTGATTTTTAAGAGTATGCATGGAAGTGAGATGCAATTTTTTTTGTTATTTTTGATTATTTTATTGTTTTTGAAAATTTGTTATGGTTGGTTTATCTCGAGTGGGTGCGGTCCAAGTGATTCTTTTGGATCCTTGGAGGTTTTGACCAAAGGGATTATAGATACCTTTGGGGCATTTTGGGTGACCAAGCGGTTGTGGGAACCCTTGGGGCTTTTGGTTTGACCAAAGGGTTTATAGATACCTTTGGGACGTTTTGGGGTGACCAAGCGATTGCGGGAATCCTTGGAGCTTTTGGTTTGACCAAAGGGATTATGGGCACCTTTGGGGCATTTTTAGGTTGACCAAGCGATTGCGGGAATCCTTGGAGCTTTTGGTTTGACCAAAGGGATTATGGACACCTTTGGGGCATTTTTGGGTTGACCAAGCAATTATGGGAATCCTTGGAGCTTTTGGTTTGACCAAAGGGATTATAGATACCTTTGGGGCATTTTGGGTTGACCAAGCGATTATGGGAATCCTTGGAGCTTTTGGTTTGACCAAAGGGATTATGGGCACCTTTGGGGCATTTTTGGGTTGACCAAGCGATTGTGGGAATCCTTGGAGCTTTTTGGGGTGGGCCATGGCTCTTTTAAATGTGGAATGGCCTCAAATGACTGATGTTCAAGGGTTCTAGTTCCTTGATTCCTTCAAGAGAGGCGAGTCGGTATGTTCCAGGTCCTATTTTACTATCGATGACATAAGGACCTAACCAATTTGCCATGAACTTGTCCCTTAAATGGGGTGGCAAGTTAGAATTTTGTTGGTTCTCTTTTAAGACCAAGTCACCAACCTGAAAGTCCCTCGGGTGAACTTTCATGTTGTATGCTTTCTTAAGTCGCTCTTGATAGATACGTAAATGCTCGAGAGCATTGATGCATCGTTCATCGAGCAACATAAGCTGGTCTAACCGGGCCTGCCATGCAGTGTCATCATCGATGAACTCTTGCATTGATATGCGCAGGGAAGGTATTTCCAACTCGAGAGGCATGACTACCTTGGAGCCATACACCAACGAAAATGGAGTTGCCCCAGTGGGCGTCCGAATGCTAGTGTGATAAGCCCAAAGAGCAAGTGGGATTTGAATGTGCCAATCCTTATGACTATCTATGACCATATTTTTAAGGATGGCAACTAGCATTTTGTTTGACGCCTCTGCTTGCCCATTTTCCTACGGATAATAGGGTGTTGAAAAACTATGCTGAATTTTGTACTTTGTTGTCAAAGCACGCACATCTTTGTTCTTAAATGACATCCCATTATCCGAGATGATCTTGGATGGAATACCAAAATGACATATGATGTTATGTAAAATAAACTCCGCAATGTGGGGCCCAGTCATAGAGGTTAGCAGAATTGCTTCCACCCACTTGGTGAAGTACTCTGTGGCCATTATGATGAACGTGTGATGGCCTGACGATGTAGGGGAGATATTTTCGATTAGATCTAAGCCCCACTATGAAAATGGCCAAGCCGATTGGATCGGCTGCAAGGCCTGAGAAGGTACGTGTGTCAAGTTAGCATGGTGTTGACACTTCATGCACTTCCTCACATACGCGCAACAATCTCGCTCTAAAGATGGCCAATAATAGCCCATGCGAAGGATGCACTTTGCGATGGCCATACCGCTGAAGTGGCCACCGCATGTACCATCATGCGCTTGGGTGATCACCCAAGTGGACTCCTGTTGGTCCAAGCAATGGAGGAGGATCCCTTCATAGCTTCGATGGTACAAAATGTCTCCTAGCAAGACATGTTTTGCCACTTTCTATTTGAATGATCTTTTTGTGGCATGCGACAATCCAAGTGGGAGGCTACCTAACTTGAGATAGTCTCTTATGGGTGTGTACCAATCCTGCTGATCAAAAACCTCGATGGTATGAACGGCCAATCCCTCTTGAAGTTCATCCCTAGAAAAATTTGAGCGGGAAAGAACTTGTAAGAATAGCATTGTGTTGCTATTAAGAGGGGTCGGGGAGAACAAGGACCCCTAGTTGGCATGATTCAGACTATCATGGATTCGAGAGAACCTATCCTGAGATGGTTCAATCTGGATCAGGTGGATTCCTGGTATTAGGTCAGAGCTTGCACGCTCCATCATGGATTGCGATAATGTTTTGACTTGAATGGTTGTCATCTCACCAGAAGGGTCTTACAGGATTAGTGACCCCAAGGAGGCCATAGTGTCCACAAAATGATTCGATGATCGAGGGAGTGCCTCGATGTCGTACCATTCAAGCTTTGCCAGGAATTTATCCACAAGGGCTTTGTAGGCCTATAGAACTGGGCATTTGCATTGGAATACCCCTTTCACTTGGTTGACAATTAACAGCGAATCACCAAAGATGTTCAAGCATTTGATGTTCATGGTGATGGTTGTCTGAAGACCTATGAGCAAGGCTTCATATTCAGCATTGTTATTGGTGCACGGGAAATCAAGTTTAAATGATAGAGGCATTGGAGCCCCTTGAGGTGTGAAAAATATGATTCCCGTGCCACCCCCTTGCTCACATTTAGAACCATCAAAAAATAGGGTTATGTCGGCCTGTGACTCAGGCTCATCAGAATCTGGTGATTCTGAGACATGGAAGACCCCATCATCGGGTAGCTCTATGGTCAGAGGTTGATCATCTTCGAGAGGAGCCTCTGCTAGTTGATCGGTGATGACTTGACCTTTGATGGACTTCTGTCCAATGAATTCGATGTCAAACTCCATCAACAACATGATCCATTTCACCATGCGGCTACTATGATAAGTATGACTCATCATGTACCGCAATGGATTCTCCTTAGACACAACATACGTCGTATTGCTCAGCATGTAATGGCATAGCTTTTTGGTGGCAAATACCACTGCTAAGCATAGCTTCTCGACGTATGCATAGTTAAGTTCATAACTGACCAGGGTGTGACTAAGATAATAATTAGCCTGTTCTTTATGTAGTTCATTTTTTTGGGCTAGCATGGCGCCCAGTGCCACCTCAGTAGCTGAGATGTATAAGTAGAATGACACTCCTGGTCTAGGTGGTGCCAATACTGGTGGCGAAGCCAAGTATTGTTTGATGTCATCGAAGGCTGACTGGCACTCGTCATCCCAGTGAAATGCTACCCCTTTGTGTAATAATTTATTCATGGGTCGGCACTTGTCAGATAGCTGTGCTATGAAGCGCTTGATCGATGCGACCTTTCCCTGCAAGCTTCTGAGCTGCTTGATGGTGGTTGGGGGAAGCATTTCAAGGATTGCCTTGACTTTATGTGGATCTACCTCGATGCCTCATTTTGAGACTATGAAACCCAAGAGTTTTCCAGATGTGATGCCAAATACGCACTTCTTGGGGTTTAGTCTGACTTTGTGTTCGATGAGGCGATCGAGGATCTTGCTTAAGTCATCGAGATGATGTGGGCGCAAAAGAGATTTGGCCAACAAATCATCCATATAATCTTCCAAAGTTTTATGCATGTGATCATGGAAGATGTATGTCATAGCGCGTTGGTAGGTGGCGCCAGCATTTTTAAGGCCAAAGGGCATGACCTTATAACAAAATGTCCCCCAAGGCATTGTGAACGCCATTTTGAGTTGATCATCGGGATTGATACGAATCTGGTTGTATCCCAAGAAACCATCCATGAGGGAAAGCATTTCGTGGCCTACTGTAGCATCCACCAATGCATCGATGCTAGGCAAGGGGAAATCATCCTTGGGACTCGCTTTGTTTAGATCTCGAAAATCGGTGCATATGCGAATCCTCCCATCTGGCTTCTTGATGGGTACCATGTTGGACAACCATGGTGGGTAATCCATGCAGATGACAAACTGTGCATCCAATAGCTTTTGTAGCTCATATTTGACCATTAAGGCTACTTTTGGGTGCATCTTACATAGTTTTTGCTTGACTAGCTTGACTGTCGGATCAAGCGTTAGATTATGCATGACTAGCTATGGGTCTAGCCCCGACATGTCTTTGTAGGACCATGCAAAAACCTCCTTCTTCTCTTTGAGAAGGGCAATGTAATCGGCTTGCTCTTCGGGGGATAGACTTACCCCCAACTTGATGATTTGTGGATTCATTGGATCAGAGCCGATGTCTACATCAGTCATCTCTTCGACTAACATGTGGGACCCATCCTCCAACTGGTGTGGAGTTGGGATCAGGTGGATATCATTTGCTGAATTTAGATCTACGTTTGGAACGTCGGGTTCCTCTTCAGCGTGGAAGATATCCTGAGTTGGTCCTAGGGTGAAATGAAGCATCTCACCGCAAGGCCGGTACTCCGATGGGGATGGTGGTGAGTTAGCATGATCCTAGTCTATGGCATCTAGGTTTAGATACAATGGTCATGCTGGATCGGTTGGATTGTGGATGGGGGTGGTTAAGTCAATGGAGATCATGTTGATGAAGTGAATTTGGTCTCCATTATCGTGTGGGTGGTGACTCGGACATCCTTGGTGATATTTGTGCTCCGGATTTGGCTCTATGGGTATTGGCACAAATGGATCGGCCCTATGTGCAGATAAAAGGATAGGGTCTACCCTTGGCACTGATGGCTCTATAGGGTCTCTGGGTGGAGGGTGCTCTCTGTATGCCTAAAGTGGTGGGTGCAGCACTTGGTCCAACTATGCTTGGTTCAAATGCCACCTATGCCTTGGCCCCATGTTTAGCTATTCAAACATGTCATCAATGTCCATGGGGTATTGCTATTGCCGCATATGGTTGAGATATGCCATCTCAGTCTCATCTTCATAATCGCTATCGGAGATCCATAGGCCTTCATTGGCTCCGACAACTATTTGTGGCATGTGAGGCTCGTTCTGTTCGAGCAAGTTGATTTGGTCCCATCGAGGTTGTTTCGCTCTCTATGGGAGGACCTGATTCTCTTGAGGTGGCAATTGCTCGATTGGAGCATTCAAGGGGAACATCACCATGAAGTTCTCTTGATAGTCATCTATGGGCGTCACTTGCGAGTGATTGCTATCAGACTCGAAAGGGTCCCAAGGTGCTACCTCATACTCTGACTCATCTTCTGAAGATCCTTCTTGGCCTTGTCTATATCCCTCTTGGAGGCAAGTTCTTGAACTTTCCCCTTTCTCGATCGAAGGGGAGGAGTTGTTGAGGCCCACAAGGTTGGTTGTTAGCAATGGGAGATAATCCCCCAATGTGTATGTTGTGTTAGGATTGGCATATGGATCTTGTGCCAACCCATCCTTGTTGCCTAGCCCTAGGCCTTGCATGTTTTCTACCAAGATGTCAAGGGGCAGAGGGTGGTTGAACCCTACTCCTGATTTGTCATATGGCATCTGATATCTTGGTTGACAAAGAACGTGCACTCCTTGTTCATATCTGCCCAACCCATATCCATGCCAATTACATTGGCCAAGGTATTTCAAAGCAAATTCTGGGTTGGACAGATAGTTGACATTCTCAAAAAAGGGCTCTTCATCCTCTTCCTCTTGTAGGTAAGGTTCAATGCCATTGTCGAGGCCCCCATATACAAAATTTGTCTGATTTGGTGGGTAGCCCAAAGGGACAATAGTGCCGATGGGGAGGCGAGGTCTCCCCATGTCCTGCATGGACTCAAGCATGGGTGTTGCTACAATGTTCTGCACTAGATACTCCCCCAGGCCCGTATTGGCCATCTCAATGGTGATCATTGGTGGTTGAGGGGGAGGGAATGGGAGTTCTTCCTAGGTCCACTCCATGTTGGGTGAACCAGGCATCTCGACTTCCATTCGGTTGGGCACCTCTTCGGTAGAGATGGTTGAGACCAATGGTGGTATCTCTTCCAGGGGCTTCTTCCCATTGTCCTTCGATGTGGCCACCATAGGTGGTGTCATTGGTGAAGGACCAGACGATGAAGATGGGCCCGATTGGTGATTTGAGGGACTTAACAATGGGGATGTATGCGGAATCAGACCCTATTTGGATGGATTCAACTGAAAGTCCAAATGTGTCGATGGGAGGGTCGACTGTGGCATCAGCTACACCATATTGCAATACTTGAAGGGCTCTAAGTTTACTGGGACTACATGCACTTGCCCTTCGTATGTGTACTTTAGGCATTGATGGGCTATCGAAGGGACACACTTCATGTCCCTGATCCAAGGCCGGACCAGCAAGATATTGTAGGCCATCTCACCTTCCAGGATGTGGCACAACGTAGGAATAGTCTTTTGTCCCACTTGGATGGGTAGGACAATTGTGCCAACCATCGAGCATATCGCGTCATTGAATGCTCGAAGAGTATAGGTGGAGGCCACAATGTGAGATGCTGGCAACTTGAGGTGTTTCAATGCCGCTGTTGTGATTATATTGTTGGATGAGCCAGTGTCCACCAACACCCTCTTAAATGGAATCCCGTTGACCCATGCAATGACGTGCAAGGGTGGATCCGCCATATCACCAGTCATCAATTTTAGTTCATCTTCTCTAAAGGTGATGACTGGTTCTGTACATCATTTTACATGTCCCACAAAGTTGTTGAAAGAGTTTGCTTCATGGGGCTGTAGCTCGATGGCTTTGAGTATCTCCATTAGAGCCTCCCGATGGGGCGGTGATTGTTGGATGAGCTCATAGATGGAGAGCCTAGCCGACGTGGTCCTTAAACTTTGGGTAAGTTTAGTCCGAATCATGGCCACTGGTCTAGGCGGAGGAGGTTGCGTAGGGTGTTGTTGAGGTTGTGACATTGATGGAACCTCTCCTGTAGCTGTAGCGGGGGCAGCTATGCTTGGGTACCTCTTGTTCCTTGTCACTATGCTTATCATCCCTACATACCCCTGCATGGGGCAGTTTTGTGTCACCTCATTGACTTGTAGAGTCTTTGCCTATGCATCATGGGCAGGCAGGGGGTCTTTGAAGACCTCCATCTGTTGGTTGCTTGGTGCTATGGGATTATCCATCGCTAGCATTTTGTTGTCTATTAGGTCTTGCACTAAGCTTTTGAACTTCCAACATGCGTAAAGGTCATGTCCTTTCTATCGATGAAATCTACAATATAGGTCTTCCCTATAGCCCTTGGGTTTTGGCACGTTGGGGTCTACGGGTCGACTTTCTGGCAGGTTTATCAAGTTTACCATGGACAAGCGGTCAAACAAGGAGTCTTTAGACTCTGTGAAGGGTGTGAATTGTCGCCTAGGGTGACGCTGCTGATTTTGCTCTTGCCTATGATTTTCCTTCTCATAGCTATCAAGAGGAACTACCTGATAATTAGCCTTTGGGGGCTGTGTCATCTATGTAGGCTTTGGTATGTTTATGGCAACCTGATTGACCGCGACGGGTTTCGGTTGCGTGGACCCAATTTTGGCATTTTTGGGCCACTCTTTCTTGCGTGGCTTGGCAATCTCGCCATCCTGTATCTTGATCTCCTCAATGATTCTGGCTTGCGCCAGGGCTTCCTCGAGAGTGGCATATTGTTGTAGCTACAATAGCATGGAGATCGACCTTAGGCAACTCTTTGAGAACATTTGGGTCAGGTCGGCCATGGGAGGGAGGTAAGGTAGCCTTGAAAGCAACGTCCTCCACCGATTTCCATAAGCCGCCATGGTCTCTTCCTCATACTTGCCTGAGGCTAGCTAGGTCACTTAATGATGCCTTCTTCTTGGTGTTGAAGGTGAAACATTCGAGGAACGCGTCCACTAGCTGGTCTAGGTTATTGATGCTATGCTTCGGCAACTGGGTAAACCAATCCGAGGTAGGGCCTACGAATGTGGTTATAAATGTTCTTAGAAGCAAAGCATCGTTGTCCTGAATGCCAAAGCATTGACTCAGGAATCTTGTCACGTGCTCTTGGGCATCTTCATCCCCTCTAAAAATTGCCAATTGAGGCATTTTGAAGTGTTCAGGGTATGGGGGTGTCGGCATTGAAGGATGCACAGGGTGACTGCAGAGCTGGCATAAAGTGGGCTTTTGGGGCCCAGAAGTCTTGGTCTCCATAGACTCTAAGCGCTCTAGCAATGCTTTGTATGCATCAGAGGATTTGATCTCTTCCTCCTTGGTTTGTTCTCGTTGTGAATTGCGGGGAACTGGAGGCCTATGGAGGGGTAGCCGGATAGCGCCCCCTGCCTTGGTAGGGCATTTCAGCCCACTCTTCTTCTTGCTCGAATTCCTCATAGGCTTCTTGAGGAGTTCCTGGGCGTGACCTATAAACATGGGTGGGTGCCCGAGGAGGGTGCCCATCATTGGCTCTAGGGGTGGCCTCCCGCTCAGGTCTAGGAGGTCTTGGAGGCAATGCTTGATAAGGTCATGGAGACCTGTCTCGCACCAAGGGGTTGTGCCTCTCATAAAGCTCTATCTTATGTGTGCGAGGGGTTGGAATCCTCTCATGCACAGTGTTGTGGAGCAACTCATCTGTCTGATGCTGAATGCGCTCTTTGCTAAGATGATACAGGTGCTCTAACTATTGTTGATCTTGCTCAAGCTGCATGATTTGCGCTTGGTGGGTGACATGTTTGGCAAATGCCAAGTCGATTTGTTCCACCGTCTTAGGTCTAGGAGGCCTAGATGCCTCCCCTACATATCTACCTTAGTCATAGTGATCCGAGATCTCTATAGGTCACTTCCCTCTATCGAGGTTAGCAGCATTCACCCGAGGCTCTGGCCTCAGTAGGTGATCCTGATAAATAGCAGGTGCGGAGGCGCATTGCTCCCACGTTGTGTATTGCTCTTGAGGAATATAGTGGTTTTCCTCATGCTCCCTTTCATATATGTGAAAGGGGTGGGCAGAATTGGCTCGCCCTGTCTGAAGAGCCTTGTGCACTCTAGATTTGGCCTATTGTTTCTGATAGTAATAAGGGGTAGAGGAGGGATGATGTAATCATGTGGCCCCTCCTTATGGACCCTATGCTGTTCTAGCACTTCATCGCATGGTGGCCACTCATAATGAGTGTCTAAGGGGGCCTTCCTATGTATGTACTCCTCCTAAAAGGGTCTGTGTTGAATGGGAGTGTCCCTCAAAGGGGTGCCTCTATAGTCCTATTCCGTCATGGTATGATGTGGACTATTTTGTGGGTCAGGCCACCAAGGTGGTATGACCAAGTCCTTGGAGCTATAACGGAGGTGACTTGTGCCTCCTTGTACACTTTCTGCCACTTTTGCCCATGATTGGGCTTGGCTATGGGTGTACACCATGGTGGTGGTTCTCTAAAAGATATGTATGTTTTTATCTTCTTTACGATTTTTTTATGCTACACTAAACAAAAAGGGGCCACACAAACAAAGAAGTGATTATCTCATTTACAGATTAAATGTGTGCCCTAAATCTGGTTCAGTGTGTTTTGATTTTTGTTTTGAAAGCCTTGTAAAGAAAATTTTGTTGTACATGCAATATGAGGGCTCTTATATCTCCCAAAATGGTCGCCCCTTCAATATACCACTGCCAGGCCATTATACCGAACCTCTCAATATACCCACCCTTACGTGAGGGAAACTATTGGTACGCGAGAGTAGAACGGTACGTGGAACATAGGCGGTACGGAAGGGGAATCACTCTATTTTTGACACCTACCATAGAAGACTTATCCTCATGCATTGGGAATCACCCCAGCTACACTTGGTCAGCTTTCATCAGGATTTACATCTAGCAATAGTCATGATCGGGGTTATGTATGCAAAATTCAAGCCAAGGTGGTGATGAAATCCATCGTTGGTCTTGATCAAGTGTTGGGGTTTTACGACCAACTCCTTGATGTTTATATTATCACGTGGTGTGTGTGGTTATTTTTACTTGCGCAAAGAAAGAAAACATGCAGTAAAATTTTCCATGCAAGCAAAGAAAACAGAAAAATCATAGAAACAGAGACAAAAAATTATAGAGGATGTTCAGAAAACCTACCTCTTCTCTGCCCACACCGGATGCCCCTGAGTTTCTACTCAGAAAATGCACAGAGAGCTAATCATCCCAGGGTGGGATGAATAGCAGATCTGTATTCATCATAGGGTGGGACGAATGCCTATTCGTCCCTGGGTGAAACGAATACCAGCTCTGTATTCATCACAAGGTGGCACGAGCAGCAGTCCAGTGCTTGAAGGATTAACACCTGCAAGAAAAAACATAAAATTTTGATCAAAAACTTGATCCCAAAATTAGGGGATAGAGTCCCACCATGATCACCACTGAAAGCATGTCTACGGAAGCACAGGTGCACCGGGTGTGATGCAAACAAAAGCAGTTGTATTAACGAAATGCTAAGTGCATGAAAAAGGGAAAGCGAAGCATGAATGAAATGAGATGTAAAGAAAATACAAAGGTGCAGCCTCTTTTATTAATTTTTCTTATGATCAGGTTACAATACGTCTCCCCACCCCCATTTTTAGGGGCTCGGAGCATTCGATACAATTTTGTTACACCAACGGATGGTACGCTTCCCTTCGGGATCTTCCGCGTGCCCACATTCGAAATGGGTGGGCCAAACGTCACCATCGCTTGCATGAATACATTCTTAGTTCCTTTCTTCCCCTCCGGTGTTGAGATCCTACATACATAGAAATAGCAAATGATTAATAGCACATGCGGATGGAAGGAAACATGCAATCCCCAAGGCCTCCGGTTAATGCATACATGAAATAATTAAAACAATGATAAAAACTTATCAGAATGGAATGAAATTTAAATAGAAGCATGTAAACACCATCAGGGACACATTGCAAAAAGAACATTCAAGAAATCTACTATAGATTTCTAATCGCTCTGGGGTGGGACGATTAGGACTGTCATAAAATGCCCAAAAGTGACCTCCCAAATGTCCCATCCAGAGGCCTCCAAAACACCTGCAAACTTGGGGTTAGGCAAAATGGGGCATTTTGAGACGACCCAGAAGGTCGGATTTGGTTGATTCTGCCCCGATCGCCCTGTATCCGAAGGGCTCCCTGTATGTTAGTAAAAGCGTAAAACAATGAAAACACAGTCAAAACAAGTCAGAATGCTTTGAAATTTGAACTACAGCATATATGAAACACACAAAACATGATGCAAAATAAATAGTGAAGAAATATTCTATAGATTTCTAATCACTTCGGGGTGGGGCGATTAGGACTGCAATAGTGCGAGGGCACCCGGGGGCAGGACGCCCACCGTTTGGGGCTTGGTTTTGACACCAATCCACTTGGGATGGGTCCAAAACCTCCTAGGGGGTTGTTTCGGCAAATTGGGTGTGGGATTGTGGCCAATTATTCGGGTTTTGGGTCCAGATTGTGCTCCTAATGTTCACCCGATAACCTCCCTTCCAAAAGAGAGATCAAGGATGTAGGAAGCACAATGAGGGTGAGGGTATAATTTGGCAGCACTCCATTGCTCCAAATGATCCTAATCTATCCTCTTTTTGGGGTGAGAAGACTCACCATTTTATAGACCTGAAGGTCTACTTTGAATGTGCATGTAGGGGCGCCACTTGGCCATCATGCCTTGTCAGGGGAGAGAAGATTCCTCCCTGATTAAGGGCTCCATGACTGCATCTATGACTACCTCTTTGAGCTTTGAAATGCTCACTCGCACTCCCATGCATTGAAGGTGGAGTTGAGTGGTGGATCTGGGCTGCCATTTTTCAAGGTTTGACTTTTTTCCCATCAAACATGCTATTCGCCCCACCCTGGAGCGATTGTTGCTAATCATCCCGGGGTGGGGCGAATAGCATTCTAATCGCCCCAGGGTGGAACGAGTAAGGAGCAGGGTGCTTGAAAGGTGCAAAATTGACCTCTGACCTTCCAAAACTACTTTGGGAGTGGTTAGGACCACTGTTTAACCTCTGGGGGCTGCCCTAGGGGCTATGTATGCCAATTCGGTCAGTGCTTGTAGCCACATGATCGGATTGGTGTTGTTTTTGTGTCTATAGGACCACCCAACTAACACCCAGGGTTGAAAGAAGAAAGACAAGGATATACAAGGAGAAGGAACATTTGAAAATGAGATGTTGAGTATTTTCCTAACGAGCCCCACACAAATAACACCAATTAGGAATTGTCAATCCTCTTTTCATAAGATTATCCAAAGGAATCATTTTAGTTTGGAGAGAAAGCCAAATAAAAATTAACATTGGGGATAAGTTCCTTGAACTAGACCATACTACAAGGAAACTAACAAACATTCTCATCAATATCTGGGTTGTAGGAAAACTTCACCGAAAAGGTGTCACTCTCCTCTTTTTTATATATTAACAAGTCCACACAAACAGGGTTCCTAAAAATATGAGATTTTAATGCAATTTCAATGGATTTCAAGATAATATTTGTAGACACCAAAAAAACACCAATCTGATTATGTGACAACAAGCACCAATCGTATTGACACACATAGCCCCCAAGGCAGCCCCTAGAGGTTAAACAGTGGTCCTAACCACTCCCAGAGTAGTTTGGAAGGTCAAAGGTCAATTTGGCACCTTTTTTGGCACTTTGCTTCCTACTTGCCCCACCTTGGGATGATTACAAATTGGTATTCATCTCACCTAGGGACGATTAGCAGCATTCACTCCAGGGTGGGGTGAATAGTAGGTTTGACTAGCAAAAATTCAAACCTCGACAGGTCTTCTAGTTAACTACAACTTTAGGACATGCAATTGTGAGGAACGACTTCAAATCAAAGAAAAAGTCTTCTTGCATGAGGCCTCCAAAATCAAATACATGCATGACTAAAGTCTTTCTCTCTGATTTGAAGTCGTTCCTCGCAATTGCATGTCTTGAAGTTGCAATTAACTAGTGGACCTTTCAAGGTTTTACTTTTTTCTAGTCAAACCTACTAGAGCGAATGCTTCTAATCATCCCTAGGTGAGACGAATACCAGTTTGTAATTGTCCCAGGGTGGGGCGAGTAGGGAGCAAAGAACCAAAAAAGGTGCCAAATTGACCTTTGACATTCCAAACTACTATGGGAGTGGTTAGGACCACTTTTTAACCTCTGGGGGCTGCCCTAGGGGCTATGTGTGTCAATGTGATCGGTGCTTGTTGTCACATAATCAGATTGGTGCTATTTTGGTTTCTATAGATGCCCCTTTTTGGGAAGCGCTTGTGCAAGGCACAACGCTAAGCAAAAATAGATAACCAAAGCACTAATGATTAGGATTTCTTCGTAACCTAACCAACTCTTGATGCCCCAAGTATGGAAAGGTCATGCATTCTTGAATCCTTGCTTCTGATGAGCTAAGGAGTTTAATTCAAGTGTTAACCTTTTTCGGTGAGGTGTTACTTGAGCTTGGACATTGATCAGTCATGAATAGGCAAAGGGCGCAACCTTTTGTCTATGGGAACCTTGATTTCATGATTCATGAATGCCAAGTGTTTGATCAGCTTGTGATTTTTTCTTTTTTGCTTCCCCAAGCAGGAGCATGATTATCTTTTTCAATGATTCTTTGAATGCGTGCCATTTCCTTGATTGGGTGTGTTGTTGTTGGTTGGTGACTAAGTGTGATTACCCCCTCAAGTGACGAATCGATGAGGGAATGACCGACATGAGAAAAACGATGAGTCAATTGACCCAAGATGACTTAGGTAAGGGTGCCTTCAGTTTTTTTCTGTTGAATGCTTACGCAGTTTCTGAATATTTTCACATATTTTTGGTGGGTTTGAACCCTTTTTATGACGCATTTTGTAGTTGAAATTGTCAAAAATTCGTCTGCCCATGGAGCAGTCCGGCTATGGTAGCATTATTAGGGAGTAGGATAGTGAAAATTTGTGACTCCAACATCTATTTTGGATGCCAATAATGTCAGGTGCAAAGGCACCTTCGTTTGGCAATGTTATTGTTATTTTTGAGTGGGTTTGGACCCTTTTTGTGGCATCGTTTGGGGATGAAATTCTTGAAAATTCATCCTCCCTTGGAGCATTCCGGCTATGGTAGCCTTCTTAGGGATTATTATAGTGAATATTTTTGACCCAAACATGGGTTTTGCATGCCCAAAATTTCAAGTGCAAAAGCACTCTTATTGGACAATTGTATTGCTATTTTTTGTGCATTTTGGTGCAGTTTTTGTTGTTTTTTCAATTTTTTGCTCTGTAATCATCCCTGGGTGGGAAAAATACCTATTTTATAATCATCCCAATGTGGTATGAGCACAAACTAGAGCGCTCATCATCGGTTGGAACGATTACAGGCTAAAAATCCCATTTAAGGGCCAAAACTAGGTTTTGGGCTCATTTGCATTTGTTTTTCCTGGCGATTTGGAGCTCTGATGAGGAGGAGGTCAATTCTGCGAAGCGAAGTGTTGCCAAATTTTTCCTGCCACCATGATTTCACAGACTGGATCATCAAGTGACAGAGCTAAAGCGAGACCAGTGAGTGCTCTTCCTCTTTATTGTTTGTGTTGTTTGTTATAGTTTTTAAAACCGTAATTTAGTTGTTTCTTTCTTTTGTATTTTGTTTTTCAAATTAAAAATGAAACCCTAAAAAGGAGTTGTTTTGTTTTGTATGTGTGTGATTATGTGTGATTTTTTTTGTGTTTTGTATGGCTTCATTAAAACTTAGGTTGAAACCCTAGTGGAAACCATGTGTATTTGGCATCTGTGATAAACTAAAAGAAACCCTAGTCTAACAAACAGTAAAAACCCTAGGATTGACAAATAATGTTTTGTTGTTTTTTAATTTTTCAGTTGAACTTAGAGTTAAAAACCCTAGGACTGACAAATAGTGTTTTGAATTTTTTTGTTGTTTTTAATTTTTCAGTTGAACTTAGAGTTAAAAAACCCTAGGACTGACAAACAATGTTTTGAATTTTTTTTTCTTTCGAATTTGTCAGTTGATACGTAGAGTTAAAAACCCTAGGTACTGACCAATTTTGTTACTATTTTTGTTTTTTTTATTTTTATTTGTTTTTAATTTATCAGTGTAGACGTAGAGTTAAAAACCCTAGGACTGACAAACTATTTTTGAATTGTTTTTGGCTGTACATTTTGGTTATGCATTGTTGTATATTCATGTTATTGCTATACAATTTTTTTATGGTTTTTAATGTTTTTGTTATGTTTTCTTTTGCAGGTTGTGAAGAGCCAGTACTGTGTACCCCCAGTTTTCTCTGAAGCATGAGAGGCACTGACTTTGGAAAATTGGGAGTGGCTTGATGCCCTTGGGCACAAGTAGGTGACTCGACTAGAGCCTGTGGTCGAGGATCAGGACTATCTGATGACCCTTATCAACTTGTGGGATCCTCGAACCAACACTTTCCATATCACCATAGGGGAGATGAAGTTACCTTGGAGGATGTCTATCATATTCTATGGATTTCTATAGATGGACTGCCTATCAAGACGATGCCATAGGATTAACGAACAATAGTGCTGACACACTACTTTGGGCATGAGGAGGAGATGGGTGTGGATAGCTCAGTGGAGAAAGTAGAGGGCGACTACCAGATTGGCAGGATTTTGGTATGATGGTGGCTAGATATGGACGTGTTGGGAGTGAGGCACATAGTACTGATGGGCTTTATTTCCAACATGCTGCTACCTAACTCATCAGGCACACGGTTCCCTTGGAACCTGTTAGAGGTGGTTTTCAGGTTGGTGGAGTGTCCGACGAAGGCACCTATGATCATGAGATGGGAACAGACTCTACTGGCACAACTCTATGATAAGCTATATGAGATCTGTTGTTGGAGGTGGAAGGGTATTTGATGTAGGTACATGTTGCATTGTTTGACATGGTAGCACATAGCTATGGAGAGGTTGATGGGGTTTCCGTGGATGACTCAGGAGGAGATGGTAGAATGAGAGATTGGGCACATGGAATTGTGGCGACGGTATAAGGAGTAGGGACAAATTTGGTGGTGGACAGGTTTTGTAGGTCACTATGCTAATGCCTTCACTCA
This sequence comes from Wollemia nobilis, assembly GCA_028583015.1. Lineage (NCBI taxonomy): Eukaryota > Viridiplantae > Streptophyta > Pinopsida > Araucariales > Araucariaceae > Wollemia > Wollemia nobilis. The sequence continues at coordinate 1,963,746 of JAQPPZ010016952.1, forward strand.
TCTTGCTCCAGGGGAGGTTTCCTGGTGCCCCATATCGGGACTGTCTAGCCTGTCTTGAGGCTGAAGAGTGGCTTCGATTGATACATAGGGGGCGATAGCTGATTGGGCAACATGGTACTGAGTAGGAGTTATTCTCATATGGTCAAGTGACACAATAGTTTTGGGTGCTCCAAGGGTTGCCTAGTGAGCCCATGATCTATCGGTGCTAGGGAGACGAGAGGGCTCTGGTCTGGCCAGTCATTGCATCACTAGGTGAGGATTCAGATACAACGATTGATGTCCCAAACATGGATAACATTGAGGTTATCACTGAGTATGAGCAGTGGTGGAATTTGTGGTGATGGTGAGGCAAGGGGCCTCTAGGGGGCGTAGAGGCGGAAATAATAGGTGGTGATGATGTAGAGGCATCAGGAGAGGGTTGGGGGGTTCTACTCAAGGATGCAAACATGGTAGATTTGGATGATTTTGGGGGGATTTTTGGGTCTTAGATCAGCCAAATATGTAGGACATCTCAGAGAAGTGGGAGCTAGAGAAGGCTGCTGTGTCAGAGATGCCAATGCCTTAGGTAGTCTCGAAGGACATGGAGGTAGGGTTATGTTTTGAGAATGCATGATTGGAGGGGATGCTATGGAGGCGAGATGAGGAGCTCGGGGATGCACTACAGGAGAGGGATCTCCTACGAATGTAGCTAGCAGAGTGGGAGAATTCATTTGTGATGTATCGCCAATGGGAGCGAGATACTGATGCTGCATTGGAGATGGATCTCCTACGGATGCAGCTGGCAAAGAAGGAAAATGCATTGGCGCAGCGTGACGATGTAGTAGCTTTTTACCATCGATGGGAGGTAGAGTGGTTTTGGAATCAGATGGATTTGGAGGGAGAGATTATCTACCTTAGGGGGCGAATACCTGAGCCCTATAGAGGTGGGTCTTCACACCAAAAAAGGGGTAGTGATACGAAGCAGTTAGCATCATCTCATCACAGGCAATTGGATGAGGGGGGCATTAGCGGTCATGATGCATGGGTGAGCAGCAGCTACCCTGAGGGGTCCCATGGACCCACACCATGGGGGGTAGTTCCTGTCGCACAAATCCTGTGTGATCATGGTGGCCGATGCCCTAGGATTGGGGGTTTTTTAGTTTGTGCTTCTTTTTTGTGAGGTCAGAGGACCGGTTATTGTAGCCTATGGGAAGTTTTGATGATATATATATACAGATGACTTTCTTTGTGTTTAGACACTTGTCATGGTTTGTTTTTCTATTTTATGCACAGTTATTTAGAATGATGTATGCATGTGGTATTATGAATGCAATTTGTCTAATTATATGATGTACGCATATGGAATGAATGAAATGAGTTTTTGATAACTTGTCAATGGCACCATAGACTATACAAGATTTATTGGCTTGTTGTACTTATGGGATGGCTTTGTGGAATGACTTTGCATGTGATAACTTTGTTTTTGTATTTTTTGTATTATCGGATGGTCATGTAGGTAATGAAATGTACTAGTTGTTTTAAAATGTAGTATAGCTTTTTTGGGATTCAGATATTTTAACTAACTAGCCAAAACTGTACATTTATCTCACAAGACTTTTGAACAAGGTATAAATTAGACTTAATTTTGACCAAGTTATTTCACATCCCTATGTGTGCAATTGAGTTTGTTTATGTGGTATTTGTCAAGATACCTCCAGTGCCAGATAGGTTGTCAACCAAAACTATACTGAGGATCACCTAATTAGCTCCACTAACTCCGTTGTTGTATTTAGTAAGATTAATCCATGAGACAATCTAAGGGACCATAAGCTAGCTCATCCACATGCAAACATTGGTCTGCTCACAGGCAAAGCTAATGTGATAGACATATCATCATGCATTTATGATACCACCATTTCCAGGTAGGCTGTCCACAAAACCCGTAATGAGGATCACCTAGATGGTTTTTGAATGTTGAGAATTCCAAGGATTCAAGTTCGACTCCCTTATTTTCTTCAATTATATCGGGATACTTGCTCTTTTGTAGTGATAAAAATAATTGTTTATTTTGTTTTTCTTTTGATCAAGGGATTTGAATATGGAGTGATGAAAATCACTATTGTATGTGCCTTTTGATGTATGCACTTTTGTGGTGATGTCAATTTTTTTTGGAGTTTTGAATTTTGCAAATTTTTGATGTTTTGCCACTTTTTGAGAACTTGGGATTCTTGTGGAATTGGGTAGGGAAATGCTTGTCCTTTTACCAAATATCAGCATTCTTGGGGTTATTCGCACAGGGGGATGAGCAAGACAACCATTTCACTTATGGTGACCTGGATTGCTTTGCAGGTTTCATTTTCGTTCACACAATTTTGGAATTTTTATGTGTTTTATCTTGTGGTGGGATGCTACCTAATGAGGTGTGATCCAAGTAGAAATCTACCTTTGTAAAATCTATCTAACTTTGTACAGTACTAGGCTAGCAATCTAATGATAGATTAATGATAAAAACTCTAGATACATGAAAATACAACTGACTGTGATGTGGGAAAATAACGTGCATGGCGGTTATTTGCAATGAATTATTTATAAAGTGGAAAAATGTGGAAAATGATGGTTTTCCAAAGTAATTTACAGTCTATGGTGCCTTGACCTTTATGACCACAAATAGGTAATGTATGGATGTGATGCTTAATGCAGCTATTTTTTTGGCATTTTTTATTGAGTGATTTTTGATGAGTATGTTGAGTATGCATGAAAATTAGATGCAATTTTTTGTTGTTTTTGATGATTTTATTGTTTTTGAATTTTCTTATTTTTGACCAAACGATTATGGGAACCCTTGGAGCTTTTGGTTTGACCAAGAAATTATGAGAGTCCTTGGAGCTTTTGGATTAACCAAGCGATTATGAGAATCCTTGGAGTTTTTGGTTTGACCAAGCGATTATGAGAATCCTTGGAGCTTTTGGTTTGGGCTATGGCTCTTTTAAATATGGAATGGCCTCAAATGACTGATGTTTAAGGGTTCTAGTTCCTTGATTCCATCAAGAGAGGCGATCTGGTATGTTCCAGGTCCTATTTTACTTTTTATGACATAAGGACCTAACCAGTTTGTCATGAAATTGCCCCTTAGATGGGGTGGCAAGTTAGAATTTTACTGGTTCTCTTTTAAGACTAAGTCACCAACTTGAAATTCCCTCCCTCAGGTGAACCTTCATGTTGTATGCCTTCTTAAGTCACTCTTAATAGATACATAAATGCTCAAGAGCATTAACGTGTCATTTGTTGAGCAATGTAAGCTGGTCTAACTGGGCCTACCGCACAGTGTCATCATCGATGAAATCTTGCATTGATATGCACAGTGAAGGGATTTCCAAATCGAGAGGCATGACAGCCTTGAAGCCATACACCAACAAAAATGGAGTTGCCCTAGTGGGCATCCGAATGCTAGTGTGATAAGCCCATAGGGCAAGCATGATTTGAATGTGCCAATCCTTATGACTATCTACAATGGTCTTTTTGAGGATGGTGACTAGCATTTTGTTTGATGCCTCTCCTTGCCCATTTGCCTGTGGATAATAGGGTGTCAAAAAATTATGCTAAATTTTGTATTTTGTTGTCAAAGCATGCACATATTTATTCTTGAATGACGTCCCATTATTCGAGATGATCTTGGATGGAATACCAAAATGACATATGATGTTATGTAAAATAAACTCCGCAATGCGGGTTCCATTCATAGAGGTTAGCAAAATTTCTTCCACCCACTTGGTGAAGTATTTTGTGGCCATTATGATGAACGTGTGATGACTCGATGATGCAGGGGAGATCTTTCTGATTAGATCAAAGCCCAACTATAAAAAATGCCAAGCCGATTAAATTGGTTGCAATGCCTGAGAAGGTACGTGTGTCAAATTGGCATGGTGTTGACAATTTATGCACTTCTTTACATATGCGCAACAATCTCACTCTAAATATGGCCAATAATAGCCCATGCAGAGAATGCACTTTACGATGGCCATAACGCTAAAGTGGCCATCACATGTATCATCATGGGCTTGGGTGGTCGCCCAAGCAGACTCCTACTGGTCCAAGCAACAGAGGAGAATTCCTTCATAGCTCTGATACAAAGAAGCAAGGAATTGAGTTCCTTTGCTTATCGAAAGCAAGGATTCAAGAATGTGTGCCCTTTCCATACTTGGGGCATCTAAAGTTGGTTAGGTTACTGAGAAACCCTAATCATTAGTGATTTGGTTATCTATTTTTGCTCAGCATTGTGCCACGCACAGTGCTTCCCAAAAAGGGGCATCTGTAGACACAAAAATAGCACCAATCTAATTATTTGACAATAAGCACTGATCACATTAACACAAATAGCCCCCATAGTATCCCCTAGAGGTTAAACAATGATCCTAACCACTCCCATAGTAGTTTGGAAGGTGAAAGGTTAATTTGGCACCTTTTTTGGCACATTTATCCCTACTCGCCCCACCCTGGGATGATTACAAACTGGTATTCATCTCACCAAGGGACGATTAGCAACATTCGCTCTAGGGTGGGGCGAATAGTAGGTTTGACTAGAAAAAAGTCAAACCTTAATAGGTCTACCAGTTAACTGCAACTTTAGGACATGCAATTATGAAGAACGACTTCAAATCAAAGAAAAAGGATCCTTTCATGAAGCCTCAAAAATCAAATACATGCATGACTGAAGTCTTTCTATCTGATTTGAAGTTGTTCCTCGTAATTGCATGTCTTGAAGTTACGATTAACTAGCGGACCTATGCTTGTTCTCTCTGATCAGTGCTTGTTGTCACATAATCGGATTGGTGCTATTTTGGTGTCTATAGATGCCACATCTGTAGACACCAAAACAACACCAATCCAATTATGTGATAACAAGCACTGATTGCATTGACACACACAGCCCCCAGGGAAGCTCCTAGAGGTTAAACAATGGTCCTAACCACTCCCACAATAGTTTGGAAGGTCAAAGGTCAATTTGGCACATTTTTTGGCACTTTGCTCCCTAATCACCCCACCCTGGGATGATTACAAACTGGTATGCATCTCACCTAGGGACGATTAACAGCATTAGATCCAAGGTGGGGTGAATAGCAGGTTTAACTGGCAAAAAGTCAAACCTCGACAGGTCCACCAGTTAACTGCAACTTCAAGACACGCAATTGTGAGGAACGACTTCAAATCAGAGAGAAAGACTTCAGTCATGCATGTCTTTAATTTTTGAGGCCTCATGCAAGGAGACTCTAAATCAAGGAATAATATTTTCTCTCAAAATAGGACAAGCAACTCAAGTGGCACCCTCGCATGCGCATTCAAAGAGAGAGACCCTAGGTCTATAAATTGGTGAGTCTTCTCACCCCCCCCAAAAAAAATAGAGATGAGCCTTTGGAGCAACGAAGTGTTACCAAATTGTATCCTCACCCATCGATCGTGCTTTTACATCCTTAATCTCTCTTTTGGAAGGAGGTTATTGGGTGATTATTGGAAGCACAATCCGTATCCAAACCCAAAAATTTGGCCACAATATCCCACCAATTTTTTTAAAAACACCCCATAAGAGGTTTTTGACCCATCCGAAGTGGATTGGTCCCAAAATAGAGTCCCAAACAGTGGGCGTCCTGCCCTTAGGTGCCCCCCCAAACTGTCACAGTCCTAATTGCCACACCTCAGAGTGATTAGAAATTTGTGGTAGATTTCCCTAATTTTTCTTTTGCATCTGATTCTAGGTTGTTTACATATGTTGTCATTTAAATTTCATGTGATTATGACAAGTTTTGATCATGCTTTTATCATTTCCTGCTTTCACTAACATGCAGGTAACATCATCAAATTCCTGGTGGTAGAGGCCAAATTGGGAAAATATGACCTTCTAGGTCTTCCAAAAATACCCCCAATTAGCTAACACCAACTTTACAGGTGATTTGGAGCTTCCTAGATGTGAAATTTGGGACAGTACTTTTTGATGCTTTGTTGCAGGTCTATTCGTCCCACCTCGAAGCGAATACGAATCTGTGGTGAATTTTTTGACTGTTCTTTTTGCAATGTATTCCTTGTGATGTTTTGATGCCCCTATAAAGTTTTCAATTCATTTGAATCTATTTTAGTTATCATTTTATTTATATTTTGCATGTGCTAATTGAAGGCATGGGGATTGCATGTTTCATTTTATCTACAGGTGCTACTGATTGTTTTATGTTTCCTTGAACATAGGATATGGACATTAGAGGAGCAGCAAGGATTCAATATTCATCAACACAAGCGGTGGTGACGTTTGGTCCACCCATTTTACATTTGGGCACATGGAATAAGGAATAGCATCCATAGGTGTAACAAGAACACATTTAGTGCTTCTAGCCCCTGAAAAGGGAGGAGGAGAATTGTAACCAATTTTTAAAACATATTAATAAAAAGTGTTGTCTTACATATTGTATTTTTATTTGGTTTCGATTCGTTCATGCTTCTTTCCTTTCATGCACTTTCAATTCATAGGATTTAGCATTATCTTTTGTTTCGTTCGCATCGCATATTGGCTTTTCCTTTTTGTTTTTGTATCCTCGTGCTTCCAGTTGTGATCACGGTGGGACCACAAATAGACCACTCTACCCTTCCATTTCACATATATGAAATGGAGCATGAGGAAGACCATTACATTCCTCAAGAGCAATATACAGCGTGGGAGCAATGCGCTTCTGCACCTGCTATCTACCAGGATCACCTACTGAGGCAAGAGCTTTGAGTGAATGCTACAAACCTTGATAGAGGTAAGAAACCTATAGAGATATCAGATCATCACAACCAATATAAATGCATAGTATATGCATCTAGGCCTCCTATACTCAAGATGGCAAAACAAATTGACCTGGAAGTCGCCATACATGCCGCCTGCCAAGCACAAATTATGTAGCTTGAGCAAGACCAACAGTAGTTAGAGCATCTATATCACCTTAGAAAAGAGTGCATATAGTTCCAAACATATGAGCTACTCTGCAACACTATGCCTAAGAGGGTTCCAACCCCTCCAACATAGAGGGCAGAAATGCATAACCCCCTAGTACAAGATAGGTCTCTGAGACCTTACCAAGTGCTACCTCCGTAATCCCCTAGAGGCCACTCCTAGAAAAAATGATGGGCACCCTCTGTGGGCACCCACCCATGGTCATAGGTCTTACCCAGGAACTCCTCAAGAATCATATGAGGAGTATGAGCAAGAATAAGAGCGGGTGGAAATGCCCTACAAAGGCAAAATGGGTGATATTCGGCCACCCCTCTATAGGCCTCAAGTTCCCCATAACCCACAATGGGAGAAAACTAAGGAGGAAGATATCAAATCCTCTAATGCATATAAAGTGTTTTTAGAGCGCTTAGAATCTATGGAGACCAAGAATTTTGGTCCCCAAAAGCCCACTTTATGCCAACTCTGCAGTCACCCTGTGCATCCGTCAGTGCTGACACCCCCATACCCTAAACACTTTAAACTACCCCAGTTGGAACTCTTTAGATGGGAGGAGGATGCACAAGAGCATATGACTAGATTCCTAATCCAATTCTTTGGCATTCAGGACAATGATGCTTTGTTACTAAGAACATTTATAACCATGTTCGTAGGCCCTACCTCGGATTGGTTCACTCAATTACCAAAGCACAACATTAGTAACTTAGATCAACTAGTGGACGCGTTCCTCGAATGCTTCGCCTTCAACACCAAGAATAAGGCATCACTAAGCGACCTAGCTAGCCTCAGGCAGTATGAGGAAGAAACCATGGCGGCGTATGGGAACCAATGGAGGACGTTGCTTTCAAAGCTGCCCTACCTCCCTCCCATTTTTGACCTGACCCAAATATTCTCAAAGAGTTGTTTGCGATCGATCTCCATGCTATTGCAGCTGTAGCAATATGCCACTTTAGAGGAAGCTCTAGTGTAAGCCAGAATCATTGAGGAGGTCAAGATACAAGATGGCGAGATTACCAAGCCAAAGAAGAAATAATGGTCTAAGAACACCAAAATAGGGACCATGCAATAGAAACCCACTGCGGTCAATCAGGTTGCTATAAAAATCCCTAAGCCTACATAATCAACACAGACCCAAAAGGCTAACTATCAGGTAGTGCCTCTTAACAGTTATGACAGAGAAAATTAGAGGCAAGAACAAAATTAGTAGTGTCAGTGGCAAGAACAAAATTAGGTGACAGTTCACACCTTACACAGAGTCCAAGGACTCCCTATTTGACCATTTGTCACCGGCAAACTTGATCAACCTACCCGAGATTCAAACCATAGAACCCAATGCACCAAAACCTAATGGATATAGGGAAGACTTGTACTACAGGGTCCATAGACGGAAGGGACATGACCTTAATGCATGTTGTAAGTTTAAAGGCTTGGTGCAAGAACTAATTGATAACAAGACATTAGCGATAGATAACCCCGTAGTGCCAAACAACCAATAGATGGGAGTCTTCAGAGATCCCCTACTTACCCATGATGCATAGGAAAAATCCCTTCAAGTCAACAAGGTGATGCAGAATTGCCCCATGCAAGGGTATGTAGGGATGATAAGCATAGTGACTAGGAACAGGAGGTACCCAGGAGCTGCCCTTGTGGTAGCCACAGGAGAGGTTCCATCGACGTCATAACCTCAAAAACACCCTACGCCACCTCCTCTACCTAGACCAGTGGCCACAATTCAGACCAAACTCACCCAAAGTTTGAGGACCACGTCGGCTAGGCTCTCCATCTACGAGCTCATACAACAATCAATGCCCCATCAAGAGGCTCTAATGGAGATACTAAAAGCCATCGAGTTGCAGCCCCACGAAGCAAACTCCTTCAACAACTTTGTGGGACATGTCAAACGATGCACTGAGCTAGTCATCACCTTTCAAGAAGATGAATTGAAATCAATGGCTGGTGACATGGCAGATCCACCCCTGCACATCATCATGTGGGTCAACGGGATTCCATACAAAAGGGTATTGGTGGATACTGGCTTATCTAGTAATATCATTACAACAATGGCCTTGAAGCACCTCAAGTTGTCTGTATCTCACATAGTGGCCTCCACCTATACACTGTGAGCATTCAATGATGCAATATGCTTGACAGTTGGAACAATTGTCCTACCCATCCAAGTGGGACAAAATACTATACCTACATTATGCCACATCTTGGAGTTTGATATGGTTTATAACATCTTGCTGGGTCGGCCATGGATCAGGGACATGAAGTGTGTCCCTTCGATAGCTCATCAGTGCTTAAAGTATACATTCAAAGGGTAGGTGCATGTAGTCCCAATGAACTTGGAACCCTTCAAGTATTGCAATGCGATGCAGTTGATGCCGCAATCGACCCTTCCATCAACACATTTGTATTTTTAATTGAATCCATCTAAACAAGGTTCGATTCCATAGGCATCCCCATCAACAAGTCCATCAAATCCCCAGTTGGGTCCATCTTCATTATCTAGTCCTTCACCAATGATGCCACCTATGGTGTCAACATAAAAGGACAAGGGGATGAAACCTTTGAAAGATGCGCAACCTCTGGAAGAAGCACCACCATTAGTATCAACCATCTCTAATGAGGATAAGCCTAGCAGAATGAAAGTTGAGGCTCCTATTTCACCCGACATGGAGTGGACTCAGGAAGAACTTATGTTCTCTCCCCCTCAACCACCAAAAATCACTGTTGAAATGGCCAATACGGGCCTGGGGGAGTACATGGTGAGAAACATTGTAGCAACACCCATATTGGAGTCCATGTAGGACATGGGGAGACCTCGCCTCCCCATTGGTACCATTTTTCCTCTAGGCTACCCACCAAACCAGACAAATTTTGTGAATGGGGGCCTTGATCATGCTATTGAACCATGCATGCAAGAGGATGAATATGAAGAGCCTTTTATCGAAGACATCAATTATTTATCCAACCCATACTTCGCTTTGATATACCTTGACCAATGTAATTGGCATGGATATGGGTTAGGCAGATATGAGCAAGGAGTGCATGTCCTTTGCCAACAAAGATACCAAATGCCATATGACAAGTCAGGAGTAGGGTTCAACCATCCCCTACCCTTGGACATCTTGGTAGATAACATGCAAGGCCTAGGGATAGGCAACAAGGGGGTATTGGCATTAGATCCATGTGCCAACCCTAACACGACATATACACTAGGGAATTATCTCCCATTGTTGACGACCAACCTTGTTAACCTCAACAACCCTTTCCCTTCGCTTGAGAGAGAAGAAAGCTCAAGAGCTCACCTATAAGAGAGGTATAGAAAAGGTCAAGAAGGATCTTCAGAAGATGAATTAGAATATGAGATAGCACCATGGGACCCCTTTGAATTAGATAGCAATCACTCACAACTGACCCCCATGGATGATTATCTAGAAATCCTCTTGGAAATGTTCCCTTTGGCAGCCCCTATCGAGCAAGTGCCACCACAAGAAAATCAGACCCCACTACAAAGAGCAAAACAACCCCAATGGGGCCAAATAAATTTGCTCAAGTAAGACAAGCCCCTACTATCGCAAATGGTTGTCGAAACCAACAAAGGCATTTGGATCTTCGAAAGTGATTATGAAGATGAAATTGAGATGGCATATCTCAATCACATGCACTAGATGTAGTGACAATATCCCTTGGCTATTGATGATATGCTTGAACAACTAAACATAGTGCCAGGGCATGAGTGGCACGTAAACCCAGCATAGTAGGACCAAGTTTTGAATCCACCACTTTGGGCATACGGAGAACATCTTCCACCTAGAGACCCTATAGCGATATCAATGCTGAGGGTAGACCCTGTCTTCCTATCCGCACATAGGGCTGATCCATTCATGCCAATACCTCTAGAGCCATATATGGAGCACAAAGATCATCTAGAATGTCTGATTCATCACACCCATGATAATGGAGACTAAAATCATTTCATCAACATGATCTCCATTGACTTAACCGCCCCTGTACACAATCTGGCCAATCCAGCATAGTCATTGTATCTAGACATAGGTGCCATATACTGGGATCATGTCAACTCACCACCATCCCCATTAGAGTACTGGCATTTTGATGAAATGCTTCATTTCACCCTAGGGAAAACTAAGGATATCTTCCACATTGAAGAGGGACCCGAGGTTCCTAACAATGATCTTAACTCAGCAAATGATATCCACTTAATCCCAACTCCACACCAGTTGGAGGACGGATCCCACATGTCGATCGAGGAGACGACTGACATAGACATCATCTCTGATCTAATGAATCCACATATTATCAAGCTGGGGGTAAGTCTATCCCCCAAATATCAAGCCGACTACATTGCCCTTCTCAAAGAGAAGGAGGTTTTTGCATGGTCCTACAAAGACATGTCGGGGCTAGATCCACAGCTAGTCACGCATAATCTTATGCTTGATCTGACAGTCAATCTAGTAAAGCAAAAACTATGTAAGATGCACCCAAAAGTGGCCTTAATGGTCAAAGATGAATTACAAAAGTTGTTGAATGCACAGTTTGTCATCTGCGTGGATTACCCACCATGGTTGTCCAGCATGGTGCCCATCAAAAAGCCTGATGGGAGGATCTGCATATGCATCGATTTTCAAGATCTAAACAAAGCGAGCCCTAAGGATGATTTCCCCTTGCCTAGAATCAATGTACTGGTAGACGCTACAGTGGGCCATGAAATGCTTTCCCTCATGATGGTTTCTTAGGATACAATCAGATTCGTATTAATCTCGAGGACCAACTAAAAATAGAATTCACAATGCCTTGGGGGACATTTTGTTATAAGGTCATGCCCTTTGGCCTTAAAAACGTTGGCACCACCTACCACCATGTCATGACGTACATCTTCCACGATCACATGCATAAAACTTTGGAAGATTACATGGACGATTTGTTGGCCAAATCTCTTTTGTGCTCAGATCATCTTGATGACTTAAGCAAGATCCTTGATCGCCTCATTGAACATAAAGTCAGACTAAACCCCAAGAATTGCGTATTTGGAATCACATCTGGAAAGCTCTTGGGTTACATAGTCTCCAAATGAGTAATCGAGGTAGACCCACACAAAGTCAAGGCAATCCTTGAAATGCTTCCCCCAACTACCATCAAGCAGCTTAAAAGCTCCAAGGATTCCCACAATCACTTGGTCAACCCCAAAAATGCCCCAAAGGTGTCCATAAACCCTTTGGTCAAACCAAAATCTCCAAGGATTCCCACAATTGCTTGGTCAACCCAAAATGCCCCAAAGGTATCCATAAACCCTTTGGTCAAACCAAAAAGATCCAAGGATTCCCACAATCGCTTGGTCAACCTAAAAATACCCCAAAGGTTTCCATAAACCCTTTGGTCAAACCAAAAGATCCAAGGGCGTCCATAATTGCTTGTGCAAAATAAATATTCAAAAACAACCAAAAATAGTAAAATCATCAAAAAAAAATTGCATCTCAATTCCATGCATACCCCTAAAAATCACAATACAAAAATATAAGTTGCATTAGGCATTTCATCCATACATTGCATATTTTCTAGTCATATGTGTCCCAAACACCATAGACTACTATTGCTCGACAATTCATTCATTTTCCACATTCCACCCATTTTATAAACACATTCATCCAGAATCACACCATCCCCATTTTTAGCATAGTCAATTGTCTTCTAATGTATGTAGGGTTTTCATCATTTAGCTGTCTTTAAATTTCTAGCCAAAAAAAACCATACAAAGTTAAACAGATTTTTAAAGGGAAAGTTTTACTTGGGTCATGCCTCGTTATGTAACATCCCTACACCAGTTAAAACACATAAAATAATTCTCAAGTTGTGTGAACGAAAGATGAAAACTACAAAGCAGTCTAGGATACCATAGGTGAAATATTAGCCTGCTCATCCCCCTGTGCGAATGGTTCAAGAGTGCTAAGAATTGACAAAAGTATAAGCTCTTCCTCATCAATTCCCCCTAATAAATAATGGTTTTCACCACTAGAAAAATTCCAATCATCGTTGGTCCCCAAAGTTGTAAGGATTCATACTACACATCCTTGAACAAGATGGGTAGTCATCCCCAAGGCCTAAAAGGATCAATGCCATTCAAAAACAAAATCCCAACAAGCCATAATCATGATAATATCCACTCATATTTGGTCTCCAAAGTCATAAGGATTCGTACTACACACCCCTGACAAGGATGGGTAGTCATCCCCAAGGCCTAAAAGATCAATGCACTTAATTCATAATATCCCTAATCCCCTTTGGTTCCCAAAGTCGTAAGGATTCGTACTACACGTCCCTGAATAGGATGGGTACTCATCCCCAAGGCCAAAAGGATCAATGCCATTCAAAATCCACAAACCTACAAGCCCAACCTTACAAAGCTCAAAATGCACAATCAAATAACAGTGGTTATCACCACTATTCAAAATCCTTGCTCAAAAAAAAAAAAAAAAAAGAAAAATAAATCATGATTTTCATCACTATGTATACGAGCAAGTACCCTAAAATGTTAAGCAAATACAAACAAGAATCCTGAACTTGAATCCCTAGAATTCTCAGCATTCGAAAACCATCTAGGTGATCCTCATTACGGGTTTGGTGGACAGCCTACCTGGCAATGGTGGTATCCTAAACGCATGACGATATGTCTATCACATTAGCTTTGCATGTGAGTAGACCAATGTTTACATGTGGATGAGCTAGCTTATGGTCCCTTAGATTGTCACGTGGATTAATCTTACTAAATACAACAACGGAGTTAGTGGAGCTAATTAGGTGATCCTTAGTATAGGTTTGGTTGACAACCTATTTGGAACTGGCGGTATCCTGACAAATGCCACATAAACAAACTCAATTGCACACATAGGGATGTGAAATAACTTGGGTAAACTTAATTCTGATTTATACCTTGTTAAAAGTCTCGTGAGATAAATGTACAATTTTGGCTAGTTAGTTAAAATATCTGAATCCCAAAAAAGCTTAACTACATTTTAAAACAACTAGTACATTTCATTACGTACATCACCATCCGATAATAAAAAAAATACAAAAACAAATTTATCACATGCAAAGTCATTCCACAAAGCCATCCCATAAGTACAACAAGCCAATAAATCTTGTACAATCTATGGTGCCATCGACAAGTTATCAACAACTCATTTCATTCATTCCATATGCGTACATCATATAATTAGACACATTGCATTCATAATACCACATGCATACATCATTCTAAATAACTATGCATAAAACATAAAAACAAACCACGAGAAGTGTCTAAACACAATGAAAGTCATCTGTATATATATATCATCAAAAATTCCCATAGGCTACAATAACCAGTCCTCTGAACCTACAAAAAAGAAGCACAAACTCGAAAACCCCCAAGCCTAGGGCATCAGCCACCATGATCACACAGGATCGGTGCAATAGGAACTCCCCCCATGGTTTGGGTCCTATGGGACCCCTCAGGGCAGCTGCTACTAGCCCCCGTATCACGACCGCTGGCACCCCCCCTCATCCAATTGCCTATGACGAGATGATGTTGACTGCTCTCTATCACTACCCATCGTCTAGCGCAAATACCCACCTCTAGAGGGCTCAAGTATCCACCCCTGCCTCTGCCTCCCACCGATGATAAAAAGCTACTACATCATCGCGCTACACCAATGCCTTTTCATTCTCTGCTAGCTACATCAGTAGGAGATCTATCTCCAGTGCAGCATCAATATCCCCCTCTTATCACTGATACGTCACAAATGCATTATCCTGCTCCACTAGCTGTGTTCACAGGATATCCCTCTCCTATAGTGCATCCCCGATATCCTCATACTACCTCTATAGTAGCCCCTCCAATTGTGCATTTTGAGCATGTAACCCTACCTCCATGTCCTTCGAGACTTCCTGAGGCATTGGCATCTCTGGCATAGCAGCCTGCTCTAGCTCCCACTGCTCTGGGACGTCCTACATATTTGGCTAATCTAGAACCCCAAAATCCCCCCCAAAATCATCTACCTCTACCATGTTCACATCCTTGAGTGAAACCCCACAACCCTCTCCTAATTCCTCTGCATCATCACCACCTTTTGTTGCCACCTATGTGCCCCCTAGAGGCCCCTCGCCCCACCATCATTGCAAAGTCCACCACTGCTCATACTTAGTGGTAACCCCGATGTCATCCATGTTTGAGACATCAATCATTGTATCTGAATCCTCACCCAGTAGTGCAATGACTGGCCAAACTAGAGTCCTCTCATCCCTCCGATGTTAATAGATCACAGGCTCACCAGGAAACCCTTGGCACACCTCAAACTATCATGTCACCCAACCATCTGGAAAGAACTCCTTCTCAGTCCCATGCTTCCTAATTAGCCATCGCCCCCTACATACCTATCAGAGCCACTCTCTAGCCTCATGCCAGGCTAGAAAGTCTTGATAGGGGTGCCAAGAAACCTCCCTTGGAGCAAGCCGAGCGAAGGCATCAGAATAGTGCACTATGACACCTGCCCACTACTGACTCTGTCCCTGATCTTGAGACTATTGCCATAATTCCCTGTGCCCGATATCTCGGTCTACCATATCTATCTGATTTGTCCATGGCAACCCCATCGGCCTCTCCACAGCTATGTGCTGCCAAGTCGAGCACTTTAATAGATAGTTGCATCCAATCCCCTTCTTCCTTTGATAGCGGACCTCGTACAACTCATCATAGAGTTGTGCCAGCAGAGTTTGTCCCCATCTCATGATCATAGGTGCCTTTGTCGGACACTCCACCAACCTAAAAACCACCTCCAGTAGGTTCCAAGGGAACCGTGTGCCTGATGATTTGGGTAGCAGCATGTTGGAAATAAGGCCCATCAGTACTGTGTGCCTCACTCCCAACATGCCCATCTCTAGCCACCATCGTACCAAAATCTCACCAATCTGGCAGTCACCCTCTACCCTCTCCACTGGGCTATCCACACCCATCTTCTCCCCATGCCCAAATTAGTGTGTCAGCACTACTTTTCGTTGATCACACGATGTCATCCTGATAGGCAATTCATCTATCGGAATCCGCAAAATCCGATAGACATCCTCCAAGGTAACTATCATCTCCCCTATGGGGAGATGGAAAGTGTTGGTTTGGGGATCCCACAAGTTGATAAGGGTTGTCAGATAGGCCCGATACCTAACCATAGGCTCTAGTAAAGTCACCTGCTTGAGCCCAAGGGCATCAAGCCACTCCTAGTCAGCCAAATTTAGTGCCTCTCGTGCTTCAATGAAAACTATCGGTACACGGTACCTGCTCTCCACAACCTACAAAAGAAAAGAAAACAAAAACATTACAACCATGAAAAATGGTACAATGATAACATGAGTATACAACACTGCGTAAAAAAATGTACAGCTAAAAACAGACAAATAACGAGCGACAAAATTCACACAAAATCAAAAAATAAATGATTTTTCAATTCCTAGGGTTTTTAACTCTAAGTCTAAACTGATAAATTCAAAACAAAAATACAAAAAAAATCAAACCATAGTTTGTCAGTCCTAGGGTTTTTAACTCTACGTCTACACTGATAAATTAAAAACAAAAATACAAAAAAAAAACAATTCTTTAGTCCCTAGGGTTTTTAACTCTAAAGGTCAACTGATAAATTACACAAAAACAAAAAAATAAACAACCAAATTATGGATTCAAAAACAAAAATAAATTGTAACAAACAACGCAAAACAATAACGAGGAAGAGCACTCACCGGTATCACTTCGGCTTCACTTCTCAATCTTGTTTGTGCACTCATGGTGGTAGTAAGAATTAGGCAGTGCTTCGCTTCGCAGAATCAACCTCCTCCTCCTTAGAGCTCCAAATCGCCAAAAAATTTGAATGCAAATGAGTCCAAACCCTAGTTTTGGCCCTTAAATAGGATTTTTAGGCCTATAATCATTCCTCCCTGGGATGATCACTCTAGTTAGTGCTCGTATCACCCTAGTACGATTACTAAACTGGTATTTTCCCCACCCAAGGACGATTACAGAGCAAAAATTTCAAAAACAGCAAAAACTGCACAAAAATGAACAAAAACAAAGCAATAAAATTGTCCAATAAGAGTGCTTTGGCACTTGACATTATGGACATGCAAAACCAACATTGGGGTCACAAATCCTCACTATCCTACTCCCTAAGAAGGCTACCATAGCTGGACCACTCCACGGGAGGACGGATTGCTAAGAATTTCATCCCAGAACAACGTCCCAAAAAGGGTCAAATTCCACCCAAAAATAGCAATAAAAATTGCCAACAAAGGCACCTTTGTGCCTGACATTCTTGGCATCAAAAATAGACATTGGGGTCACAAATTGTCACTATACTACCCCCTAACAAGGATACCATAGCCAGACCGCTCCACGGGAGGACAAATTTTTGACAATTTCAGGTCCAAAATGCATCACAAAAAGGGTTCAAACCCACCAAAAATAGGTCCAAATGTCAGAAAACTGCACACACATTCAATGATAAACATCTGAAGGCACCCTTACACAAGTCATATTGGGTCACTTGACTCATCACTTTTCTCATGTAGGTCATTCCCTCATCGATTCGTCACTTGAGGGGTTAGTCACACTTAGTCACCAATCAACAAATATACATCCAATCAAGGAAATGGCATGCATTCAAAGAATCATTGACAAATACAATCATGCTCCTGCTTGGGGCAACAAACAAGCAATAATCACAAGCTGATCAAAAACTTGGAAATCCTGAATCATGAACTCAAGGTTCCCATAGACAAAAGGTTGTGCCCTTTGCCTATTCATGACTGATCAACGACCAAGATCAAGTAACACCTCACCAAAAAAAGGTTAACACTTGAATTGAGTTCCTTCGCTCGTCAGAAGCAAGGATTCAAGAATGCATGCCCTTTCCATACTTAGGGCATCTAAATTTGGTTAGGTTACTGAGAAACCCTAATCATTAGTGCTTTGGTTATCTATGTTTTCTCAGCATTGCACCACGCACAATGCTTCCCAAAAAGGGACATCTGTAGACACCAAAACATCACCAATATGATTATGTGACTATAAACACTAATCGCATTGACACACACAGCCCCCAGGGCAGCCCCTAGAGGTTAAAAAATGGTCCTAACCACTCCCACAAGAGTTTTGAAAGGTCAGGAGTCAATTTGGCACCTTCAAGCACTCTGCTTCATACTCGTTCCACCCAAGGACGATTACAAACTTCTATTCACCCCACCCAAGGACGATTAGCAGTATTCGCTCCTGGGTGGGGTGAATAGTAGGTTTGATGGGAAAAAATTCAAATATTGACAAATGGTAGCTCATATTCGCCACTTAACTCTTCGTTCATTGCATGGGAGTGTGAGTGAGCATTTTCAAGCATTAGAGGCAGTTACAGGGGCAGTCATGAAGCCCCTAATCAAGGAGGAATCTCCTCCATCCTTTGGAAGGAATGATTTCCAAGTGGCACCTCTGCATGCTCAATCACAAGAGACCTCCAGGTCTATAAATTGGTGAGTTTTCTCACCACAAGATATACATAAAAGGAGCATTTTGAGCAACAAAGTTTTGTTGTTTTACTTCCACACACACCTTTTGATTTGTGCCTTTTACATCCTTGATCTCTTTAGGAAAGGAGGTCATTGGGTGACTATTGGAAGGGCAAATCCGAAACCAAAAACCCGATATTTGGCCATAACATCCTACCAAATTTTTTGACAATACCCCACAAGAGTTTTTGGACCCATCCCAAGTGGATTGGTGCCAAAATCAGACCCCAAACGGCAGGTGTCCTGCCACCGGGTGCCCCCCACATTGCTGTAGTCCTAATCGCCCGACCCTAGAGTGATTAGAAATCTATGGCATATTTGCTTTCTGTTATTTTTGCATCTAATTCTATGCTACTTAGATAGGTTGCCATTTAAATTTCACATCATTTTGAGCAATTTTGATCATGTTTCTATCATTTCCCACATTTACTAACATGCAGGTAGCATCATCAAATTCCTGGTGATAGAGGCCAAATTGGGAAAATCTGACCTTCTGGGTCTTCCCAAAATATCCCCAATTAGCTAACCCCCAACTTTGTAGGTGATTTGGAGCTTCCTAGATGTGACATTTGGGACAGTGCTTTTTGACGCTTTGTTGTAGGTCTATTCATCCCACCCCAGAGATAATACAAATATGTGGTGAATTTTTTTACTGTTCCATTTGCAGTGCCCTCTTGGTAATGTCCTCATGCCCATATCAAGTTTTTAGTTCATTTCGATCTATTTCAGTTACCATTTTATTCATTTTTCACATTCGCTAATCGTAGGCTTGGGGATTGCATGTTTATTTTATCTACAGGTGCTATTGACTATTTCCTATTTCCTTGAACATAGGGTCTTAACATCAGAGGAGCAAAAATGATTCAAGACTCATCAATGCAAGCGATGATGATGTTTGGTCCGCCCACTTTACATGTGGGCATGCGGAAGAAGGAATGACATCCATTGTTGTGACGAAAACACATTTAATGCTCCTAGCCCCTGAAAATGGAGGAGGCAAATTGTAACTATGTTCGAAAGCATATTAATAAAAAGGGATGTCTTTCATATTGGATTTTAATTTGGTTTTGATTCGTTTATGCTTCTTTCCTTTCATGCACTTTCAATTCATAGGATTTAGCGTTATCTTTCATTTCATTTACATCGCATATTGGCTTTTCCTTTTTGTTTCTGTATCCTCGTGCTTTCAGTGGCCATGATTTAGACTAGACTTACCCAAATTCTAAGGACCATGTCAGATAGGCTCTCCATATATGAGCTCATTCAACAATTCGCACCTCATCGGGAGGCTCTAATGAAGATATTAAAAGCCATCGAGTTGCAGCCCCACGAAGCAAATTCTTTCAACAACTTTGTGGGACATGTAAAACAATGTACAAAACTAGTCATCACCTTTAGAGAAGATGAATTGAAATCAGTGACTAGTGATGTGGCGGATCCACCCCTGCACGTCATTGCACGGGTCAATGGGATTCCGTATAAGAGGGTGTTGGTGGACATTGGCTCGTCCAATAATATAATTACAACGGTAGCATTGAAACATCTGAAGTTGCCTGTATCTCACATCATGGCCTCCACCTATACTTTTTGAGCATTCAATGATGCAATATACTTGACTATTGGCACAATTGTCCTTACCATCCAAGTGGGACAAAAGACTATTCATACATTGTGCCACATCTTGGAAGGTGAGATGGCCTATAATATCTTGTTGGGGTGGTCTTGGATTAGAGACATGAAGTGTGTCCCTTCGATAGCTCATCAGTGCCTAAAGTATACATTTGAAGGATAGGTGAATGTCATCCCAGTAGACTTAGAGCCCTTCAAGTACTACAATATGGTGCAACTAATGCTGCAATCCACCCTTCAATCAATGCATTTGGATTTTTTGTTGAATCCATCTAACCAGGGTACGATTCCGCATGCATCCCCATTGTCAAGTCCATAAAATCCCCAGTCGAGTCCATATTCCTCATCTGGTTCTTCACCAATGATGCCACCTATGGTGGCCACATCGAAGGACAAGGGAAAGAAACCCCTAGAAGAGGAACCACACCTCGTCTCAAACATCTCTATCGAAGAGATGCCTAGCCGAATGGAAATTGAGATGCCTAGTTCACCCCACATGGAGTGGACTCAGGAAGAACTCCCATTCGCTCCCCCTCAACTGCCAACGATCACCATTGAGATGTCCAACACGGGCCTGGGGGAGTATCTAGTGCAGAACATTGTAGCAGCACCCACACTTGAGTCCATGTAGGATATGGGGAGACCTCGACTCCCCATCGGTTCTATGGTTCCTCTAGGTTATCCACCCAATCAGACAAAAATTTTTTATGGGGGCTTGGATAATGGCATTGAACCTTACATGCAAGAAGATGAAGATGAAGAGCCTTTTATTGATGACGTCAACTATTTGTCCAACCCAGAATTTGGTTTGAGATATTTTAGCCAATGTAATTGGCATGGATATGGGTTGGACAGGTATGAGCAAGGAGTGTGTGTTCTTTGCCAACAAAGATATCAAATATCGTACGACAAGTCAAGAGTAGGGTTCAACCATCCCCTACCCCTGGACATCTTGGTAGAGAACATGCAAGGCCCAGGGATAGGCAACAAGGATGGGTTGGCATTAGATCCATATGCCAATCCTAACACCACATGTACATTGGAGAATCATCTCCCATTGCTAACAACCAACCTTGTTGACCTTAACAACCCTTTCCCGTACGTCAAAAAGAGAGAAAGTTTGAGGACTCACCTACAAGAGGGATATAGACAAGACCAAGAAGGGTCTTTAGAAGATGAATCGAAGTATGAGGTAGCACCTTGGGATCCTTTCGAGTCTAATAGCAATCATTCACAAGTGACTCCTATGGATGATTATCAGGAGAGCTTCCTAACAATGTTCCCTTTGGATGCTCCAATTGAGCATATGCCACCTCAAGAGAATTAGGTCCCCCCATAAAGAGCAGAACAACCCCGATGGGACCACATTAATTTGCTCGAGCAATATGAGCCTCATATGTCGCAAATAGTTGTTGGAGCCAACGAAGGCCTTTGGATCTCCGACAGTGATTATGAAGATGAAACTAAGATGGCCTATCTCAATCATATGCGATAGTAATATCCCTTGGACATATACGACATGTTTGAAAAAATGCACATAGGGCCAAGGCATAGGTGGCACCTAAACCAGGTGTAGTTGGACCAATTACTAGACCTACCACTCCAAGTATACAAAGAACATCTTCCGCCTAGAGACCCTATAGAGCCATCAGTGCCTAGGGAGGATCCTGTCCTCTTATCCGCACATAGGACCAATCCATTTGTGCCAGTACCCACAGAGCCAAATTCAGAGTACAAATATCACCTAGGATGTTCAAGTAACCACACCCAAGGTAATGGAGACCAAAATCATTTCATTAACATGATCTCCATTGATTTAATCGCCCCCATCCATAATCCAATCGACCCCACATGGTCATTGCATCTAGACCTATATGCTATAGACTGGGATCGTGCTAACACACTGCCATCCCCATCAGAGTACTAGCCTTATGGTGGGATGTTCCATTTCACCCCAGGACAGACTCAGGATGTCTTCCATGCTGAAGAGGAACCCGAAATTCCAAACGATGATCTAAATTCAGCAAACGATATCCACCTGATCCCAAATCCACACCAGTTGTAGGATGGATCCCACATGTTAGTCGAGGAGACAACTGACATAGACATCGACTCTGATCCAATAAACTTGCAAATCATCAAGCTGGGGGTAAGTTTATCCCCCGAAGAGCAAGCTGACTACATTGTCCTTCTCAAAGAGAAGAAGGAGGTTTTTGCATGGTCCTACAAAGACATGTCGGGGCTAGATCCGTAGCTATTCATGCATAATCTTACGCTTGATCCGACAGTCAAGCCAGTAAAGCAAAAACTATGTAAAATGCACCGAAAAGTAGCCTTAATGGTAAAATACGAGCTACAGAAGTTGTTGGATGCACAGTTTGTCATCTGCGTGGATTACCCACCATGGTTGTCTAACATGGTGCCCATCAAAAATCTTGATGGGAGGATTCACATATGCACCGATTTTTGAGATCTAAACAAAGTGAGTCCTAAGGATGATTTCCCCTTACCTAGCATCGACGCATTGGTAGACACTACAGTGGGCCATGAAATGATTTCCCTCATGGATGGTTTCTCGGGATACAATCAAATTCATATTAATCTTGAGGACCAACTAAAAATGACATTCACAATGCCTTGGGGGAAATTTTGTTATAAGGTCATGCCCTTTGGCCTTAAAAATGTTGGCGCCACCTACCAATCTGCCATGACATACATCTTCCACAATCACATGCATAAAACTTTGGAAGATTACATGGATGATTTGTTGGCCAAATCTCTTTTGCGTCTAGATCATCTCGATGACTTAAGCAAGATCCTCGATCGCCTCATTGAACATAAAGTCAGACTAAACCCAAAGAAGTGTGTATTTGGTGTCACATATGGAAATATCTTGGGTTACATAGTCTCCAAACGAGGAATTGAGGTAGACCCACACAAAGTTAAGGCAATCCTTGAAATGCTTCCCCAAACT
The DNA here is from genome assembly GCA_028583015.1 of Wollemia nobilis. Taxonomy (NCBI): domain Eukaryota; kingdom Viridiplantae; phylum Streptophyta; class Pinopsida; order Araucariales; family Araucariaceae; genus Wollemia; species Wollemia nobilis. The sequence continues at coordinate 1,986,905 of JAQPPZ010016952.1, forward strand.
ACCATCAAGCAGTTCAATAACCTACAGGGAAAGGTCATTTCAATCAAGCGCTTCATAGCGCAACTATCTGACAAGTGCCGACCCATGAATAAATTATTGCACAAAGGGGTAGCATTTCACTAGGATGATGAGTTCCAGTCAGCCTTTGACGATATTAAACAATACTTGGCTTCATCGCTAGTATTGGCACCACCTAGACCAGGAGTGTCATTCTACTTATACATCTCAACTACTGAGGTGGCACTGGGCACCATGCTATCCCAAAAAAATGAACTACACAAAGAACAGGCTAATTACTATCTTAGCCGCACCCTGGTCAATTATGAACTTAACTATGCATATGTCAAGAAGCTATTCTTGGTGGTGGTGTTTGCTACCAAAAAGCTATGTCATTACATGTTGAGAAACAAGACATATGTTGTGTCTAAGGAGAATCCATTGTGGTACATGATGAGTCGTACTTATCATAGTAGCCACACGGTGAAATGGATCATGTTGTTGATGGAGTTTGACATAGAGTTTATTGGACAAAAATCCATAAAAGTTCAAGTCATAGCCGATCAACTAGCAGAGGCTCCACTCGAAGATGAGCAGCCTCTGATCGTAGAACTACCTGATGATGGGGTCTTCCATGTTTTAGAATTGCTAGATTCTAATGAGCCTAAGTCATAGGCTGACATGACCCTATTCTTTGATGGTTCTAAATGTGAGCAAGGAGGTGGTGCAGAATTGTATTCTTCACACCGCAAGGGGCTCTAATGCCTCTATCATTTAAATTAGACTTCTTGTGCACCAACAACAATGCATAATATGAAGCCTTGCTCATAGGTCTTCAGACAACAATCGCCATGAACATCAAATGTTTAAATATCTTTGGTGATTCACTGTTAATTGTCAATCAAGTCAAATGGGTATTCCAATGTAAATGCCTAGTTTTGTAGGCCTACAAAGCCCTTGTGGACAAATTCTTGGTACATCTTGAATGGTATGACATCGAGGCACTCCCTCAATCATCCAATTGTTTTGTGGACACTATGGCCTCCTTGGGGTCACTAATCCCACAAGACATTTCCAGTGAGATGACAACCATTTAGGTCAAAATATTATTGCAATCTGTGATGGAGCATGCATGCTCTAACCTAACACCAGAAATCCACCTAATCCAGATTGAACCATATCAGGATTAGTTCTCTCGAGTCCACGATTGTCTGACTCAGGCCAACTGGGGGTCCTTGTTCTCCTCGACCCCTCTTAATAGCAACACAACGTTGTTTTTACAAGTACTTTCTTGCTCAAAATTTTCTAGGGATGAACTTCAAGAGGGATTGGTCGTTCATACCATCGAGGTTTTCGATCGGTAGGATTGGTACACACCCATTAGGGATTACCTTAAGCTAGGTAACCTCCCACTTGGATTGACATAAGCTACGAAAAGATCATTTAAACAGAAAGCGGCAAAACATGTCTTGCTAGGAGACATTTTGTATCATTGGAGCTATGAAGGAATTCTCTTCTGTTGCTTGGACCAGCAGGAGTCTGCCTGGGCGATCACCCAAGCCCACGATGGTACATGCGATGGCCACTTCAGTGGTATGGCCATCACACGCATTCTTTGCATGGGCTATTATTGGCCATTTTTAGAGCGATATTGTTGTGCATATGTAAAGAAGTGCATGAAGTGTCAACACCATGCTAATTTGACACATGTACCTTCTCAGGCCTTGCAACCGATTCAATCGGCTTGGCATTTTTTGCAGTGGGTATTTGATCTAATTGGAAAGATCTCCCTTGCATCGTCAGGTCGTCACACATTCATCATAACAGCCATAGAGTACTTCCACAAGTGGGTGGAAGCAATTCCACTAACCTCTACAACTAGAACCCGCATTGCGGAGTTTATTTTACATAACATCATATGTCATTTTGGTATTCCATCCAAGATCATATCGGATAATGGGACGTCATTCAAGAATAAATATGTGCGTGCTTTGACAACAAAATACAAAATTTAGCATAGCTTTTTGACACCCTATTATCCGCAAGAAAATGGACAAGCAGAGGTGTCAAACAAAATGCTAGTCACCGTCCTCAAAAATACCATTGTAGATAGTCATAAGGATTGGCACATTCAAATCCCGCTTTCCCTATGGTCTTATCGCACTAGCATTTGAATGCCCATTGGGGCAACTATATTTTCGTTGGTGTATGGCTATGAGGCTGTCATGCCTCTCGATTTGGAAATCCCTTCACTATGCATATTAATGCAAGAGTTCATCGATGATGACATTGCATGGTAGGCCTAGTTAGACCAACTTATGTTGCTCGAAAAATGACGCGTTAATGCTCTTGAGAATTTACATATCTATCAAGAGCGATTTAAGAGGGCATACAACATGAAGTTTCACCTGAGGGACTTTTAGGTTGGTGACTTGGTTTTAAAAGAGAACCAACAAAATTCTAATTTTTTGCCCCATATAAGGGACAGTAAAATAGGACCTGGAACATACCAACTCACCTCTATTGAAGGAATCAAGGAACTAGAACCCTTGAACATCAGTCATTTTAGGCCATTGTACATTTAGAGAGAGAGCCATAGCCCACCCAAAAGCTCTAATATTACCACAATCGCTTGGTCAACCCAAAATGTCCCAAAGGTATCCATAAACCCTTTGGTAAAACCAAAAAGCTCCAAGGATTCCCACGATCGCTTGGTCAACCCCAAAAATACCCCAAAGGTATCCATAAACCCTTTGGTCACACCAAAATCTCCAAAGGGTGAGACGAATACCAATTTGTAATCATCCCAGGATGGGGCGAGTAGGGAGAAAAGTGCCAAAAAATGTGCCAAATTGACCTTTGACCTTCCAAACTACTATGGGAGTGGTTAGGAACACTGTTTAACCTATGGGGGCTGCCCTGGGGGCTGTGTGTGTCAATGCGATCAGTGCTTGTTGTCACATAATCGGATTGATGTTGTTTTGGTGTCTACAATATCCACTCATTGAGCTAGGATAAACCTTATAATATCTTTCTATTACTTAATACCATTAACGTCTTCAATATAGTTTACCACTTTGGTACTAAAGTACTAAGAAAATGGTCTAATATAGCAAAATAAGGAATATCTATAAGAGGCATGTCCTCAAGCCATGGGTCTTCCTAAAATTCAATACGCTCTCCATTGTCTAATCTACATTTAAGAGCTTTTCGAAGAAGATTTTTTGTTTTAACAATCTTATTCCAAAAGGTCGAGCCATGTAGGGAGTTTTGATATTCCATTAATATTAATCCCATATTCAATTATTTAGTGAAGATAAGCTAGGCTCATCCATTTTTTTCTTGATAAAAAAGTCTCTAAATCTATTTTAGCAGGAAAGCTTTGTTCATATATCTAATATTTCTCAACCTAAGGCCACCTGCACTTTTCTTGGAGCACACCTGGTCCCATGAAACAAGATGAAATATTTTTTTATCCTTTTTCCCTTAGCAAAGAAATGTTTTATTTATTTGTTCTAATTTTTGAGCAATTTTCCTAAGTATTTTAAAAATAGAAATAAAATACAATAATAGGCTTTGAAGGGTAGATTAGACTAGCTATACCTTACCTACTTGACTTAGAATTGCTCCCTTCTATCCCACCAACTCTTTTGTACCCTTCATAAAAGTGGATTCCATATGTCTTCTTTGATCCTTCCTTTGAACATAGGCAACTCTAAGTAAATAGAGGGAAATTTAGCAATGGTACATCCCAAGATTCTAGAAATAGCTCTTTGCCTATCAGGAGGGTAATTAAGAAACAATATCTTGCTTTATAAAAAGATAATATATTTCCCAATAGCTAGCTCCTAGTCCTTCAAAATAACTTTGAATTTCCTTGGATTGGAGGAGAAGGTAGAAAGGAGAGTAGCATCAAAAAAAAATTGATGGGTAATTGGATCAATAGGAGAAGTAGGTTTAATGTATTCGTTATATCTGGAGATTGCTACAACTTTTAGATCTCTCCAAAGAAATTTGGAAAACATAATGAAGCAAGGGGAAAGAGAGTCACCTTGCCTAAGACCTATGGAGTGACATCTCTATTATAATTTTTTTATTTTATGAAAGTATGAGATTGAGCAATATGATAGGAGTGAATAATAGATCCTACAGCTAACATGGGGCCCACAAGGAAAATCAACCAACATAAACCACACATGGGAACAAATCCACACTCACCACCATCGAGTGATGCTCCCAGAGGATAGGATGGAGCATATAACATGGCCATGATTTGCTCATTTGAGGGGTTGGGCCATGGTTGACTTGCTTCCACTAGAGAATTTCACCCAAAAGACTACTTCCTGATTTGTAAATATCTATGTGGATGTTGTTATTTATAAACCACCATGAGGGACATCATGGGATACATGTGGGATAATGGCTCAAGACTCTCGCATCGTTTCTCAAGGTGTTTTTTAGAATTTTTTATTTTATAGAAGTATGATACTATGAAGTATGAGAGGAGCAGAGAATAGACCCTAGAGCTAACATGGGGCCCACAAGGGAAATAAACCAATTTAAAACACACATGGGGAGAAATCCACACTCACCACCATCGAGCAATCCTCCCATAGGAGAGGATGGAGAATATAGCATGACCATGATTCACTCGTTTGAGGGGTTGGGTCATGGTTGGCCTGCTTCCACTAGGGCATTTCAACCAAAATCCTACTTCCTGATTTGCAAATATCTATGTGGGTGTTGTGCTTTATAAAATACCATAAGTTCCATCATGGGATACATGAGGGATAATGGCTCAAGACTTTCGCAATATTTCTCAAGGTATTTATTAGATTTTTTTTATTTTATGAAAGTATGAGATTGGGGAGTACAAGAGGAATGGAGAATGGACCCTAGAGATAACATGGGGCCCAGAAGGGAAATCAACCAATGAAAACCACACATGGGAAGAAATCCACACTCACCACCATCGAGTGATGCTCCCATATGATAGGATGGATCATATAGCATGGCCATGATTCACTCATTTGAGGGGTTGGGTCATGGTTGGCCTACTTCCACTAGGGCATTTCACCTAAAATATTGCTTCCTAATTTGCAAAGATCTATGTGGATGTTTTGCTTTATAAACCACCATGAGGGTCATCATGGGATACATGTGGGATAATAGCTCAAGACTCTCGTAGCGTTTCTCAAGGTATTTTTTATAATTTTTTATTTTATGAAAGTACGAGACTGGGCAATAGGATAGGAGCAAAGAAAAGGCCCTAGAGCTAACATGGGACCCATAAGAGAAATCAACCAATGGAAACCACACATTGGGAGAAATCCACACTCACCACCATCGAATGATGATCCCATAGGAGAGGATGGAGCATATAGCATGGCCATGATTCATTCATTTGAGGGGATGGGTAATGGTTGACCTGATTCCACTAGGGCATTTCACCCAAAAGCTATAGCACCTGCATATTACGATAATACTATGAATAGAACTTCTACTAATTGCTTCATCTAGATGAAAAAAATGTAAGAAAGGTGTTAGGGTTGTCTTAACTCTGTGATAATGAAATGTGATGGAGCACTGCCTTGCTTATTAGAAATTGGATTTTTGAAAAAATATTGTGCACTAGAATCGAGAGTTCTGATACCACTTGTAGTGAATTTTTTTATAAAACAATAACACAAATCAAAATATAATAACAAATATATTTTACCACTTAAGGAGGGCTAAGTCTTGTGCCACTTACGGAGGGCAAAGTCCTTTGCCACTTAGAGAGGGTTGTCTCTTGCAAAATATGCAATTGGATTAATATTGTTAAATCAACATACATCTATATATATGAATGAATCAATGAATTGGTGAACAATTGGAAATATAGCCAACTAGCTATATCAGTATTGTAACATTTTTTATCTAGAGCACCCTTGATTTTTGTCTCTATATAGACTCTTAACTTATCAAGGTATTATGAAATTTTGAGAGAAAATATTTTTCTTTACTTCTAAGATCCTCATTAAATAAGCTTGATTCCAATGTAGACTCAATTTTCTTCAACTATTATTTCAAATCCCCCTTTTTTAAAAAGGTGACAAAAAACTGATTTATTCCATGCTTTAAGATTACTTTTACAAATTTGAGCTTTTTAGCAAGTTGGAAGATTAAAAGGTTGGAAATTGTTTAGACCACCATTCCTCTGTTTTGGGCTCCAAATATTGATGATGGGTCCACATCAATTCAAATTTGATGGGTATTTTAAGTTTTGAGTTCCTTGGGAGAATTTCTAGCACCAAGGGGTTATGGTTTGACACTATTTTGGGGAGGGAACCAAGGAGTGATGAGCACCAAAAATGCTCATATTTTGTACATATTTCTTTGATCAATATGTGGTTCTATAATAAGGATTGCGTACTTTTATGAATTATTATATAGATATTTGATATAATTATGCATGTTATCTAATTTGTGTGCTTTTAGTATGTTTTGTGGAATTGTAGTTCATTTAGTTAGATTTGGAACATTCGAGGTCTTTTGATGGACCTGGCACTTTATTTCATCGAGGGTCAATGTAGAGAACATAGGTGCCTCCCTGCAACCGAAATGTGCCAAGGGAACAAGTGCCTCCCTGCAATCGAAATGTGCCAAACCAAAGATGACCGCCTCCCTGCAGTCAGAAGGCACCAACTGAATATGAGCACCTCCCTGCAGTCAAAAGGCGCCAACTGAATGCGAGCACCTCCCTGCATTCGAAAGGCACCAACTGAATGCGAGCGCCTCCCTACAATTGAAGGGTGCCAACTGAATACGAGCGCCTCCCTACAGTTGGAAGGCACAAATTGAATACGAGCGCCTCCCTATAGTCGAAATGCACCAACTGAATGCGAGCACCTCCCTGCAGTCGAAAGGCACCACGATAAAAAAGCACCTTCCTCATAAGGAAGGTGCCATTGATTCTTTGCCCGTTGACCAGATTTGAATGACGTGGACGATAGTGGCTGGTGTAGTTACAGCTCTGCATCATGCAAAGATAAATTGGAGATAGCACCAACGTATCAAAACATCTTACTGATGCCAGGAAAAGCACGATTCAAAATGAACACACTGCCATTAGAACAGAATGCCAGATGTTGATTGCATTTACCAGATTGTCTTGATTTAGTCTGGGACAGATCGACTGTTGTAACTACTTCTGTAACAAAATTTTTGCGGGTGTGTTATATAAACACACGCAGATCGTTCTAAGGAATATATAAAAATAATTAATAAAGATCCATTTAGAGTTACAGAAGATAGATTGTAATACGTTGATAAATATATTACAGTTCTAGAAGTTTTAAAGCATGTGTTCGATCGGGAAGAAGTTGCTGGAGCCTGGGCCCACTCCAAGCCAGTATTTCTTCCCCATTTCATTTTTGTTTATTTATTTTAATTAGTTTATTGCTTTCATAAGAATGTTCATTAGTTTGCTAGTTCTAGTATTTGCAGTAGATTTATTTTCAGGAATGTGTACATGATTTATTTTTGTAGATTTAATTATGTTCTTCTTATGTAATTTATTGAGGAGTGCGGGAATGATTGAAAACCATTTCAAGAACACCCCCAAAACGTAGGATTAGCAGATTCACCTCCAATGGTATTGTAGTAACCTAATTTCAACTCTTCACAAGTTTACGAAGCTCCTTGGGTTGATAATTAAATGCACGGGCATGTGACAAAAATAGGAAACCATTCACCTTGTTTGGCCCGCAACAAGGAGTAGTAAATACAAGCCACACTTTGAGATAAAACTCTTGTCAATTCTTATTTGAATTATCTAATAACCAGATATTCTATTGCTCCATGTGTATTTGCTACCTCGTAGCTCAAGGTCTAGAAACTCAAAATTGTTAATTTTTTTGGAAAAATCCTCCATACTTTTTGACATTATAGAATATCATCCTTTTTTATCTAAAGGGTACAAGGGGTATTGAAATCACCCACTAGCATCCAAAAATTATTAAAAAAATATACCCTCATCTGACCCATAATTGACCAAAGGGTAGCTCTTTCAACCATATATTTAGGGACATAAATATTGGAAATAATCCATCTTCTATTGGAAAATTTACAACAAAAAATATTAACAATTTGGCTGGAAGAGGAAACCAAAAAACCATCAATTATTGGTGGGTCCCATAAACAAAGAAGTCCTCCAGAAAAATCTTGGGTATGACTTACTAAAAAATTCACATATTTCCACAAAGAGTTGTTTATCCTAATTTTTTTTTCTCATCCAACTTAGTTTTATGAAGCAAAATAATATGTGGTGATTAGTCCTTTCTCAAATAGGAAACTCATTTTTGTTTGGTAAGATAATTATGACCTTTCATATTCCATGAAATGATATTCATTTATGGGGTTTGGAATTTTTCTTTCCACCATTGAATTTATCTGAGAAATAACTCCTTGATTTTGAAGTAGGGGAAGCATTATCAATTAAAACATTACTACCCTCAAGCTTTAGAACCATTTGGTAACCATCAACACTTTGTTTCTCTATAGCATGCTTCCTTAGGTATTTATTTAATGGTTTTCCAACTTTTTTATTGACCCCAACATCCACAAGTTAAGGGGTCATAGATCTGCTTCCCATAGATATTTTACCTTTTGATGGAGGACATATATTTTAGTAGAATCCTTCCAAGGGACTTAAGATCCATTGCACCAAAATTAATTTCCTTAGAAGGAGAATCTTATCTAGGGGTAACTAAAATGCCAACGTGGGAGGGGGATCTCATTAGGAGGAAACTAGACTTGGTCCCATACGAAATAGGGGGACTCTTTCATTTCATCTAAAGGGTCTAGAATTGAAGCTCGTCATTTGAATGGATTACCCTTAAGGAAATTAGACAATAAATATTCAAGACCATACTTTGGACATACCTTTGAATCACTAGATTTTGGAGAGCTACAATTTATTTTGACATAGATCCCACTTCACTTCACCAATAATTATCAAATAGAGCACCAAAGGGTATTTGGGAATAAATTCTTGATGAAGTTCCAATAATCTCTTGGTCTATCGAAATATTCTTATTTTTTTCACCCAAACTTCCTTACCTTACAAATCATTTTTTGGGAACCCACTAAGAGCATGACCACTTTTTTACATATCAAGTACAACATTAACCTATTATCATACTCAATGGATTGGTTTCAAGATTCATAATCAAATATGAGCTTAATTTAATCTAGGAGGTTCACTAAAAGACTGGTATTGACACACATCCTACCATAGACCATGTGCAACTTGGATCTAGTAGTAACATAAATTAAAAGTAGCTCCTCGATAGATCTACAAATACCTTCTAGAGTATATTCATGCTAGAATTAGAAGGACGGACCTAAGATATTAACCAAAAGAGGGGTGATGTTAATATTCTTCATGTCTAGATCAAAATCAATGATGTAGTGTCTATGGAATAGAATCCTTTTCCAAAAAAACTAAGGATCACCGACAAATATTTGGTTCATATATTATTCTTAAAGAATCTTGATTAGGAAGAAATCCTTAGGTAAAGTCACAATTTCCATTACACCTTTGGGAGACCACTTTGAAGAGGTCCACTTTCAAAAGGCATCAATATTTGGGTGAGCTCCTAAGAAATTTCCAACCAAAATACAAGCACCTTCTTCAACATTGAGATCTATCAAGCTCAGTGGTATTTTCAAAGACCTGTTAGAAGGGAGAAGATAAAAAATACCAACAATAGGAGTCGATTTATTTCAAAATTTACACATAAAATGCATTAAATACCCTGCTCTTGGGTTGAAAGGAAAAAAAGACACTGATCTTGAATTGGAGGATCCCCAAGTAGACCCTAAGAATATCCTAGAAGGAGCGGAGTAGGAAAACATACCTCCAAAATCTCTACTTGACTAGAAATTCCATCACCAGGACTAATCCCATACACCACCTCTCCATTCTCCTACTCACCCACATATAGTTTTTAGAAAAACCCTAATTTTTCATGCTCAACATACTGAATCTCTATGTTTACTACCATTTATTTTTTCAATGGGTTATAAGGGATTTAAGTGGGCCCCACCCATATTACATTATCACCAAATAGTGATATTACAATAAAGTCAAGATATTGTTTGACAATATTTTAACCATGGTCTACTCCTTGAAATGTTGAGGAATCTAACCGATTGAGCTAATACCACCTGATCTATATTTACTACCATTATACAAATTTTCTTTCTAATTTTAAATCTGATTACACATATTAAAAGTATTTAAAAAAATTATAGCATCTAAATTTTATGAAATTACATGAAAATGAGCACATTAGTAGAAGAAAAGCTTCTCTATGTGGAGCAATGTTATTGAAAGAATCAATAAAAAGCTTACAAGTTGGAAAGGGGTCCTCCTATCCCAAGCATCCAAATCCACTCTCACTATGGCCTATATTCAAAGTATTCATGTTTATTTTATCTTAGTCTTCAAAGCCCCATTTTTTGTATATAACAATAACAGATTCAAAAGAGATTCCTTTTGGCAGGTTTAGATAATAAAAAAAGTTTCATCTAGTCATTTGGGAGAAGGTTTGCTTACCAAAAATTTAGGAAGGGTTGGGTTTTAGAAGAATTAGCAATATGAACATGGCACTGTTGGTAAAGTAGGCTTGGAAGGTATTTACCAATTGTAATCTTGAGTGGGTCTCCATCATCAATAAAAAATACACTCACATATGGAATTTTATGGATGAAAATATTACTAAAGTTAGGTCCCCCTTCTGGAAATAAATCCTCTAGACCAGACCTCTTATTCAAAGGGGAACCAGATGGCAGCTTGGAACAAGAAACAGGATAAATTTTTGGTTAGACTGGTGGATCTCCAATCAAATGCTTAGTGAGAACAACAGAGTCTCAGTGGTGTAGCCTTTGTTGGATACTCTCATAGGCAGGAAGGTGGTTCATTTCGTAGACTCTTTAGTCCAACCAAAAATATGGAAAGAGCTCCACATTGCAAATTTTGATGCCCAAATTTTAAATGTTATCACAGAATTATCAACATTGTTGAGGGCAACTGTAACTCCATATGGTATGTCTCATGATACCCCTTTATGGAAATAAACTAACTCTAGTCTTTTTTCTATCAAAACTGCTCATCTATTGACTTTCACTCCCCAAACTTCTCCCATTCCTTTCAATATGGTTTGGATTAAACACCTCATACCTAAAGTTGTTGTCTTTTCTTGGTTGGCCATCCAAAACAAGATCCTCACTACTGATAATATCATGAAGAGAGGGATTGTTGTTCCTAATAGATTCCATCTTTGCTTGGCAATCTAGGAATCTATCAACCACATATTTATGGAATGATATTTCTTCCAATATGCCATGGATCATCTCATTGCCACCTTTCACATCTCCTGGGTCCAATATAACTCCATGGCTCTTAGTGGCTCATCCTTTTCAAAAATTCTAGGTTGTCTTATTTGTGGAAATTTTATCTCCATCATATCCTATGGTAGATCTAGCTCAAAATGAATAGTAGAATATTTTCAAGCACCCTCAGGGAATCTATATTTGTTTCCAACAAAGCCATCATCTTTACTATTAAAAATTCTAAGTTTTTCCCTTGCACCAAACCACCCGAGTCTACCCTTAAGTCCACTTTTTTTTGTTCCCTCAGTATTCCCTAAAGTCCTAGCTCTACTCCTAATCCCCATCCCAAAATTGGTACTCATTAGACTTCCCTTGTAGGATGGCTTAAACTTAACTATGATGGTGCTTCTAAAGGAAATCTGGGTAGAGTGGGTGCTGGAGGTCTAGTTAGGGATCACAATGGATGATTCATAGTGGACAATGTTGAGTTTCTGGGCATTCAAACTAACCACCATGTTGAAGCTCGTGCATTGTGGAGAGGGCTATAAGTTCTCAGAGATTACATTGGAAACTTACAAATTTAAGGTGATTCCATAAATATTATAAACTCTATCATCAGCAACATAATTCCTTCATGGAACGTGCACACTATTATTTAGGAAGCTAAGGTCTTGATGCAAAATTTTTGCAACACTACAAACTGTCATGTGTATCGGGAAGCTAACAATTCTACTAATTTTCTCATCAATGTTGGGGTTAGTTATAGGAATTTGTCCATCTAGGACCAAAATTTCCCTTGAAATGTTCTTAATGTTGTTTATGTTGACTTGGAAATGCACAACCAACCCTGAGAGGTATGCTCATGTCAAAATTTTGATGATAGGAGTGATATAACTACTTATTCGGTGATCATATTCAACTCAGTACACAACACAATCCTCAATAGCATCATCAGTGGCATGGATAACATCAGTGCCTCCCTGAAATCGTTGGTCAAGAAACATGGCCAAAAGAGAGTTTTGTAACCGAAAAGATTATCGACGATTAGAGTTGGTTTGTTTTGTCTTTCGAGCTCTATTCCCCTATGTGGGAATTTTGGTACTAATATTTTGACCCCTGCGTGGGCATTGGTTTGATTTTGCTTTATGTTCTCCGTAGCCCCTGCATGGGCTCTCTGTTGATCTTTGTTTTTCTGTTAAACAACCCCTATGTGGGTCTATTTTTTCTCTGGTCTGATTTATGGAGCAACACCCTATTTTGTGCTTCTCTATATACTTTTTGTCATATCTACTTTTCGTCATATGCTTATATTTCTGGTTTTAGGCACCAATTAAAACCCATTTAATATAATTTCTACCACCTACCAAAAAATATATGTATTTTAAGAAATTCACTCCTCTAAATATTAAATATATTTCTATTGTATCTTATTTTATTTTATATATATATATATATATATATATATATATATATATATATATATATTATAGTTTTATAAATCTCTTATCAGTGTAAATAAATACTTTCAATATAAATAAACACTTACATAGTACTTAAATATCATTATTAAAACCCATCTATCGTTTTCTTTTAACTTATTATATTATGATTTTACAAATAACTTACTAATTTATATATATCTATATAACCTTTAAGAAAATACGATGATGTGCAATGTTTATTTCGATAAACTCTAAGTTTCCTCTATAAACTTCACTGTTTGTCGAAACATGCCACAAGTTGTAATTGTAACACTTTGTGTAGGTGTATGGCATTTACTTGCACGTCACCCGGTAATTCTTGTTCTCTTTGTAAGGCAACCATTTAGTAGCAGACAAATAGTATAAGTACTGGATTGTTGGCCTCGATTGAATCTCTTTCCACCCAGGCGTAGAATTATACGCTAAACAAACTTTTCCTTCGTAATTTTAAAACATCTTATATGCCATTAAATTTAATGTTACCCATACCTCTCACGTTCTATAAAATCAAGAAACTGACAAAATTTTCTGTTACTATAAATGTTATCTATATCAAATATTTTATCTTGTATCAAGACTCGCATCCAACCTATCAACGACAGCCAAATACTTTAAAATTACTAAAATCACCACAGGCTACGGGAGTTTTTTTTTTTTTAACACAGGTTACATTCATAATTATTTTCTATTTTAAGTAGATTATTGGAGTTTTTTTTGGTTAACACAGAGAATTAGTTATATTCATAATTATTTTCTATTGTAAGTAGATTCAAATCTTAGGCTGTCCCCTATAACTTCTACAAGATTTCTTTTAACCCAATGTAAAATGGTGACCTGCCGGGTGCCTCTGCTTTGCTGCTCTGCAGTTTCAGATTCTATGTTACTTGTATATTGAAATCAATCTAAGCGGAAAAACACAATATGTAGTCCAGATATTAACAAACTTAAATAAATAATAAAAAACCTGTTATGCTGTAGACCTGAACTACGCCTAATTCAAACCAGCAATTGTGTTTTTCAGACAACTCCCTTGCTACACCCATTTGCTTCGCTTCCGCAATCTCTGTTGGAAGGTTATTTATGTCGTCTAAGCACGACGTATCCATAATACTATTGGACATTGGGAGATGGCGTAGCAGGATCATCTCATCTCTTTTTGACTGCCGCCACGAAATCTGTGACGTGGCATTTACTCTTATGCCTCTTATCCACACAAATATGTACGTAGCGGGTGGAAATGCTATCGACGCTGTGTTTTAGCCACGGGCCTCATCAGGTCAGTGTTTTTTCTCCTTCCCTTACATTATCGACGAAGGCAGCCAAACGCTTCAATGTTGAAATTTAAATATATTGTATTCCATGGCTTTGGGATATATTAATGTAGAGATTTTTGTTCATGGATTCACATTTTATGCAAAGATTTTCTTTTATTCATTTATTATTTTTTCTTCCGTGAACATTTCTAGTATAAAAGTGTTAAGGAACACAAGGGAGTGGAAACAATATAATCATAGAAGAGGATGAAGGAGGATTGCAGCAAAAGCATACCCAAATATATCATATAGAGGAAGCATTTAGTTGGTGGTCTTAATTTAGAAGGCTGATTAAATGCAACACAAAATGAATTTATTTTTAATACTGTTTTTTAATTTATTTTGTGAAGATCTAAAAACAAAGATATAAGGATAAGGTTTACGAGAATTATATCAAAATTTCGATAATATTAAAAAATCATTAACACGACTTATGTAATATCTTTCAAACTTAGAAGATCTTTAAGATGGAAAATTTTAGCCTCATTCAAACCTTTAGTAAATATATTTGCAATCTAATGTTTTATCTTACAGTACTTGAGATGAATTATTTGTTGTTGAATAAGTTGTCTAATATAGTGATGATACACTTCAATATGCTTAGTTTTTGCATGGTATGTTAGATTCTTTGCAAGCTTGAAGGTGTTTTGATTGTCATATTGCAATATGGTAAATTATGTATATTGATACTATAATTATGAGAGAATTTTCCTTAGCCACTTAATATTTTTGGCAATCTCATTAGTTATATATTTTACTTTTGTTGTAGATAAGATAATTGTATTTTATTTCTTTCTATACCAAGATATAAGACTAGAACCAAGTGAGAAGATATATCTTCTAGTGGATCTCTTATCATTTGCACAACCTACCCAATCTAAATCAAAATAATTTGTATAAATTATTTTTCCCCTAGATGAGTGTTGAGTGTCCATGCTCAATGTACCCTACACATACTGCAATATCTCCTTTGCGTCTTTTTGATGGGAACTTTTGGACAAGTCATAAATCTGGATAACATACTAATTGCATAGAAGATATTTGGTTTAATATGAGTCAAACATATCAGGATTCCCACAAGTTTTCTATAGAGTGTTGGATTAACGTCATCTCCTTCAATATACTTGCTCAACTTTGCACCTATAAAAATTGAACTAAATGCTTTTGTATAATTTTACATTTTGAATCTAAGTAATAATTCCTTGCATATTTCTTTTTGGGAAAGGAGGATACTCTATTTAATTTATCTTACTTTAAAAACAAGAAAGTAATAAAGAATTTTGGAAATGTTACACTATTTAGTAAGTTGCAATAATAATGCAAGTACCATGTAAATAATTTAGTCTAAAGTGTGGTAAATATTTAAGTGTATAGTAGGTGTCATTTAAGTAAGTGTAGAGTTATATAAGTAAGGAGTTATGTAAGTGATGTGTCACTTAGTATGTGCAATCATTAGAGTCTTTGCTCTTATGTGGATATGTAGAGTCAATAATAGATTTATTATTTTGTGGTATTCCTCCCATGAGAAACATGAAGTGTTAAATCTCTCGTATGTATGAGAAGATGTGTAATAACCCAAGTCTACTCACTTGGTTGTACCACTAGAAATACCAAATGTTTTCACAAGGTTAGTTTTTTTCATTTCCATTCTACAATTTTGTTTGTAAAAATGCTTTTAGGTTCATAGTAAATTTGTTTCACTCATTAGTTTAATATTATATACTTTAACTAGTATAGGTATATCATACCACTTTTTGATTTTAGACTACTACAAACAACCACCCAAGTGGATGAGATTGACCAAATCCCATGAAGGTGCCATTAGTGGAGTCAACTTGTCTCATTTAACATCCTTGTGTTCTAGCATGAGGGTCGATCCATGACAAGGGTTATCCTCTAGGGCCCATAACACCTAGAGGAGGATGCTTTCTTTCTCCATCCCTTAGCATTAGTGAACCCACGACCTAACGGATCGATTTGTTCTAACCTATGATCTATCTAGTCGACTTGTCAAATTTTTTATATGTAAGGGATGACCGTACATATGCTTACGTGACTAACTAATTATCCTCTACCTAGATTTAGTTAGTGCCATGTCAATACCCTGACCTTGGACTTCATCATACTTGCTCATTGTGACTCACGACTATTTATCCCATACCAAACATTGAGGTCATTCCAACTAAGTCAAATGCGCAAGGGAATTATCACAGGTACCATCGAGCAACAATTCAAAAATGGTGTCCCATACCATTATTTTTTTGTAGTTCTGATCGAGTATCGTGTTCTAACCAATTATGATATACTATGATTACTCTAAAAAATAGTTGGGTGCATGATTACCCTCAACAACTTTGGGTTATTAATGAGCATCCTTCTCACTCGATGCCTAGTTTTATGATAGTTTGATTACTTAACCACTATTTATTTGAAGTTTTTAGTCGACAAGGTTTCATGGCTACTTTATCCCCAAAGGATAATATCTAAAAACCATATTTATATCTCTTCACTAAGAAGTATTCCATTTGTGAAGTCTTTACTAAGAGTAGACTAAAGTTTTGAACATATCTTAAGTTACACATTGACTACTCTAAGTCATGCTTTCATACTTAATAACACAATTAGTTCCATATCTCCAAAGGAGGTTATAAAATCAGGAATAATTATATCGTGGTGCACTTAATAAAGCATGCAAACTAAACACATACCATAATTCTCTATAATTGAACAATTAAATAAATGAAAATTTTAGCTAGTCATGAAGCCAATATGCAATACAACCTTTTACTAAAATCAAAGTATTTGATAATAATATACCACTCGGGTACTATGTCTTGCTCGCATAGTTTATCACATTTTTTATAGGGATGAAATATGAATATCAAAAGGAAATGGAACACAACAAGCAGTCAAACTTCAAACCACTGGTAATTGATGATTTGGATCACCAAACAATTAATATTTTATAAAGACAACTTTTGTTTTCAAGCTATAATCCACACCTAAAATATTATGCCATTTAAATTGAGATTCAACCCATGATTTAAGTAGGGAATGAATAGATTAAATTATTTTTATTTATAATTAAAAAGTATGGAACTGTTTTCATCTATACGTTGGTTTCATATTGATCTGGTTTTAGGTTTACATCTACAACATTAGTTGTACGTGAATGACACTACCATAACCATCGCTATACTGGAAGAACCAACTCCACATTTACAAAATAATTGGATGCATAATAAGGTCTAAAAGTTTCAAGGATGTATCGTTCACTACAACAAGTATATTAATTTATTCTTCCTCAATAATATATAACTTGATTCCTTCCTTTGGACTGAGTCCCAACAACCGGAGTTCTTCAAATTAAAAAAAAGTTAATAACATATATTTGACCTTCACTTATAGTGAGCGAATCATGGTGCCACTACAAGAATTTATATAATTCAAGTATAGAACTTAATCTTGCCCAAGTAAGTATAATGGTTTAACATAGTCTTAATCATTTGTCTTCTTCTATCATGAAAAACAATTATTGACTAACATTCTTGGATATTTTCTATATTGCAAGATTTAATGCACTAGGAATAGCTCAGGTGAGCTTCCTTATCTTGGTAACTCTTATTGGAAACATCTTTTTGCATTAACAAAATAACTTTTACATAATTACTATGTAGATGTTATTTTTACAAAATACTTTGTTCAATATACAAACCCAATAGGAAAATTTCTACTCAAAACCTATCCATCCCCTTCAACGTACATAGCATAAGCATTCCCAGTATTTCATGACTATAACTAGATTTTGTATCACAGTAATATTTACAAAGTTATAAAGGATGTAAACCAATTTAAAAAGTGATGTTATAGCTTCTATTGTGATCATCATAGGTCCATGTTCATTTGCTAACATGCTTGGCAATTCACACCTGCATCCGACCTAGTCTACCATCTATTTGCTTGATGACTCAAGTTTTGTTTTCAAAGGGATCATATTTTGGCTCTTCTATAATATGAATGTAAATATACTTGCAAACTATGTAATAAACATGGAAACACTTCCCAAAGATTCACATAGCACTCTAAAAATTCATGTGCATGGATTCTTAATATAACAATCATGTTTTCCAAAAATATCTAGCTTCATTAGCCATGCAAAGCAAATCAAGTATGTAAAGTGGGGTAACAAAGATTTCTATTGCAGCAACAAAATATACACACAAAAAACCATTCATCCCTTTCATTTGTAACAGAACAAACATTTCTTTCCAGCATATTTTCAAAACATCTTTCCTCTTTAAAAAAAATACAACATGCTCATAGAAAAATATTCATGACAAAACAAAAAATGAACTACCTGGTTTGTTTTTTTGTGCTATCCATACTAGAATTTACCAACACTTCCAACAAAGCTTTGTTATCCACTACTTCCCAAAAAATACAATTTGGATATCCTCCTCCTTCGAGAGAGCTATCCCCTCCATTTACAAAACCCACACGCTTATCTTTCTCCACCCCTAACGATGTTGAACTACCCACCATTATCCCCAATTAAAAGCACTCATGTCATTTTCCTTTCATCTCGGTCAAAATCTATGGAGAAAGTTTCAAGTCATCATGATACTATATTCCTAGCATCTTTGTGGTTAAGCCAACATCCATCATACACAAAACTCAACCAAAACATAAATTATTTTCTAAAGTCACACACTTGCTTCCAATTTTGTGCAAAATACTTTTACATATGCCTAACATAACTCATATGCTTAATAATAATAATAATAATAATAATTATTCACTTTTATTATTTTATTTTTTGGTACCATGCTTACATATTTTATATTTATCTATTTTTAATTCTAACTTTTAATCATATGCACAATCAAGTAGAAAGTGGCTCCCATCATCATCACCACATAAAACATATGCATACTTTAATCACTCAACAAATAAACTTTTAAACAAAACACACACACTATCCAAACATTCATGAGATCTACATGATATGCAATGTGTGCGAGCATCCATGTACTCATGAGTCGAATCATCACTTTCTTTCTTACCTTTTTCATCTACTTGCTTCCATTCATCAACAACTAGAATATGGTCCTGAACTCACAGATACTATCAATAGTACCACAATTCATAGAGACTATAATAGTAAAAACATAACTCTACAAGAAAATTTTGGTGATAAAAATCCCAATGTCTCTCATTATCAAATTTTTGGTCATTATACTTATGCTCATATTCTTGATGAGAAAATTAAAATATTGGGTAAAATAAAAGAAGTGTATATTATGATTGAATATCATGTGGTCCAAGCATAATTGTGTGAGGGGAATAAAAGAAATCACTTGACAACAAAGTGATATAGATGAAAATAGATGTGTAATTTCTTAGATGGATGATTAATTTTTTTGAATTACTTATCATTGATTAGCAAATGAGGAATAATTTTCAGCATTTATAATCATGAAGAGGATCAATAAATTTTTCCTTTCAACCAATGGTCCAATTACATGCTTTTCAAAGTTATATAAAAAAATCCACTAGTAATGGTGTTGTGTCATTTCAAAACCAAACACCTAATATGTTAGGGTGTTCAATGCATCACCCAAAATCATAACTTATGATAAATGACCATTACCACCTTTAAAAAAGGTAAGAATGACATTTTTTATCTTTTAGACTAAGATGTTGGGTCTAGAGGATCCTTTGAATATATAATGATAAGAAATATTACACATGTGATCATGTTGTGCAAGACATGGTCCATGGAAGGTAAGGATGCTTCTTGACCAATTGATTCACTATAAACCTATCTAAGGACTAACCATCCCTGTCCCATAATTAGGAGGGCAAATCTCTTTACCACCTATATTTCATCTCTTAATGCTCTTTTTTAAATAAAACTAAATGAAAATCCTCTTTGAGTAACTCGAATAAATATAGGTACAAATTATATAAACAAATATTTAATTTTTTAAGAAAATGGGATTAAAAAGGAATAGACTCTTCCATATACACCATAGTGCAATGGAATAAAAAGAAAGAATTGAACTCTAGCCAAAATAAATAGTTCTATGTTGCATTATAAGAAAATGGATTTAAATTTGGGTTATAGTAATAAACATATCAATAAATACTTTTAATAGAACTCTTGCTAAAGTATTAAAAAGTACAAAACTAGAAGAATATCGGAGTGGTAAAAATATCATGCCTCTTAGTTTCAATTTTTTTGTCATAATCCTTATGCCCATATTCTAAGAAAATAAAAATATTGGATAAAAGAGTGACTAAGTATATTATTATTGGATATAGTGAAGAATCTACCACTTATAAAATAGGTAAACCTTACTTTAAATATATTGTTATTCAAAGAAATATGTTATTTGATAAAATTTAAATTATTAATAATAATGAGGCTAATTGTAATTATTTTCTAACAAGAGTTTGGTTTTCCTTACATGCATGTGATTGATATAAATAAGATTGTTTCAGACATACTACAGGCATGTTCTATAAGTAAAGTAATAACTCCTATAGATGAATAAGACAAAGACATTTAAACTCCTGTTAGAAAATATAGAGTATTCACGAAATTTATTAGACAACATGTTAATTATGTTATTATAAGTGGGATTATGAAAGTGGATGATCTATAATCACATTGAGAAATAAAGAATGCACCTAAAGAAAGCAACTATGTAGGGTGGGTAAATTTCTCTAGAAAATAATGAAACTAAGGATGATATTTTTCAAAGGTAATAATTTGGATAGATGTAAATAAGTTTATAAAACAAATTTTACTTCTAATGGGACTAGTAAATTGATTTAGTACAATCACAACACCTCCCTAGGAAGACTCGAACAAATTAATATTTTCTTCTACCACAATTTGGCAAGTAACAACCATACAATTTGGTTTTCCAAAACATAATCATACGATCAAATAAACAATAATTCACTTATACAAATAGTTTAATGTGATAATATTACAATATATTTTCTAACCATTCAACTCAACAATCATACAATATCTTGATAACCATACAATCCAAGCAATAATAATTCAATCTAGGCAACTGTACAATCCTATTACCAATCATACAACTCAAGAAACTATTCAATCTAGGTAACAATATGATCTAAACAATGGTACAATCCAATCAATAATTGTACAACTCAAGCAATCGTTCAATCTAGACAAGAGTACAACTCAAGGAACCATACAATCCTATCAACAATCATACAACTCCAATAATCACTTAGTCCAAGAAATTGTACAATCCAAGCAGTCATATCATAATAGGGTGATCATTCAATTCAATAAATCATACAATTTTAGCAACAATTGAATAATTTAGGAAACTATTCATTTGTATGAATATTTTGTAATTGATGTAGTTTTTATTGAGAAAGTATATGATTCCAACCCTAAACCTAACTATGTGTTCCTCTTCATATAATTGTGCAGTTTACTTACTACTCATAATGCCAAAGTGGAATTGAACCTTGCAAGATAAATAATTATTCTATAAACTATTGCATCTAATTTTCTTCATTCCCAACCTAGTTTCAAAATGAGCATCACGTCCTCTTCACATTATAAAATCCATCGCACTGTAGCTTGAAAGCAACTTATCAATTATTTAATCCCATTTGGTATCTTAGATTATGTTCTTGCCCATTGAAATTTATTTCAATGGCTCTACTTCCCTTTATTTTTGGTATATGCCTTCACCATATTTCGTCCTCCTATTTCTCGATGGGCTTCTCAAGTTCTAACACCAACACCATGGGCTGTAATATTTTCTAGAATCCTAGGCACAAAAAAATAATAGAACACTCACAATACAAAATATGTAGTTTACATCAACAAGTACCATAAGGTAAATTGTATAAAGAAGCTTTTATTTATTTATTGGAATCACAAATCCAATTCAAGACCTCTCATTCCTCTCTTGTCCAACCTATTCTTAGATAAAATCATACCATTTATAATCCTAGTTCCTCAATAGGCAAACTATTAGCTTTTCATTTCCACAATTGTTCATCTTCCAAATATTGTTAGGATGCTCCTACATCATACTTGCTATTTATAAGAAATGGTTCATGAGCATTCGAAAAGTCTTATATTTGAACCCCATATGTAGCAATCTTAGATGTTTTCTTCCATGTGGTATCATCAATTACCCGATTCTTCCACTTGACTAAGTATTCATGATATTTCTTACCTCTTATCTTTTTGGCAACCATGGAATCTATAATCATATTCATTTTATCACATTTATTTTTTGGTAGATGTTGTACCCAATAAATCTTTGAAATTCTTGAAACTACATCCTCTTGTTCATAATTTTATCCTTCATGATAAGGATATAAATCTACTACATTGAATATGGGTGATATATCCACTCCTTCAAGTAGTTTTATTTCATAAGCATTGGCAATAAACTTCCTCAAGAATTTACGAGTTCCAATCTTCTTCCAGTTTAACTTATTGTAAGTAACTTTTGAGAATTGTTTCTTTCATAAATATGCTAGAACCAAATTGCCAACCTAAAATTCTAACATTATTTTCTTGCGATCAATATGTCATTTGTACTTTATGGAACTTCTTTCTAAATCACTTTGCACCTCCTGCTGTAAATCATGAATATAGTCAACAAAATACTTCACAATAGAACTTGGACTTTATAGATCAGTTATCTTACATAACTCACCTACTCCTCATAGATGTACTCCATATATAATCTAAAATAAACTATTTCTTATGCTTCAATTCACTAAGTTTTTGTATGCAAACTTTTCTTGTGCCAAAATAGTATCCCAAAGTTTCATCTTCTTCCCGACCAAGCATCTCAGCAAATTTCCAAGACTTCCATTCACCACATTAGTTTATACATCGGTTTTTTGATGATAAGCTAAACTAAATTCTAATGTAGTACCCAATTTCTTCCACAATGTCCTCCAAAAATGATCCACAAATTTGCTATCTCTATCTGAAACAATACTCGTTTGCAAACCATGTAATCTTACCACTTCTGTAGAGAATAAAGTAGCAATATGAGTCACATCATTTGTCTTCCTACAAGGTATGAAATGTGCCATATTTGAGAATCTATCAACCACAAAAAAATAGAGTCATTCCCCTTTTGTGTCCTTGGAAATCCAAGAACAAAATCCATGCTTATATCCTCCCACAATATCTTTGGAATTGGTAATAGATAATATAATCTGGTATTTTGGCTCTTTCCTTTTGCATATTTGCATACCTGACAACCTTACACAATTTTTCTTATAGGTGTTTTCATTCTAGGCCAATAGTAACCTTCTTCAAGTTGTCTTATGATTTTGTCCATCCTAAAATGTCCTACAAGTCCTCCACTATTTTTCCCATATCATATTTTCTCTCAGTGAACTTTGTGGTATGCATAGTCAATTCCCATTTATTACCATCTCTTCTTGAATAAAATATTCAAGCCATGGAGATATATCTCCCATAGTAGGATAACTACATGCTACCCAAGATTTCTTGAAATACTTATCATCCTTATAAAGCTTCTTCATGGCATCAAAACCAACAACTTCTACTCACATCATATTTACAAGCAAATTTCACATGCTCAAGGTATTAACTACTCGATTTGATTTTCCACTTTTATGCTTCAATACAAATGAATATCCTTACAATAATTCTATCCACTTCATATGCCTTTGGTTCAACCTACTCTGATTATTAATAAATTGTAAAGTGTGATTATCTATGAACAAGATAAATTCTTTTGGCATTAAATAATGCCTTCATTTTTTTAGTGCTTGAATGATAGCATAAAAATCTTGGTCATATATTGAGTATCTTATTTTTTCTTCAATGAGATTCTTTCTAATATAGGCAATGGGATGACCTTACTAGCTTAATATTCCTCCTATTGTTGTTCCATTCACATCATAATCCACCTGAAAAAACCTTATTGAAATCAAACAAGGCTAGAATTGGTTGCTTGATTACCTTTTCCTTCATAACTTGAAAACTCTTTTTTTCTACACTTTTTCATTTAAATTCATGCCTTCCTCATTTTAGGGTCTCTATAATCGATGTACAAATCCCACTGAAATTGCTGATAAAATTCCTATAGAAACTTACCAAACCATGGAAACTCCTTGCGTCAAACTTACTCCTTGTTGATGTCCAATTTATAGTGTATTTAACCTTCTCAGGATCTATTTTTAATTCTCTTTGTGAAATAAAAAACCCAAGTACACAAACTCTTATTTCATGAAAATACACTTCTTCAGGTTGACTAGCTACTTATCTTCCTTCAATATTTGTAAGACCAGTATTATATGTGTCAAATTCTCTTTCTTGCTCTTACTAAATATTAAAATAACATCCAAATAGATAATAACAAACTTTTCAATAAATGGCTTAAGCACTTCATTCATTAACCACATAAGGTTGGTAGGCACATTTTTTAATCCAAACGGTATAAGTAGCCACTCATACAATCTATCTTTAGTCTTGAATGTAGTTTTCCACTCATTTCATTCCCTAATTTGTATACGATGATAACCATTCTTCAAATCTATCTTTGTAAAGTACTTTGCTCCACTCAAGCAGCTCATTAAATCATCAATGCATTTCAATGGAAATATATACTTTATGGTTATTTTATCAATGGTTCTTGAATCTATATACATTTACCATTCTCCACCTTTCTTTGGTGTAAGTACAACTGGTATTGCACATGGTCTCAAACTCTCCTTGATTAAACCCTCATCCAATAGCTCTTGGAATTGTCTATTTATTTCCTCATTCTCCATTGGTATTAGTCTATATGCTATCTTATTGGGTAAACTCAATCGTGGAATCAAATCAATGTGGTGGTTTGTAGTCCTTATTGGTGGTAATCCATCTAGCAATTTTTTTGAAAAAAATTGTGTATACTCTTCCAACAAATTCTTGACTTCACTTGGAACCTCATCCTTTTAGTTTATTATCTCACCTTTTGTGGGTTTAAAAATCAATGCAAAACACACCTTCTTCCTTGTCATTTACTTTAAAAATTGCTTTCCAGAAATCAAACATACCTTCAAACCATTGTCCTCTCTTTCATCCTTGTCCTTCAATGGACCCAATACATACTTCTTACCATTCTTCATAATCTTGTAATCGTTTTCCCTACCAACATGTACAAAAATTCTATCAGATTGTCAAGGTCTTTCCAATAACACATGACAAGAATTCATAGGCATAATATCATACATGACCTCATCTATGTAAGATCCAATTTAAAATTTTACCTAACACTATTTACAAACTAAAATTTGGTGTCCCTTTTGCATCCAATATACGTTGTACAAATTAGGGTGCTTTATCTAACTAAACCCTAGTTTCTCTATAATTTCATTGGATATGAGAGCATCTATACTACAATTGTCTACAATAACCTTACAATATTTTCTCCCTTATTTACATATTGTTCTAAAAAGACTTCTCCTTTGAGTATGTTCATATTCTCTCTTTTTAAGTTTTAGAAGAACTCTCTTCATCATGAGAGATTATCCTTATACTAGGTCCTCCATGTGTCTTGGGAAAGCAACACTTTCCTCATATTCTATTGTAACATGGATTGTAATCTCCTTTATCGTACTACTACTTTCTTGTGCATTTGGACATTCAAATGCCTGATGACCATCCTCTCCAAATCTATAATACCTTCTACATAATCATCTATATCTTCCTCTACCAAATATACCTCTTCCCCTTAATAAGTCTCCCCATACTCTAGCATTCTATATAAAGTCATTATGAGAAGTACTAGCTTCTTCTTCATGTTTTTGTTGTCCTCTTCCACTGCTTATTTTTCCTCATCCTTGTGAGAACCACCCTTTTCCTCTTAGATTATTATTATATATTTGCAATAACATCTCTTCATCCTTCAAGTCATATTGGTAGATTTACTCTACCATCCTTATATTTATCATGTTGGCTTCATCCTGTATGGACAATCATAGCCATTGATATACTGTGAAACCTTCTCCTTTTCATATTCCACATGATCAACTTGAATGGTGATCCTATAGAATTCCTAGGTGTAATCTATCACAGTCATTTATTTTTGTCTCAAAATCTATAACTTGCTAAAAATGCCTAATTAGTAATCTGATGGGAGGAATTTGACCTTCAACCTGATGATCATTTTCTCCCATGTCCTAATCTTCTCTTTTCCCTCCCTTTGTATTTTATTTTGAACATGGTCCCATAATAAGGATGCACGCCCTTCTAACTTTGTACAAGAAAATTAAACTCTCTTGGGGTTTACAATTGACTCAAAATGAAAACACTTTTGTTGGCAATTTTGGGTACATTGGGTACATTGCCCTTGATCATGTGTATAAGTTGTCATTGATGTCAAGAAGATCTTGAAGGAATTTGTTTGATGTCAAAAGTTTTGCTTTGATAAAAGGTTTCTTGAAGGTTCTAGCATGGCAGTTTCAAAGGTCTTTTGTAAACCCCAAGTTGGCAGGTTTAAAGACTACAGGTGGATGCATTAGTTTAATGCATTTGGGTCCAGGAGGAAGTATTTATTTAAATAATTAAAAACCTTGTTAAGGTTCCCTTTAATTATTTTTAAATAAATATTAAATTATTGTTTGCAATGGGTTCTCCTAACCCATGGTGCAAATGTCTTAACTATGTGGGCGCTATGTTTTAAGATTGTGGGCGCTAGCCAAGACCTCCGCCGACATGTTAAACTCCTCGCCGACGTCAAGAGCTTATGGTAAAAATGCATATAAATCTCCCTTGATGAAAATCAAGAATAATCCAATCCGCATTTTGAAAAGTGTTGCTCGCTGTGAATTCATGATCTGCTATTCGATTTCTTCCTCGCTGTGATTTTGTGATCCGCTGTTCGGATTTCTTCTTCGATTGTGTCTTCGCCATTTTCGTAAACCCGTCGTTCGATTGTGTCTTCGCCATTTTTGTGAATCTGCTGTTCATTTTTTTTTGTACTCATCGTTTGTTGTAAATCTACCGTAAGGTTTTTGTCTTCGTGTTCACGTCAGAAGAAATGGAGGCACTATTGTTTTATTTAATCCCTGGCATAGAAGGAACAAGGCTAACAGCGTGAGGTTTAAACCTCATCGGGTGCCTTTGGTGCACCGATAGCAGCTAGGTTGTTGGCGCGCTACCCGAACGAGAGGTTCTGCATTTGAATAACATGAAAGGGTTTTACATCATGAAGTGGACACAACAGGTGGTGTTAGAATTCATACGCAATTTCTCCATAGTGTGATTTTTGATGTTGGCCAAGCTTGCTGAGTTTTGGATAGGTTTCGATGGGGACTTGTGAGTAGTCTTGGACAGTTTCTGGTGGGGACTTGTGAGTAGTCTTGGATAGGTTTCGGTGGGGACTTATGAGCAATTTTGGACAGGTTTCGATGGGGAATTGTGAGCAGATTTGGACAGGTCCTAGCAGAGGACTTGTGAACTATGTTTGATAGTTCTATCAGAGAACTTGAGGACAGAGGTGCATTGGTTCTTTGAGAAGAACCTGAGGATATATTTGGCAAGTCTTTGAGAAGGCTTGTGTGTAGAAGATTGATTTGTTCAAGCATTGGACAAATCAGACAGATAGAGGAAGACTTTTACTAGACCGACTAACTGTGTTTGGTACAGGTTGCTGAGCTACTTTGGACGTGATCATAGAAGGTAGAGGTCTCTTAGGCTAAGCATTGAGGACAGGAGGTCTTCGGTGAGAATGAGTTCCACGTGCTGGCAAGAGGTAGAGGTAGTTGATCTTCTAAGGGATCATTTCCAGAGCAGAGGGGAAGGTATCTCCTTTGAGCAGAGGCTCATAAATTTTGATTAGGGAAAGGTATCTCCTTTGGGCCGAGGCTCATAAATATTGTAATTGGGAAGGATTCCAAAAGAACTTTGAGGAAATTTTTAGAGAAAAGTTTAGTGGACGTAGCCCACCCATTTTGGGTGAACCACGTTAAAAATGGGTCTTCAATGTGTGATGCTTTCTATCTTGATTAATGTTGTGTTGATGTCACTGCTATCTAAAGTTAAAATTATTAATTGGTTAAGTCTTATACTTGTTCACCCCCTCTCTTAGTATAAGTCCATGTTCTTCAATTGGTATCAGAGCGGGTCTCTCTAGAAAGAGCCTAACAACTTGGAGAAGGATCTATCAGAGGAACATACAGATTCGGAAAGAGATGAAGAGGTTGAGTTCGATCTCAAAGGTAAATTCTTCTTGGCTTTAAGAAAGCTTGAGAAATTTAGGGAAGATAATTATGTTCTCAAGCATCAATGTCAGGAAGAAGAGATAGCAAGATCAGAATTGTCTCAAAGTGTTATAGACTTCAAAATTCTAGCTGAAGAAGGGAAGAAGGTTGAACAGGTTTTGACAGAGGTTCTCAAAGGAAATGAAGCTAATTGTGAGAAACTAGAAGAATAGTTTATGTCTCTTAGAGTGAAGTTGGAACAGTTGGCTCTCATACAGAATACTCCGTGTGAAAAGGAAAAGAAGGATGGTATCACCATTCAAGAAATAGGGGCTTCGAGCAAAATCAATCTTCATTTTGAAGAGCAGTGGATTCTAGTTGGTCACAAGAAGAACAATCATCCAAGGCATCAAAATAGGTGATGGCAAGCCGAGATTCACACAATAAAACTTGAAATTATTCTCCTGTAAATTGCTTAACACAGTCTTACAATACCGTTTCCAGGCATAGTTCTTTCCCCACTCAATCTCAAACTTGCCATCCCTTCTCTTACAATTTTCTGAGTTTTTATCGAGGTCTCGACCCTCTAGGAAATTAATGCCCCCACCCGATCGAATTCATGAAATAAAATATGGAAGCTCGCTTCCTCTGCCAAGTTTTCACATTTCCTTCCATCAATGGGCAACTGCCCCGATCCACTATGGAAGCTTGCATTAAAGACTCCCCTTGCCCTGCAACCACCGTTTTGGTCAGACTATTCCTCTGAATCGTTGTCTCATCCCTAACACCCATGGCCTGCAGCTGTCGCTTTGTCAGAATATTCATCTACAACCACTGTCTCTTTTCCCACATGCATGGCCTTTCCACGTGTCCATTTTTTATTTGTCTTCAACTAGCCACAAAATCGTGACATGTCGCGATATCACGACCAAACTGTTGCCTTGCCTTCGTCTACAAATAACCTCGCGATATCGCGACGTCACGATATTGCGACATCATGACATCGCAACAAAAAAGCCTCCGAGCCTTAGTCCACAAATAATGTCGTGATATCGCGACGTCATGATATCGTGACGTCGTGACATCGTGACGAAAATGCCTCCGTGCCTTAGTCCACAAATAATGTCATGATGTCACGACGAAAACCCCTTCTGCACCTTAGCTTCAAAAATTTCACGACATCGTGACGTTGCGACATCATGATGTCATGATATCACGATGAGAAACACCCTCCGTGCCTTAGCTTCAAAAACATCGCGACGTCGTGATATCGCAACATTGCGATATCACAACGAAAAACCCCTCCATGCCTTAGCTACCAAAAACATCACAATATCACGACGTCGTGATATCGTGACAAAACTTCCCTCTTGTATTACAAAACTTCTACCTTGGGAAAGAAGATTTAAACAAAATACAAAGTACTTAGAAAACATTTTGGAGGATGCAAGATTGCTCTATTCTCTGGATGCTCCTGCATCAGACACCCGAGGTAAATTAAGAAGTGATCCTCACTTCTGCTTGGTTAGGGGAAGACCCAGGCAGTCAACCTCTGTCTTTGACAACCAAGTTGCATCTTCTACAGATTTGCCCTTTCACTTTATAAAATATTCAGAATACTATTTGTTCCTGGTGCTTCTGCCTTCATGAGCGTCTAATATTTCCTCGACCTTGTCTATGGTTGGATTAGATGCTGGAATAGGCCATAACTCTGTACTTGGTGCCTCTGTACTATCTTCCTCATGGTATTCCACTAAATCTAAAATATTAAAAACCGATGAAATGTCGAGCCAACTTGGCAATTCCACTTCATATGCATTGCCCGACTCCCATTTTTCCAGTATTCTGCATGGCCCAAACGTCTTCATCTTTAATTTGTTATAAGTCTTGGCAGGAAATATTTCCTTCCTGAGATGGACCATGACTTCATCTCCTACTTCGAACTCTTTGAACCGTAACTTTTGGTCTGCTCTTGTCTTATATTGAGTATTCATTTTTATAATTTGTTTCCTTACTTCTTCATGCAGACTTTTCATATGTTTCACAAATTCTTCTGCCTCAACACTGCACTTTTCTCCCTTATCCAACTTTCTCAGTTCAGACACATTTCTCAGGCTATTTCCATATATTATCTGGAATGGAGATTTATTTGTGCTCTTATTGACTGAATTGTTATATGCAAATTCTGCCTGTGGTAAAACTAAATCCCATCCCTTGGGTTTATATGCTATCAAGCATCTTAGTAAATTACCCAGGCTTCTATTTACCACCTTTGTCTGTCCATCAGTCTATGGGTGGTATGCAGAACTGAATTTTAGATCTGTCTTCAACTTATTCCACAAAGTTCTCCAAAAATACCCAACAAATTTTGTATCTCTATCAAAAATAATGCTCTTCGGTAGACCGTGAAGTCATACCACTTCCTTGAAAAATAACCTTGTAATGTGAACTGCATCACTTGTTTTCTGGCATGGAATAAAGTGTGCCATCTTGGAAAATTTGTCAACTACTACAAATACAGAGTCATTTCCCCTTTGTGTTCTTGGCAATCCGAGGATGAAGTCCATGCTGACGTCCTCCCATGGCCACTCAGGTACTGGTAACGGTTGATACAATCCCGTGTTCTGTCTTCTGCCCTTTGCCATCTAGCATATTCTACAACTCTATACAAACTTTTTCACATCTTGCTGTAGTTGCGGCCAATAGTAATTTTCACTCACCAGGGCAATTGTCTTATCTTGGCCAAAAATTTTGGCCAGTCCTCCACTGTGTTTCTCCTTGACTAAGTTTTCCCACATGGAACTCCTTGGAATGCATAATTTACTTCCTCTGAACAACATTCCATCTTGGATTATAAAATCCAACCATTTTGTCCTGTCCACGATAATGAGTGTCAAGCAAGCCGTCCGTGCTTACGCAAAATCTAGATCTTCAGGGTACAAACCCTTCAGTTCTTCAAATCCCACTACTTCCACTGTCATTTTAATTAGTAAATTCTGCCTTCTACTTAAGGCATCTGCAACTCTGTTTGATTTTCTACTTCTATGCTTCAGCACAAAGGTATAGCTTTGGAGGAACTCAACCCATTTCAAGTGCCTTTGGTTCAGTTTTGTTTGGCTGTTAATGTACTGTAATGCTTGATGATCAGTGAATAGAACAAAATCTTTTGGCAACAAATAATGCCTCCACTTATTTAGAGCTTGAACTATAGCATAAAATTCCTGGTCATAAACTGAATACTTTTTTTGAGCATCATTTAGCTTCTCACTAAAATAGGCAATAGGCCTGCCTTCCTGAATCAAGATGACCCCTATTGCACCGCCACTGGCATCACAGTCTACTTGAAATACTTTGTTAAAGTCTGGAAGTGCCAAAATAGGTTGTTCTATGATCCTCTTCTTTAACGCATCAAAGCTCCTTTCAGCCCCTAAGGTCCACTTGAATTCTTTCTTATCCCCTCTCATTGTTTCTGTGATGGGTGCACAAATGCTGCTGAAAGTTTTAATGAATTTTCTATAAAAGCTGG
This sequence comes from Wollemia nobilis, assembly GCA_028583015.1. Lineage (NCBI taxonomy): Eukaryota > Viridiplantae > Streptophyta > Pinopsida > Araucariales > Araucariaceae > Wollemia > Wollemia nobilis. The sequence goes on from JAQPPZ010016952.1 coordinate 2,018,845, forward strand.
CTAGACCATGAAATGATCTTACCTCTGTTGTGCTTCTCAGAGTAGGCCATTCCATGATGGCTCTCACCTTCTCTGGGTCCATTTTTAGACATTCTGCTGAGATTACAAATCCCAGGTACACTAACTCCTTCTTTACAAAATTACACTTTTTCAGATTTATTAATAATTGCTCCTCTTGTAGCTTCTCAAAAACCCTTCTGATATGCATCAAGTGTTCCTCCAGGGTTCTGCTAAATATTAATATGTCATCTAAATAGACTATGGCAAATTTTCCTAAAAACTCTTTCAGTACCTCATTCATCAGCTGCATGAAGGTACTTGGTGCATTGGATAGCCCAAATGGCATGACCAACCACTCATACAAGCCCTCCCTGGTCTTGAAGGTTGTCTTCCACTCATCCCCCTCTCTGATGTGGATCTGATGGTAACCACTTTTGAGATCAATCTTGGTGAAGTACTTGGCTCCACTTAAACAATCCATTATGTCATCCATTCTTGGCAATGGAAATCTGTATTTTATTGTGATCTTGTTGATGGCCTGTGAACCTGTACACATTCTCCATTCTCCATATTTCTTTGGTGCCAGCATTGCAGGTACTATGCATGGGCTCAAACTTTCCTGAATCAATCCCTTCTCCAACAATTCTTGGACCTTCCTGTTTAACTCCTCAGTCTCTATAGGCGTCATTTTGTGTGCAGCTTTATTTGGCAAGCTCGATCCTAGAAACAAATCTATATGGTGGTTGATTTTCCTTACTGGGGGTAAACCCTCAGGCACATTATCAGACACAATATCTGGAAATTCCTCCAACAGATCTAGGACTTCTGCTGGGGTATATTGGCATTCTTTCTCCCTAACTCTAGGAATTATTGCATAACATAAATGTTCATGCTTCAAACCATCCATAAATTTTCTCCCTTCAACTAAAAATATTCTGGAGTTGTTACACACCTTTTCATCTACCTCCTTCATGGGCTTCAGCTTATGGCACATGCCATTCTTCGTCAATGAGTAGGTGTTGGCATAGCCGTCATGCACTGCACTCCGATCGAACTGCCAGGGCCTTCCCAGGAACATATGGCAAGCATCCATAGGTAGGATGTTGCATAGGACCTCATCACAATAATTCCCAATATTAAATTTAACGGAGCATTGCTCACTGACCAAAGCCCTATGGTCCTTCTATACTCATGCGACCCGATACGGATGCGGGTGCTTCTTCCTCTCTAACTGTAACTTGGTAACCATTTCTTTTGAAACCAGGTTATCTGTGCTACCATTATCAATGATAATATTGCAAATATTTCCCGTGAATTTACACCTTATGCAGAATAAACTTCTTCTTTGATCTGTGTCCTTCTCATTCATAAGACTCTCCTTACGATCATTGCTTCCCCTCTCTCTACTTCTTCAGAATGTTTAGATCCAACATCTTCCTCTGCCACAGCAGCTCTGGCTGGACCCTCAAACCTCTTGTTCATCCTTTCTCAGTGTTGTGGACACTCGAATGCTTGATTTCCTTCTTCACCACAGTGGAAACATGTCCCACAAAATACTCCTCTTCCAAAACCTTATCCAGATCCACCCCGTCCTCTTGCATAGCTATTCTGATCATGAGGCTGATAAATATCCTCTTCCCTTTGATCTTGGTTACTACTGGCTTCACCAGTCTTCTTCAGATCTTTGTATTTTTCTCCACTGGTTCTCCCACCGGTTCTTCCACCACGACCCCTTCCTCTTTGCTTGCCTTCAAACCGCCTATTCAGTTTTTCTTCCACATTTAAGGCAAACTGGTAAGCATCCTCAATGGTGCTTACCCGAACTAAGCTTAGCTCTTCTTGGATACTGAGTCTCAACCCATTGATATAATGGGATACCTTCTCTTTATTTGCCTCTAAATGTCTAGTTCTAATAGAGATCTTGTAAAACTCCTCGGTGTATTCTTGGACAGTTTTGTTTATCTGTCTCAAACTCTGCATTTTCCTTAGCAGATCCAACTCGTAATCTACTGAGATAAACTGTCTTTTCAGCTTTTCCACCATTCTATCCCATATTTTTATTCTTTCCTTCCCTCTTCTGTTCCTTTCCAGCTGTATTCCCCTCCACCAAATGCTGGCATGACCCTTCAACTTGGTCTTAGCAAATCTGACCCGATTAGGGTCTTCAACCTCCTCATATTCAAAATATTCTTCTAGGTCATTTATCCAGTCAATCACCTCTTCTGGATTTAGGTTTCCGAATATGTAGAAACCTCCATTTTTGGTTGCTTTCCAATCTAAGAGATGGCTTTGTACAACCTAGCTTGTGCAGGATCCACAGCCTCTTCTTCTTCCTTAGACTAGTCTTCTTCTTCATCAACTTCGTCTTCACTTCCCTCATCCCTTCCGGGCTCGTGCCTTCTGCGTAGCTCTTCTTGCAGGGCTTGAACTTGCCTCTACAAATCTCAGAAGTCTTATGTCGGCACCACATTTCTTACTCTACCACGGTTTCTTCGTGGAGGCATTTTCCCTTACAAATCCTTCCACAGATCCTGGTGTAACTGCCTCTCTTTCGGTGATCTGTTACACGCTCAGGAGCTCCCACTCTGATACCACTTAATGGCAAGCCGATATTCATACAATAAAACTTGAAATTATTCTCCTGTAAATCGCTTAACACAGTCTTACAATACCGTTTCCAGGCATAGTTCTTTCCCCACTCAATCTCAAACTCGCCATCCCTTCTCTTACAATTTTTTGAGTTTTTATCGAGGTCTCAACCCTCTAGGCAATTAATGTCCGCACCCGATTGAATTCATGAAATAAAATATGGAAGCTCTCTTCCTCTGCCAAGTTTTCACATTTCCTTCCATCAATGGGCAATTGCCCTGATCTGCTATGGAAGCTTGCACTAAAGATCCCCCTTGCCCTGCAACCGTCATTTTGGTCAGACTGTTCCTCTAAACCGCTATCTCATCCCTAACGCCCATGGATTGTAGCTATCGCTTTGTCATAATATTCATCTGCAACCGCTATCTCTTTTCCTGTGTGCATGGCCTGTCCACGTGTCCATTTTTTATTTGTCTTCAACTGGCCACAAAATCATGACATGTCGTGATATCACGACCAAACTATCGCCTTGCCTTCGTCTGCAAATAATGTCATGATATCGCAACCAAAATGCCCCCGTGCCTTAGTCCACAAATAACATCATGATATCACGACGTCATGATATCGCGACATCATGACATCACGACGAAAAAGCCTCTAAGCCTTAGTCCACAAATAACATCGCGATATCGCGATGTCGCGACATCATGACGAAAATGCCTCCATGCCTTAGTCCACAAATAACATCGTGATGTCACGATGAAAAACCCCCTCCGCACCTTAGCTTCAAAAATTTTGCGACATCGCAATGTCGCGATATCGCGACGAAAAACCCCCTCCGTGCCTTAGCTTCAAAAATGTCACGTCATCGTGATGTCGCGATATCACGATGAAGAACCCCTCCATGCCTTAGCTCCCAAAAACGTCGTGATATCACGACAAAACTTCCCTCTTGTATTACAAAACTTCTGCCTTGGGAAAGAAGATTTAAACAAAATAAAAAGTACTTAGAAAAAATTTTGGAGGATGCAAGATTGCTCTATTCTTCGAATGCTCCTGCATCAACAGGTTACATAATACTTTCCATGGCTATTGTTTTTCCTGCAAAAAAATTGGTCACAAAGCTATGCATTGCAATAATTCTGTGAATAGCCATAGTAAGGAAAATGTTAACTCTTTTGCATCTCTTATGAATAAATATGTCATGTGTTACAAGTGCAATAATTTTGTGCATATAGCAAGGATGTGTAGTTTGGATAGATCTAGCCTTGAGTTCACTAAAAAGAGAAACGAGATCAAATCTAAGTCAATGATAGTTCAAACTGCTTTTCATGCTCAAGACAAAGTAGAGAAATGGTATCTTGGTAGTGGTTGTTCAAAACATATGACTGGTGAAAAGGAAAAAATTTTGGTCTTAAAAGAAACAAACAGAGGAACAGTCAGTTTTGGAGATAACAGGTCAGCTAAAATCTGTGGTAAAGGGACTCTTAGTTTGTATGGGAAATCCAAAACAGAAAATGTGCTTTATGTAGAAGGCCTAAGACATAATCTTCTAAGTGTGAGTCAAATTTGTGATCAAGGGCACATAGTATCTTTCTTTTCAGATAGATGTGAGATAAGTAAAGAAAAAAATGGAAAACTCATTGCTAGTGCTACAAGGACTCCAAACAATATTTACATGCTAAGTGAGATAAAAAAGGAAAAGTGTTTTCTAACTCAAGAAGATGAGAGTTGGTTATGGCATAAAATATTGGGGCATTTGAGCTTTGATAATCTTGTCAATATTAGTAACAAGGAAGCAGTTAGAAACTTGCCCAAAATAAAAAGGCCCCATAACATCGTTTGCGGTCCTTGTCAACATGGAAAACAGACCAGAACCAGTTTCAAATAAAAAGGATATACTTCTTCAAAACCATTGGATCTTATTCATACTAATTTATGTGGCCCTACCAGAACTCTGAGCATTCAGGGAGAAAGCTACTTCATGTTGTTTATAGATGATTATTCTAGAATGACTTGGGTTACTTTTCTCAAAGAAAAATCTGAAGCTTTTGAAAAACTTAAAGCTTTCAAAGAAATGATTGAAAATGATACTGACAAGAGAATCAAATGCTTAAGATCAGATAGAGGAGGAGAGTTCACTTCAAATGAATTTATGGAATACTATGAGCAACAAGGAATCAAAAGAGAATATTCAGCAACAAGAACTCCTCAACAAAATGGAGTAGTTGAAAGGAAAAACAGAACTATTGAAAATATGGCTAGAGCTATGTTAAATGAGTCAAAAATTTTAGATGGCTTTTGGAAAGAGGCAGTCAGTATAGCAGTCTACATTATCACCAGGGCCCAACTTAGAGTCAATCATCATAAAAATCCTTATGAGTTGTGGAAAGGAAGACTAGCTACAGTAAAATACTTCAAAGTGTTTGGGAGTAAGTGCTTCATCAAAAGGGAAGATCATAATTTGGGTAAGTTTGATCCTAGATGTGATGAGGGAATCTTTCTTGGGTATTCCAACAGAAGCAAGGCCTACAGATGCTTCAACAAAAGAACTCATACAGTTGTAGAGAGCATAAATGTAAAAGTTGATGAAAATACAGGGATAAGAGAACCAGTCTAGGAACTCAGTGATGAAATTTGTTAAGAAGAATTCAGATAGGTTTCAGATGAAGAAGAGGAAAGACAACAACTGCTTCCCAAAACTCCTTCACGATATTTTTAGAAACATCATCCCAAATATTTGATCATTAGCGATCCAAATAGCAGGAAAACAAGAAGAAGAGTCATTCCCTCACATGATTCTACAAATGTTTCATTATTATCTCAGATTGAGCCAAAAATTTCAGTGAAGCATGTGCAGATAAGTTTTGGGTAAAAGCAATGGATGAAGAGCTAAATCAAATAGAGAAAAGTGAAACTTGGGAATTGGTTCCAAGACCTAAGGACAAGAATGTCATTGGCACAAAATGGATATTCAGAAATAAACTCAATGAGGATGGAAAGATTGTCAGAAACAAAGCAAGGTTAGTCTGCAAATGTTATGCTCAAGTAGAAGGTGTTGATTTCGAAGAGACATTTTCTCCTGTTGCTCGTCTTGAAGCTATCATAATGTTTTTGGCCCTTTCAAGCTTAAAATCATTCAAGGTATATCAAATGGATGTAAAGTCAGCTTTTCTAAATGGGGTGTTGGTAGAAGAAGTCTACATAGAATAGCCAGAAGGAGTGTCTCTCTTAGAACAGTCAGACTATGTGTGTAAATTGAAAAAAGCCTTGTATGGGTTAAAGAAAGCACCTAGGGCTTGGTACGCAATACTTGACAGGTATCTTCATGAGCAAGGCTTCAGGAAAGGTGTGGAAGATAGCAATTTGTATATTAAGAATGAATGTGATGATATGTTGATTATGGTTGTCTATGTTGATGATATTATTTTTGGGAGAAATAATACTCAGATGTGCAAAGATTTTGCTAACACCATGCAGAAGGAATTTGAGATGTCTATGATTGGAGTGTTGTCATTCTTTTTAGGTCTTTAGATTGCTCAATCAAAAGATGTTATATTTCTCTCTCAAGGAAAGTATATCAAAGAAATGTTGAAGAAATTTGGGATGATGGATAGCAAACCAGTGTGTACTCCAATGATTACAAGGTGCAAGATGAGTAAATATGATGAATCTCCAACGGCAGATCAAAGGTTGTATAGATCAATGATTGGCAGTTTATTATATGTTACAGCTACCAGACCAGATATCATGCAGGCAGTTGGATTAGTAACAAGATTTCAGGCAGCTCCTAAAGATTCTCATGTTATGGCAGTTAAGATGATATTCAGATATCTGAAGGGCACTATGGAATTTGGGCTTTGGTATCCCAAAGGTGATGATTTCGCTTTCACAACTTATACAGATGCAGATTAGGCAGGTAGTATTGATGACAGGAAAAGCACTAGTGGTGGAGCATTCTTTCTAGGAAAGAGTTTGGTTTCTTGGCTAAGTAAGAAATAACCTTCAGTTTCCTTATCTACAGCAGAGGATGAATACATAGCAACAGTGGCTGGGTGTACACAGATTTTATGGATGAAAACCACCTTGGAGGATTTCAAAGTCAAGCATGAACAACCCATATCCATACTTTTTAATAATACAAGTGCCATAAGTATTTCCAAAAATCCAGTAATGCACTCAAGTAAAAAGCATATTTCCATCAAGTATCACTTTATAAGGGAGAAAGTGCAAGAAAAGCAGTTCAAGGTAGAGTATGTGTCTATTAAAGAGCAGATTGCAGATATCTTCATCGAACCTCTTCCAAGAGATACGTTTGAGTATCTAAGGGAGAAATTGGGAGTTGTACTCCCACCCCAAAATTAATCACTTCATCAGGAGGTGGGGGAGGGACTAAGCTAAGAGGCTTATTCTTAGTCTCGAGCCCCAAAGGTGACCCTTTGCCATTGATGAAAAAGGGGGAGAGATATGAGTAAGGGGGAGAGATTCAAAGTGAAAGGGAGAGCTTCAAGTCAGGGGGAGCAAAACTTCAAAGGAATATTCTCAGTTGTGGGCACAGTTGGTCAGTTTTTAGTACAGTTGGTTTCAATTTTGGCTCTTGAGAAGTGTTTTCAGTAAAATTTTACCATCAATGACAAAGGGGGAGATTGTTGATAATTTTGGGTACATTGGGTACATTTCCCTTGATCATGTGTATAGTTGTCATTGATGTCAATAATTGAAGGAATTTGTTTCATGTCAAAAGTTTTACTTTGATAAAAGGTTTCTTGAAGGTTCTGGAATGGCAGTTTCAAAGGTCTTTTGTAAACCCCAAGTTGGCAGGTTTAAAGACTACAGGTGGATGCATTAGTTTAATGCATTTGGGTCCAGGAGGAAGTATTTATTTAAATAATTAAAAACCTTGTTAAGGTTCCCTTTAATTATTTTTAAATAAATATTAAATTATTGTTTGCAATGGGTTCTCCTAACCCATGGTGCAAATGTCTTAACTATGTGGGCGCTATGTTTTAAGATTGTGGGCGCTAGCCAAGACCTCCACCGACTTGTTAAACTCCTCACCGACATCAAGAGCTTATGGTAAAAATGCATATAAATCTCCCTTGATGAAAATCAAGAATAATCCAATCCGCATTTTGAAAAGTGTTGCTTGCTGTGAATTCATGATCTGTTATTCGATTTCTTCCTCACTATGATTTCGTGATCCGCTGTTCAGATTTCTTCTTCGATTGTGTCTTCGCTATTTTCGTAAACCCGTCATTTGATTGTGTCTTCGCCGTTTTCATGAATTCGCTATTCATTTTTTTGTACTCGTCGTTTTTCATAAATCTACCGTAAGGTTTTCATCTTCGTGTTCATGTTAGAAGAAAGGGAGGCACTATTGTTTTATTTAATCCTTGGCACAGAAGGAACAAGGTTAACAATGTGAGGTTTAAACCTCACCCAGCGCCTTTGGTGCACCGATAGTGGCTAGGTTTTTGGTGTGCTACCCAAACAGGAGGTTTCGTGTTTGAATAACGTGAAAGGGTTTTACATCGTGAAGTAGACGTTGCGGGTGGTGTTAGAATTTGTGTGCAATTTCTCCATAGCACAATTTTTGATGTTGGCCAAGCTTGCTAAGTTTTGGATAGGTTCCAGTGGGGACTTGTGAGCAGTCTTGGACAGGTTCCGGTGGGGATTATGAGCAGTCTTGGATAGGTTTTGGTGTGGACTTGTGAGCAATTTTGGACAGGTTTCGGTGGGGACTTGTGAGCAGATTTGGATAGGTCCTAGCAGAGGACTTGTGAGTTGAATTTGATAGTTCTATCAGAGAACTTGAGGACAGAGGTGCACTGGTTCTTTGAGAAGAACCTGAGGACAGATTTGGCAATTCTTTGAGAAGGCTTGTGTGCAAAGGATTGATTTGTTCAAGCGTTGGATAGATCTGACAGACAGAGGAAGACTTGTACTAGACCGACTGACTGTGTTTAGTACAGGTTGCTAAGATGTTGTGGACGTGATCATAGAATGCAGAGGTCTCTTAGGCTAAGCATTAAGGATAGGAGGTCTTCGGTGGAAAGGAGTTCAATGTGCTGGCAAGAGGTAGAGGTAGTTGATTTTCTGAGGGATCATTTCCAGAGCAGAGGGGAAGGTATCTCCTTTGAGTAGAGGCTCATAAATTTTGATTAGGGGAAGGTATCTCCTTTGGGCCGAGGCTCATAAATATTGTAATTGGGAAGGATTCCCAAAGAACTTTGAGAAAATTTTTAGAGAAAATTTTTGTGGACGTAGCCCAGCCATTTTGGGTGAACCACATTAAAAATGGGTCTTCAATGTGTGATGTTTTCTGTCTTGATTAATGTTGTGTTGATGCCACTACTATCTAAAGTTAAAATTATTAATTGGTTAGTCTTATACTGTTCACCCCCCTTCTCATTATAAGTCCATGTTCTTCAACTTTTCTATCTCTACAATCCAATTCATGAGTTCTTTAGGGTTTAAAATTCCATGATATGATGGGGTTTCTTACCTTGGCTTCCTATCCATGTTAACAATTGCATATATTAACTTTTCCTCTAAGTCCCCTTTTTATTCATTATGAACTTTAGCTTGGTCCACTCCATTTTCTTCATTATCACTCACATCTTTGACTTGAATGCCCCTCCTTTGGGAAATTTTTAATGCATCCAACCGAGCAATTATTTCTCTCATCATCTCCATAAAATATACAACTCAAGGACCTCAAGGTCTCCCTCTTCCTCATTTTTTCATCTCTCCTTAAGCACATATCATTCATTTCTCCTCAGAGATATTTTGGCTCTGATACCAAATGATGCAGTACAATCACAAAAACTCCCAAGAAAGAATCAAACAAAATAATATTTTTTTCTTCCATAGTTTGACAATTACCAACTATAAAATTTGGTTATCCAAAACATAATCATACAATCAAATGAGCAATCATTCACTTCTACAAATCATTGAATGTTCTTCAGCTTTTCTATCTCTACAATCCAATTCATGAGTTCTTTAGGGTTTAAAATTCCATGATATGATGGGGTTTCTTACCTTGGCTTCCTGCCCATGTTAACAATTATGTATATTAACTTTTCCTCTAAGTCCCCTTTTTATTCATTATGAAATTTAGCTTGGTCCACTCCATTTTCTTCATTATCACTCACATCTTTGACTTGAATGCCCCTCCTTTGGGCAATTTTTAATGCATCCAACTAAGCAATGATTTTTCTCATCATCTCCATCAAATATACAACTCAAGGACCTCAAGGTCTCCCTCTTCGTCATTGTTTCATCTCTCCTTAAGCACATATCATTCATTTCTCCTCAAAGATATTTTGGCTCTGATACCAAATGATGCAGTACAATCACAAAAACTCCCAAGAAAGAATCAAACAAAATAATATTTTTTTCTTCCACAGTTTGACAATTACCAACTATAAAATTTGGTTATCCAAAACATAATCATACAATCAAATGAGAAATCATTCACTTCTACAAATCATTGAATGTGATAATCTTGCAATAGATTTTCCAACTGTTTAACTCAACAATCATATAATAGCTTGACAAAAATATAATCCAGACAACAATCATTTAATCTAGGCAATCATATAATCCTATTAGCAATCGTACTAATCAATAAACATTTAATATAGGAAACCATGAAATCCAAATGATGTATGATTCTATCATCAATTGTACAACTCAAGCAATCATACAATCCTATAAGCAATCGAATAACTCCATCAATCGCTTAGTCTAGAAAAATATATGATCTAAGTAATTGTATGATAACTAGGTGATCATTCAATTTAGAAAATTTTACAATATAAGTACCAATTGATTAATTTAAGCAACCATTCATTTGTATGAACACTTCTTAACTGATGTAATTTTATCGTGTAACTATACGAGTCTAAACCTAACTCTAACTATGTGTTCCTCTTCATAAAATTGTTCATTTTACTTCTTTCTCACAATGCCAAAATATAATTGAACCTTGCAAAATAGATAATTATTATGTAAATAATTGCATCCAATTTTCTTCATTCACAATCTAGCTCCAAAATGAGCATCAACTCCTCTTCATATTATAAAATACATGGCTTTGCAACTTGAAAGCAACTTCTCAATTATTTAATCCAATTTCGTATCTTGGATGATGTTCCTGCCCACAAAAATTTATTTCAATGGCCCTTATTTTCTTTCTTACTAGTATATGTCTTTATCGCATTTTATCCTTCTCTACCTTGATGGCCTTCTCAAGTTCTAACACCAACACCATGGACTGCAACGTTCTCTGGAATCCTATGCACAGAAAAACAATAGAACACTTGCAACACAAAATATGTAATTTACATCAACAAGTACTACAAAATCAATTGGATAAATAAGATTTTATTTATTTATTGGAATCACAAAGTCAATTCAAGACCTCTCATTCCTCTCTTCTCCAACCTACTTTTAGACGAAGGCATACAATTTATAATCCTAGTTGCATAACATGCAAATTGTTGAATTTTCATTTCCATAACTATTCATATTTTTTATATTTTTAGAATGCAACATCGTAAATCAAAAAAATATAGTGAGTTTCTAGAGAATTTTTATAAAAACAAGGTATTAATTATAATTAAATATAGTAACCACCTAGATTTGTGAAATTTGAATAAAAATATATATATATATTTGATTCATGAGTTGAAAAAACACTATATGACCTTAGGCATATTCCAAGAGATTTATATTCAAAAATTAATAACTCTTTAACATGTAATTTTTAAATGGAATAATTGTGATCCTAAGTATATCAAAAAATTTAGTGGTTGTATACTTATTATATACTCAATATTGAATTTGATTCTCATAAATAATTAATGAACTATTACACATGAATGATACAAAATTAGATTGTGATAAAATAGATTTAGGGTTGATGCATTAATATTTGGACTTACAAGTCTTATGAAAGAAGAAGAAAGTGGTGCTTTATCACTTTTTATATATTGTGTCTATACTATCTAAAATTAGTTAGAACGATACTTTGTATGAACAACTTATTGATAATATTTTTTTATTGTTGATAATATATTATACCTTATTTTGATGGGGTTAATATAATTTGTTATATCTTACAAGGTTAGCTATAGGAGTTGGTATTATATAAAAAAAACATCAAATATAAATAAAAGCATTAAGTAAAACATCAATCTATATATCATCTAAGGCAGACTCATTCTACCTCCTATACTTGATTGCTCGTCTAAACCATGTCTGACAGTATAACCTTCAATAAAATTACTTTTTTTCTTTCATCTATTATTTATCAAGGGCTTCCTATGGGAGATAGACTTAGTAGGGTTGGTCTTCCTAATCCTAAGTGTCTAGTTGTTATCATTTTGAGACTTTCAAACATCTATTTTGGTTCTACCCTCATTCTCAATCTACTTGGTCTTGGATTCACTCATTGTTCAAGCCCTTTCATAATAAATTTTTTAGATGGCAAATGATATTTATTTGAGATAATAGTTGTTGGGCTATCTATATTACTACTTTGTGGAATTTATTTCATAATATTATTTTGTTTTAACTTTGGAAAGGTAGGAATGTTGGTGTCTATTCTAGGGATTCAATTTCTAAGCATTTTTTCTTGCATGAAAATATTATAGTAGTTTGTTGTTACTGTTCATCTTCATTCACAAGCTTCCAAGTTGAGTCATGAGTTGGTGTATTTGATAAATATTGTCAATTTCTAACGTGAGTCTTTGTATCCTATCAACATGACTTTTCCTAACCTCCTTCCACCTTAAGATCCCTCTATTTCTTGTGAGTCTTTGTATCCTATCAACACGACTTTGCCTAACCTCCTTCCACATTAAGATCCCTCTATTTCTTTGAGGTCTCGACGCAGTAGGTTGAGGGGTGACATTATCTAGAATCAAGTTGTTCTTTCAATACCCATATTAGGGTTCAGTCTCCTCTTGGAGTGACTCCTTTTGTTTAGTTATTATGTATATTCACCTTTTTAGGAGTAGGTTTTGTTTTTGGCCTCAAACCTTTGTGATTTTTATTGTTTGGGTGGCTTTGCATCCCAACTCTAATTTTTTTTAGCTCCTTTTTATTGTAACCTCTCTTATTTTTTATTGAATATAATTATTGGTTTCAATAAGAAAATTATACAAAATTAAAAATCTAATTAAGATAAGATCAATCATACCAATCATACCAAGTAATAATATAAACTATTTTCACCATTAAAATATATTATTTTCTCAAATAGTATGAACCACTTTCACCATAGAAATATCCTATTTTCTCAAAATGTTAAACTAATATGAGATCATGATGTAATGTTTTTTAGCATAAAAAATATCTTATATATATATATATATATGGTGGTTGTAAGGATAAAAAACACCGTTACATTATGATAATAAAAAATCATATATATTATATGAAACTGATATATTGTATGATATTAAATTAATATATATTTTAAAATTAATATATATAAATCAAATAATATATTAATCATTTTATTTGAGATTATATTCAAGTTAATGGTGTTGACTTAAAATTTTAAGGAATTTTTATTTTCAAAAACATACACTTATATTCAGACGCTATTATACTTTGAAAAATATAATATGTTTTTTTATATGAGAAAAAAAAAAACGACTCCATACCATACTGTTTAAAGTACCAAAATTTTAAACCTTTAAACTACACCGGTGATTCACTGGAAACCAAAATACCAAACCAAAATGCACTTTTATTCAGTAATGTGTTATATTTTTAAACATGTGCACTTATATTGAAGGAGGTGTTATATTTATGGTTTTAAGAAATCCATTAGAATTAAAGATAATTATCTTTTAAAGGTGTCATATTTAAAAAAAAATAGATTATGAGAAAGATTTTTAAAGGTGTTTATATTAAAAAAAAAAACTCCTTATAAATCTCCTTTTCTTAAGAAGTGTTATATTTAAAAAAAAAAAAACATATACAAAATATATTATATTTAAAAAAAAAAAAACATTTACAAAGTATGTTATATTTTGAGAAATCCACTAAAACCAGGCAAAGCTGTGATATTTTAAAAAATTCTTATATTTTTTTAAAATAATCTGTTAAATCTCAAAAATATGGATGTATGTCTAAAAATTATGTACGTGATAAATCCTCCAATGATTAGAAAATTGAGTATTTATAATTTTATGTCTTAGCAATATAAATAAATAAATACCCATATATAAATGTGGTTTAATTAAATCAAAAAATATATATATATATTATAATTTTATAAATAATTGTAAAATATAAATATGATTATGTGCAATGTTTATTTCGATAAGCTCTAAGTTGCCATTGTAACACTGTGTAGGTGTATGGCATTTACTTGCACGTCACCCGCTAATTCTCGTTCACTTTGTAAAGCAACCATTTAGTAGAAGACAAATGGTATAAGTACTGGATTGTTGGCCTCGATTGAATCTCTTTCCACCCAGGCTTAGAATTATAGGCTAAACAAACTTTTCCTTCATAATTTTAAAACATATTTTATGCCATTAAACTTAATGTTACCCATATATGCTTACGTTCTATAAAATCAAGCAACTGACAAAATTCTCTGTTACTATAAAAGTTATTTATCAACGACAGCCAAATACTTGAAAATTACTGAAAACAACAGAGGCGACAGCAGTCGTGTCTAATCTTGACAATCACGATAAATTTCCGCTTACACCTCCTGCTGCCACTGCTAACAACAAACATCGATGAATCCCACAGCCGGGTAGATACACCGCACATGTACAAACAAGACCTGAAAAATGAAAGTCACGAAATACGAGACATGGCAGATGCCGTGGCAAGATATCACCTCATCTCTTTTTGTCTGTCGCCACGAAATCTGAGACGTGGCATTTGCTCTTAGGCCTGTTATCCACACAAATATGTACGTAGCGGGTGAAAAAGCTATTGACGCTGTGTTTTAGCCACGTGCCTCATAAGGTCAATGTTTTGTCTCCTTCCGTTACATTATAGACGCGGTCAGCCGATCGCTGCAATGCTGAAATTTATATATGTTGTTTTCCAAAGACGTTGGAATATATTAATGTAGGGCTTTTTTTTTAATAGATTCACATTTTTATGCAAATATTTTTTAATTTATTTCTTAGATTTTATTCCAAACATCTCTAATATAAAAGGCTTAAGAAACACAACAACAAGGGAGTTGAAACAATATGAGCATCACTTTATTTATTGATTGGTGTAATAGAAGAGGATGAGGGGAATGCAGCAAAGGTATATCTAAATATATTATATAATGAATATTTGTTCAGAGGATATGAATTTTAAAAGGTTGATATTAAACATGTTTTCCTATTTCTTAGGTTGTAATTAAATGCATTACAAAATGATTTGTTTTTTCAATATTTTATATACATTTATTGTGCCAAGATCCAAAAATAAAGATACAAAGTTTATGAGAATTATATCAAAACTTAGGGATTACAATAAAAGTTCTTTAACATGATTGATGTAATTTCTTTTAAACTTAGAAGATCTCTAAGATGGACAAATATAGCTTCATTCAAGACTTTAGTTAAGATATCTCCAATTTGATCTTCTATCTTGTAGTACTTGAAATGAATCACCTATTGTTGAATAAGCTGTCTAATATAGTGATAGTATACTTCAATGTGCTAAGTTCTTGTGTGGAACATTGGATTCTTGGCAAGATTAATGGTACTTGGATTGTCATAATGCAACATGGTTAATTGTATCTAGTGCTACTATCATTATGAGAGAATGTTACTTAGCCACCTAATCTCTTTGGCAATCTGATTAGTTGCTATGTATTTTCCTTTTATTGTAGAATTGTACTTTGTTTCTTACTATACCAAGACATAGGACTAGAACCAAGTGAGTTGGATGAGACAAAGGGAAAGGTAAAGCCAATATTTGAGAGTCAAAGCTAAAACCTAAGATCAAAGAGCCCAAGCTAAAGCCACCAGCTGAGTCTAAGTTATTTCATAAAAGATTATTATCAAATAATGTAATAAGGGGATGGATGTTAGGATAAATTATTACATTAGTTTGATAATATAGATAGAGCATCATTTGTAAAAATCTCCTCATATGTAACAATCATTGATTATAACAATCCTAGGTCATATCACCATAGAATGTATTAAATATGCAAGCATTTAATAAAATTACTTTGATTATTATCCCAACAATCATACCATTCTAGAAATTATTATTGTAATGATAACTCCTTATTCTAAGGGATAGGAGAACCTTAATACTGTCTTGAAAAAATTCTTGAGACCTAATATTGTTATGCTTGAGGTCATTTTTAGCTTTAGTGAACATTTTTACAAACACCCCACCAATTTTTAATTCATGTCAATTACCTTCATAGTGATATTACACATCCTATCCCCTATAGCATTCTTATTGGGGTTCTCAATCTTTGAAACCTTTTGATTGTTGTTATAGTGATATTACACACCCTATCTCCTATAGCATTATTATTGTGCAACTAAGGATATAGTCATAAAATTACTCAAGTATGACTTATTAATTGCACCTCAAAACAAATTACAAGTAGGTATGATTAATAAATAATTGTTAAAATTGACATATGCTCTACATTAGCATGTGTAACATATTTTTTATTATTTTCACTTAAAGGATACTTACAACAAAATGTTTTCTTTATCAACAATGAAAAGAATAAATCCCATTTGAATAGTTTATTTAGACCCTACTACTATCAAATAGGTTTCTCAATATCCTTTCCTAGGGTCTTTATCTTTTTATTTTTCCTCTACAATTCAGGCCTTCAACATGAACCTCAAATCAATGAAAAGGGTAGTTAAAAGCACTATGAGAAATGATATATATTTTTATACTATTATACAACACCATATTTTTCTTAAACGTGCTTCTTCTTAGATTTGGTGTTTTTACTAACACCCATAGAAAAAGGAAAGCAAGCAATAAGGGATGAAGTTGATTATTAAATAAAACCTAGGGTTTATAAATGTGCTAATGAAATATTATGATAACTAAATTACCAAATACTAGTGGTTAAAAAACATAAAGAACAAAGGCTCAATAGGAAAGAAGTCATATTCATTAAATATATTATTCATATTTGGAACTCCTATACTTGTGTGTAAGCATAATATATCTAATATAAGAAATCCTAAAGCATTTATAGTACATCATGCTAAACAATTAAAATAATATCTATTTTAGTATAGAATGAAATGTAAATCAAATGAAAAAACATTGTATACTAGAAATGTAAATCCAAGCACAAGAGGCTAATTGTAAAAAGTAATATCATGTAATATTATCTCTCTAAGTTTCATATTTGAGGTAATATTGTAGAATCAATTAGCTAAGGATAAATATCAAACCATAAAATAAAAGTGTACAGTAACCCTCTTGTCTTTTCATATTTATCTTTGAGGAACCAATGACACAACAATTATATCCAAAACAAGTGAATGAAATAAATAGAAAATATTCTCCTACCAACAAATCCTACCTTGTATTAACCATAAAAAGGGTATCACCCAAATCATATATAGGGATGAGAAGATAATCTAATAGAACTATTGATGATGAGCATGAATTTTGGGTATGAAAACTTGATAGAGTTCCCTATCCTCCCCATTGAATGACACTAAACCAATTACCAACAAAATTAAAGGTCCCTACGAGGACTAAGAGAGTCATGTGATTGGAGTGTAATTATGAGAAGAAAGGAAAGCATGCAATGAAAAAAGATTCACATTTAGGTAAATGTATTATTGACTAGATGGATGATGGATTTTTTTAATTCATTTATCATGTATTATCAAATGAGAAATTATTTTGAGCATTAATAATCATGAACATGATCAATAAACATCTCCCTTCTAATTAATTTTCAAATTACACCCTTTTCAATATTATAGAATCATTATTATTGTTCAAGGTAACATGTATTTTCAACCCCAAGAACCTACCTTATAAAGACGTAGAAGTGATATTATTGATTTTTTAAACCAACACACAAGGAGACATTCGGTTTCATGAATATTCATGATTTCTATTGTATAAATTAAATTTTTAAGGGATTTTTTGAATCCATAATGGCTAAAAACTAACACATATAGTAAATTATAGAAGACACCATCCATAGAAGGTAAAGAAACTTTTTGGTCAATTAAGTCACCTTTGTCTTACCTAAGGATTGAGAAAGTTAGCTCATCCCTATCCCATAATTAGGAGGGTAGAGCTCTTCACTATCTAGAAGTTAGCTTTTAGTTCTCCTTTTCCAATTATAGTAAAGAGGAAATCCTATTTAAGTAATTAGAATAAATAGAATTACAAAATATATGAACATAATTGTTTGAAATTTTGTGATGAAAATGGGATTGCAAAGGAATAAATGCTTTTATACATCCCACTAGAATTAAAAAGATAAAATTGAACTTTGATCATAATTAAGAGGTCTATGTTCCATCCTAAAATAATGGATTTGAAATTTTGGACTAAAGAAATAAGCATAGTAGCAAATATTTTAAATAGGAATTTAACCATAATACTAAAAATCATAACTCTAGAAGAAACTTTGAGTGGAAAAACCCCAATGTCTCTCATTATAAAAAAAAAAATTCATGATCCTTATGCTCATATTCTTGATGAGAAAATTAAAATATTAGATAAAATGTATATTATGGTTGAATATCATGTTGTCCAAGCATAATTGTGTGAAGGGAATGAAGAAAAGTATTTAACAACAAAGTGATTTAGATGAAAATGAATGTGTAATCGGTTGGATGGATGATTAATTTTCTTAGAATTTGCAAATGAGGACTATTTTTGAGCATTTAAAATCATGCAGAGAATCATTAAAGTTTTCCTTTCAACCAATGGTCTAATAACATGATTTTCAAAGTTTTATAAGAACAACCACTAGTAATGGTGTTGTGTCATTTCAAAATTGAGAACCTAATATGTTAGGGTGTTCAACGCATCACCCAAAATCCTAACTTATGATAAATGACCATTACCACATTAAAAAGAGGCAATAATGATATTTTTTATCTTTTAGACTAGGATGTTAGGTGTAAACGATCCTTTGAATATATAATGATAAGAAATGTTACACATGTGATCATGTTGTGTGAGACATGGTCCATGGAAGGTAAGGATGTTGCTTGACCAATTGATTTGCTATCAACCTATCTAAGGATTAACCACCCCTATCCCATAATTAGGAGGGAAAATATCTTTACCACCAATAAGTCATATCTTAATGTTCCTTTCTTAATTAAAACAAAGTGGAAATCCTCTTTTAGTAACCAAAATAAATATAGGTATAAATTATATAAACAAATACTTTTATTTTTTTAAAATAAAATGGGATTAAAAATGAATAGAACCTTCCAGCCATAGTGCAATGGAATAGAAATAAAAAATTGAACTCTAACCAAAATAGATAGTTCTATGTTGCATGTTAAGAAAATGGATTTAAATTTGGGTTGAAGTAATAAACATATCAATGAACACTTTGAATAGAAATCTTACTAAAGTATTAAAAAGTACAAAACTAGAAGAATCTTGGTGTGGTACTACAATTTTTCCATCATAATTCATATGTTCATATTCTAAGAAAATAAAAATATTGGATAAAAAAAATAACTATTTATACTATCATTGGATATAGTGAGGAATCTACCACCTATAAAATAGGT
This sequence comes from Wollemia nobilis, assembly GCA_028583015.1. Classification (NCBI taxonomy): domain Eukaryota; kingdom Viridiplantae; phylum Streptophyta; class Pinopsida; order Araucariales; family Araucariaceae; genus Wollemia; species Wollemia nobilis. Next base: position 2,038,191 of record JAQPPZ010016952.1, read on the forward strand.
AAACCTTACATTAAATATATTGTTATTAAATGAAAGATATTATTTAATAAATTTAAATTATTATTAATAATGAGGCTACTTGTAAGATGTTTGTTTTTCCTTCAATATATGTGACTGATATAAATGAGATTGTCTCAACCACCCTAGAATCATGTTCTATAAGTTAAGTAATAACTCCTATAGATGCACAAGATGAAGACAATAGAACTACTACTAGAAAAATAAAGAGTATTTATGGGATTTATTAGACAACATGTTGTTAACTGAGATGTTATGACCAGGATTACAAAAGTGGATGATCTATAGTTATATTGAGAAATAAAGAATTGACTAAAAGAAAGCAAATCTATAGAGTACGTAAATTTCTCTAGAAAAAAAAGAATCTTAGAATGATATTTTTCAATGTAACAATTTGGTTGGATGTAAATGAGTATATAAAACACTATTACTTCTAATGGGACTAGTAAATCAAAAATATATAGTGAGTTTCTAATGGATTTTTGTAGAAAAAAAGTATTTATTATACTAAAAACTTTGATCTTATAATAAATATTACTTTTGTCTATATTATTATAATTTCTATAGAAAATTTTGAATAGGAGGTTCATTAAATGAATGTAAAATTTATTTCTAAAAATAATGATCTAGAATATAATCTAGTAACCAACCATATTTGTGAAATTTGAAAAAAGAAAACATTTGATTCATGGGCTGAAATAAATATTATATGATATTAAACATACTTCAAAAGATTCTTATTAAAAAATTATTAACTCTTTAATGTTTAAGTTTTTGAAGGAGTATCAAAATTGTAGTGTTTGTACACTTATTATTATATCTCATATTGGATTTTATTGTGATAAGTAATAAAAAAGATTTAGGATTGATGCATTAATTTTTGGACTTACAAAGTCTTATGAAAGAATGAGAGAGTGTTGCTTTGTCACTCAAAAAATATGTTGAAATTTAAAATATCTATATTATTTAAAATTAGTTATAAGAGTATTTTATTTAGAAAATATTGACAATACTTTGTATGAACAATTTATTGATAATAAATAAATATTATTTTGTTGATAATATATTATACTTTATTTTTATAACGCTAATATAGCTATATTGCATCATCAAATGAGTGAGTCGAGGTTTAGCGGGTGCGATGGGAGTGAGGGTTTGAATTTTCTAGGCAAGAATCTCAGCCAAGGTGGCAGAGGTAGAGCAGGTATGGAAGAGGTGGGTGGGAACCTCGAGCATGGATCAAGTGAGGATCCAGAGGAAGGTGGTCAGGCTGCGGTAGATTTGGAGGCAGTCATCATGCGGAGGTCCGACCCTCCTCAGAAAGACATCGACAAAAAATATATGAAGGAAAATGTGGGGCCCAAGAAGTGGTTGTCTTTTGCTGAGACTCTTAGAGGAAAAGTAAAGAAGGTTCTCTCTCTTCTGCCCCTAGTTCTAGTAAATAACAAAATTTCAGCCCCGTCAAGTTCCATGAGCCCTTTTCTTTCAGTGGAAGAATTCTCCCTGGTAGGCAAGTTTTTGGGAGGTAGGCCAGACATGGAGACTATCAGGGCTTGGGAGATGGGTAAATGGTGACCAGTAGGCATCTTGGAGTTGGTAGCTCTAACTTGAGGGTTCTTCATTATCTATTTTATTCAAAAATATGACATGGTTCTTAGTGTTTTATTTAAGGAAATAAACATCAACAGGTAGTGGATACTTTCAAATATTTATGCCCTAACTTCAATTCAAGGGAGAGCTCTACTGTATGATTACTTAGGCAATCTGAGTGAAATCTTCCCTAATATTCCCTAGATTTTGGTTGGGGATTTTAACACACCTCTTTACCCTTCAAACAAAATGGGTGGAAATGGACCACCTATCAGGAGCATGGATGAGTTCAATGACTTTGTGAACTCCAACATGTTTATGGATGTAAAACTTAGAGGAGCGAATTATACCTGGAGAAATCGATGAATAGGGTGTCATCTCATTCAAGAAAGGCTTGACAGGTTTTTTCTATCAAAGGAGGCTACAACTCTATTCAGTGATTCTACTCTGCAAGCCCTTCCTAAAATTACCTTTGATCATAATCCCATTTTGTTGGAGATGCCTACCTCTTTGTCCTTCAATAAACCTTTTATATTTTAATCTATGTGGATCAAACATTCCAATTTTAGAGATAACTTAATTCAGTGGTGGCAGCAACCTATCAGGGGTAGTGCAACATTTAAACTTGTTGGCAAATTAAATTTTGTTAAGGAAAAACTTTGAACTTGGAACAAAGAGGTCTTTGGGAACCTCTTTTAAAATAAAAAATAGGTTGTTTAAATTTTGAAGATAATTGATCAAAGGATTCAACATGGTGATGTTGATGAAACTACTAGGCAGGAGGAACGGACAAAACTAGCAGAGTTTCATAACATTTTGGCCTGTGAGGAAATCTATTGGAGGCAAAAATCAAGGGCTCTTTGGTTGAAATATGGAGATTCAAATTCCAAGTTTTTTCACGTCACCATGCTTAGAAACAAAAGCAATAACAAGATTAAAAAAAAAAAAAACATATGGTTCTATTACTTAGGACTTAACAAAAATCAGAAAGGAGGTAGTAACTTATTTCAATTCTATCATTGGTCAAGAATTGCAGTGCAATGAGGAGGCCAAATATATTCTCTTGCAATCCATTCCTAGCATAATAAATGAGGATATAAACCTTAAGCTTTTAGCTCCCTTTTCTGATGACGAAATTAATGAAGCCTTATTTAGCATGGAGTCAGACAAAGCCCCAGGACCTGATGGCTTTCCCCCTCGTTTCTATAAAGATTTTTGGGACATCGTAAGAGGATGTAATTTCTTTTGTTATAGAATTCCAAGCAAGCAATCATATCCCAAAAAGTCTCAACTCTACTTTTATTTCTCTAATTTGTAAGAAGCAAACCCCTGAATCTATGGCTGACTTTAGGCTAATCAGTCTATGCAATGTTTCCTACAATATCCTAACTAAATCCATTGCAAATAGAATGAGATATGTTTTTCCCTGCATCATAAATTCATGCCATGGAAGCTCTATCTAGGGCATGTTAATCTTGGATGGATTTATCATAGTTCATGAAGCTCTACACTGCTCATAAGACCAATAGGTCTATTTTTGCCCTCAAGCTTGATATGAAAAAAGCATTTGATAGGATAAATTGGGAATTTCTGATTGATGTCCTTAAATTTGGTTTTTGCCACCAATGGGTTAATTTGATCAAAGAATGCATTCCTAAAGCATGGTTCTCGATTCTGGTTAGTGGAACAAATATTGGTTACTTTCAAATTCGTAGAGGAATTCGATAGGGAGACCCTATTAGCCCCATGTTATTCATCATTGTGGTAGAAGCTTTAGGAAAAACCATCAAAAATGCTTGCAATTCAAGGCTAATATCAGGAATCAAGGCAACATCTCTCACTAGGATTGTTTTTCACCAAAAATTTGTCAATGATACCCTTATATTGACTAAGATGTCAGTGGTTGAGGCCAAAAGAATTAAATACATCCTACAACTCTACGAGGACATTGTTGGTCAGAAAGTTAATTTCAATAAAAGCAGGTTATATTTCTTGAACACCCTCATTTAGATGCAAGGAAGGATTGCAAAAATTTTAGGGTGTGATATAGCAAACCTCCCCACTTTGTATCTTGGTCTCCCTCTTTTCATTGGTTCTCCGAGAGAGTCAATGTGGGACAGGGTTATTGAAAGAATTCAAAAAAAACTTGCTGGATGGAAAGGTCTTCTATCTCAAATAGGAAAGTTCACCCTCACTAAGGCCTCTCTTCAGAGCATTCCAGTTTATTTCCTCTTCATTTTCAAAGCCCCTATGAAGGTTTTCCAAAAAATTGAGAAACTCCAAAAAGAATTTTTATGGAATGGATCAGAGGAGAAAAAAAGGATAAACCTTGTAGGATGGACCAAAGTGTGCAGACCCAGGTAAAATGGGGGCTTAGATCTAAGGGGAATTGCTCATATGAATTTAGCTTTACTAGCTAAGCAGGTGTGGCACCTCATTTTTGGTGAATAAAATGAATAGACAACTATCATCAAACAAAAGTATCTTCAAAATATGGAATTTCTAAGTGACTCAGTTCCAATCAAAGGTTTTGCTTTTTGGAAAGCAATTCTCAATTGTAATAAAATCATCAAAAAAGGTTTAAGATGGGTTTTAGGCAATGGTGAGAGGATAAATTGCTAGAATGACAGGTGGGCTAAGGACGAACCACTAACACAATATCCTAACTTAGCCTAAATTAGAGATATCATAGAAGAACTCATTGGCAGAAAAGCCTTTGATTATATGGTTGAGGACAGATGTAGAATGAAGTGGAAACAAATAAGCATTTAAGGATTTCGAGTGAAATCAAATGATTTTTGTAACATTCTCTGGCAATAGTTTATCCCCATGAGAACCAAGGAAGATCAAATGACCCGGGCTTCTAGAGAAAATGACCAGTTCACTGGTAAATCAGCTTACAAGCTTCTGCTTTATGACGAGGATTTTGTCCTCCAAAAGAACTTAGTTTGGATAAAAAAATTAATTCCAAAAATTGTAGTCTTTTCATGGCTAGTTATCCAAGGAAAAATTCTAACCATTGATAATATGATGCATAAAGGTATTTGTATCACTAATCACTGTTATCTATGCAGGACTAATTGGGAGACCATTTATCACATTTTCCTTGAGTGCCCTTTTTCCTTGACTATCCTAAGTGGGGTTTTTTAGGCCTTCAATATTTCTTGGGTTAAACCATCCATCGTACTTGATTTGTTCGTCTAGTGGCCTTACCCCTTTTCAAGCCAAATACTTAGATACATGTAGAAAATTTGTCTCAATCACTATCTTTGGTAGGTGTGGTTAGAAAGGAACCATAAAGTCTTTAATGAGTCTATACATGATCATTAAACTATCATTTCTAGGATCCTGTCCTTTGCCAATGAGAATGTGAACCTTATCCCTTTTGATAGCTGTAAATCTCATCTGTAAGATACCAAGATTGCTCAATATTTAACCTTAACCTTGTTATATGAGTCTATTCCTAGGGTAGTCAACCCTAGAGCCAATGTTAAGTGGTCCCCACCTCCTACGGGTTGGTTTAAGCTTAATTTTGATGGAGCAACTAAGGACAATCCTGGCAGAGCAAGCGTTGGCGGTATTGTGCGAGATCATAATGGGAATATGATGCTTGTGTTTTTTGAATATTTGAGAACAAGGACGAACAATGAAGTTGAAGCTAGAACTATGTGGAGAGGCCTTCAAATGACTCAAGACTTAGAAATCAATTTGATTGTAGAAGGATACTCTATGCATGTTATAGGAACTTATTCAACAATAATGCCAAGAATGATAGTCGAATTTACCAACAGGGAAGGCATTGTAATTTTGAAGGCTATGAGTATTCCCATCTCTTTTTTGAAATGGACTCACAATAAAAATTATCCGAGCTGTCAGTCTTGGTGGATTTTGCTTGGAAATACCACAAAGACTAATGGGGACAATCACATGTCAGATAACATGGCTCCTAGTCATCTTAGTAATTTGAGGTTGGTTGATAATCATAGGGCATGAAAGAAATGACAATATAAGACTTCGAACCAAAGCCACGTGGACCACCAGATAGCCACCACCATAAATATAGCCAGTAGGTTCACTTCTCCAAGGTTGATTGGCCAAGACGGGATGTGGTCCCAAAGCATGTTATATATGGAAGAAAATAATTACCAAAGAATTATTAAGAGTAACTATCAATACAGAGCTTGTGGGAGTTTTTTCAGTACTCTGCTATGTGTGTCTACAACTTTTTGTTTCTCCACTATTTCAAGGAAGGGATTGTGTCTGTTTCTTTTTTTGTAATTATGATGCAGGTGTGTTTTCTTAGGGTATACCCAAAATGTTGTATGGAAAGTTTCTTTTTGATAACAGGCTATGTGCCTTACCGGATGTAATGGCTTTGGCAACATGTAGATTTTACATATATAGGATCCTTAGTAAGGACATGTTCATCAACAACCCTGGGCTGATTTTTGTAAAAGGTTTTGGGTCAACCTGTAAAACCCGATATTAATTCTATAGTATATTATCTACAAAAAAAACGCTAATATAGCTAATATAGTATGTTATACCTTATTTTTAAGGTTATAAAGTTAGATATAGCAATTGGTATTATATCCAAGTTTATACAAAAGAGTATTAAATAAAACATCAAAATAATTAAATTATACTAGGTCTATTTAAAATATTATTTTAATAGTTAAATTATACAAAATTAAATTATACTAAGTCTATTTAAAATATTATTAAAATAATATCAAACAAGTAATGGTATTATATCCAAGTTCTTAGAAAAGAGTATCAAATAAGATATCAAAATAATTAAATTATACTAAGTCTACTTAAAATATTATTAAGATAATATCAAACAAGTAATAGTATAAACTACTTTCATCATAAAAATATCCTATTTGATCAAATAGTATGAACACTTTCATCATAAAAATATCTATTTGCTACAAGTTTTATCATAAATCATCACACGGAACCATGATACACAATTACACAAGTGATTCATGATATACATGACAAGTTTTCTTTCATGAATCAAAGTTTTCTCATGTACCTCTAATGGTGTGGTTTTCCATCATGTTGCGGTTGTTTGGATTTATGAGAACAAAACTCGAACCATGATCATCAAACCACGAAAAAGGCGGTGTTATATTTTAACAAACATGCACTTTTATCCAATAAGGCTTTTATCCGATAAGGTGTTATATTTTTTAAACTATGCACTTATATTGAAGGAGGTGGTATATTTAAGGTGCTATACTTATCTTTTCAAGGTGTGTTAAATGAAATGTCTTATCAATATAAACAAATACTCACTTAAACCCATATAAAAATATTTGTCCAAACTGTAGAATCTGAAAAATATTTGTCCAAAAAATATTTGTCTGAAATGCTCATGGAAACCTGTGTATGTAACAATTTTGAAAATTGTGATATATTAATAAAAATTTACTATCTTCAATTCAAAAAAAATATTTGTTTTTATTAAATTTAAAAAATATATATTATAATTTTACAAATATCTTGTATCTTGTAAATATAAATATGTAAGCAATGCTTATATTGATAAGCTCTAAGTTTGCTCTATAAACTTCATATATATTATAATTTTACAAATATCTTGTAAATATAAATATGCAAGCAACGTTTATTTCGATAAGCTCTAAGTTTGCTCTATAAACTTCATATATATTATAATTTTACGAATATCTTGTAAGCAATGTTTATTTCGATAAGCTCTAAGTTTCCTCTATTCCTTCTTGTAAGAAATGTTTATTTCGATAAGCTCTAAGTTTCCTCTATTCCTTCTTGTAAGCAATGTTTATTTCGATAAGCTCTAAGTTTCCTCTATTCCTTGCACAATGCCACAAGTTGCCATAAACTTCACTGTTCCTTGCACAATGCCACAAGTTGCCATTGTAACACTTTGTGTAGGTGTATGGCATTTACTTGCACGTCACCCGCTAATTCTCGCTCGCTTTCGATGTACTGCCGAGAGATACTTATAATCTATCAATGATGTTTATTCTTCAGAGGACATCCTTGAAAAGAAAAACTCCGTCTTTCACAATCTGAAATCTGAAATTTATTGATATGAAAGATTTGGAGATCAAAGGAAGAATGCGTTGGATTTCTGTGAGGATAGGATATTTCGCGTCTGGCTGTTACTGTTGTTGCTCAATAGGTGGGAATAATGGGGTAAAACTATCTCAGTTTTCCCTTTGGTGCTTGTTATTGGTCTTGGGTGTTTTGCAGTTTGTGCTTGTTATTAGGTCTTGGGTGTTTTGCAGTTTTTGTTTTTCTTGGGTGTTTAGTTCTGTTGTTGCTCGTCCGGGTGAACGTTTTGAACCCTCTTTTCTCTTAATAGTTAAAAAAAAAAAAACAAATTAGTAGCATACAAAGGATATAAGTGATCGAATCTCTTTCCACCCAGGCCTAGAATTATAGGCTAAACAAACCTTTCCTTCATAATTTTATAACATATTTTATCCCATTAAATTTAATGTTACCTATATCCCTCACGTTCTATAAAATCAAGAAACTGTCAAAATTCTCTGTTACTATTAACTGTTATCTATATCAAACATTTTATCTTGTATCAAGTCTCGCATCGAACCTATCAACAACAGCCAAATACTTATAATTACTGAAAACACCACAGGTGACAGCAGTCTGTCTAATCTGTTAATATTCTGTTAATATTTATTAAAACGCATGCATATGTACATAATATGATATGGTACGACAATCTCAATAAATTTCCGCTCGCACCTAACAAACATCGATAAATCCCACACTGACAACATAACACAAACAACTACGAGCACACGCAACGATTATAAATTTAACAAGCCAAAATGATGCAGCAGCAGCCGGGCAGAAACACCACACATGTACAAACAAGATCAGAAAACTGAAAGTCACTCAGCATGGTCTAGTCATTTCGGCCGCTGAGACCACCCTTCGTGGCCCAGCTGTTCCTTGCGAGTCTCTCCTCCCTTCCTGCCCATCTCCTGATATCCCTCGTGCCCCAGCTGCTCCTTGCGCGTCTCGCCGCCCTTGTGACCCAACTCCTGGTACCCTTCGTGCCCCAGCTGCTCCTTTCGTGTCTGACCCCCTTTACTTCTTCCTGCAATGCCAATAACTATCTGTATTAGTGTCGAGGTACATGTATAATAGAGCAATATGGATGGTAAAGAACATAAGTGTAAATATGAGAGTAACCTTCAGCTAGGCGTTCCTGGGCTTCGAGGCTCTTGCCTCCGGTACCGCCAGGAACCACAGTCTCCCCAGCCCTAGCCTTTTGCTCCAGCTGCTGTTCCGATGCCATCTTGGCTTCTAACTCAACCAATTTGTAATAATATGATATTTGTTGAAACTGCCTCTGCTCTCCTGCTCTGCAGTTTCAGATTCTATGTTACTTAGTATATTGACATCAATCCAAGCGGAAAAACACAATATATATATAGTCCAGATATAAACAAACATAGATAAGTAAATAAGAAAAAACCTTTTATTCTGTAGACCTGAACTACGACTAATTAAACCCAGATATTTGTTAGAAAAGTTAACCCAGATTTCACGCCTGTGCCCAACTGCGCTCCGAACCTTGGGCGAAACCGGATTGCGCTCCAGACATGGGCGAAGTCGGACTGCGCTCCCGCAGTCCGGGATCCCGGAAAAAGTGTGACATGACGTCGCACCTACCTTCTGACAGATTTGACACCTGACAGATCCGATCTCCGTAGGAGTTAATGCCAAGTCGGCGATTAGTCAGAAACCCTAGTTGAGGGCCTGTCAGAGGATAACCCTTATCCGAACCTGTCAGAGGATAACCCTTATCCTCCTCTCCCCACGGCTATAAAAGGCAGTTCGGGTCTTCAGACAAAGAGTGCGTGTGTGAGAGAAGTTCGTGAAAGAGGAAGCGAAGAGAATAGAGCAGAGAAAGGAGGGAGAGCGATTCAGTGAGCAGTGTGGCTCAGCTGATTAATGTCCGAGCAGCAGACTCGACATTTCCCTTGTTTAGTTTATCCTGCAGCGTAGCCTGCAGATGTTGTTATTTCCTCGGTTGAGGAATTCTGTAACCCTAGTTGTTCATATGAATAAAGTTTGCTTTTGTTTGTGGCATCTTTAGGGTTTGCAGTAGTTTATGTGCTAACGTTTGTTGTTCTCTGTTCCGGCGTTTCTCTCCTCTCATACGGGTCTTGCCAAGCCGGGCAAACCCAGCGGCAGCCGCGGAAGACGAAGAAGTCGAAGGCCGAAGTTGGCCAAGTCTGAAGCAGCCTTCCCACTTTGCAGCCGCAATCCGACTGCACCCGAGTTCCGAGTGCAGCCCGAGTGCTAGCGAAGTTCGTCAGCCAGCGAAGTTCGCACTTCACGCGTTGTTCGCAATTCATCATTTCAACCATGTGCAGTCCGCACTACGCAGCGACTGACAAACTTTGCCCCCAGAATGGGCGCAGTCCGCACTGCGCAGCGACTGACGAACTTTGCCCCTAGAATGGGCACAGTCTGCATTGCGCTGTGAGTGATGGCGATGATCGCACTTCGCTCGCATGAATTGTTTCTCCTCTTATGCTCGGTGACAATCGCACTTCGTGTGCGACATCTGTTTCTCCTCCGACCCCATGCGATCCAGTCCATCGATGATCGACGACGATCGAAAATTAAAAATCGTTCCTTCAAATTGGTATCAGAGCTGATTGAGCCATGACACGGAGATAGAAGCATGGATTTCGAAAAGAATTCCCTACAGTTGCAGATCCCATGATTTAATGGCAAGAACTACGATTACTGGAGCATCCAGATGAAGATCCTGTTCGGATCTCAGGAGCTATGGGAGTTAGTCGAGAACGGCTACCCAGAATCGGCAGATGCAGCAGCACTGGCCGCCCTCTCTCAAGCAGACAAGGATCTGTTGAAAGAGCACAAGAAGAAGGACCAGAAGGCCCTCTTCTACATCATGCAAGCGGTTGAGGAGACCATCTTCCCGTGGATTGCATCAGCCACCAAGGCCAAGCAGGCCTAGGAAACCCTGGCAAGTTCGTATCAGGGCACCAACAAAGTGAAGTTGGTGAAACTGCAGATGCTCAGGAGAGAGTTTGAGAACCTGCAGATGAGCGAGTCCGAGTCGATGAGCGACTTCTTCACCCGGACGATGGACATTATCAACCAGATGCGGTTGAACGGAGAAAATGTGCAGAGCCAGAGAATCGTGGAGAAGATTCTCAGAAGTCTGCCTGCCAAGTTCGACTCGGTTGTGATAGCAATCGAAGAGTCGAGGGATTTGACAACCCTCTCGACAGACGAACTCATGGGTTCCTTGCAGACCCATGAACAGAGGTTGAGCCGCTCAACTCAGTCTTCTTTGGAGCAAGCCTTCAAAGCGCAAGTCTCAGTCCGAGACAACGGCAGACAAGACTCCCACCACAACGCTTCTAGTTCTCAAGGAGGAAGAGGCAGAAGTAGGCGTGGGAGAAGGAACAAGCAAGGAGGGAGATCAAACCCTCAGGACGTTGAGCCAAGTTGCAACTTTCATCAGCAAGGAGGAAGAGGCACTGGCAAAAATCAGCAAGGTGGCTCTCAATAGAAGGACATGTCAAAGGTCCAATGCTACTACTACAGCAAGTTCGGCCATTATGCCACACAGTGTAGAAAGAAGATGGCGAACGAGAATCAGCAGCAAGCCCATTATTCGGAGGAACCCAAAAATGCGGTAGGAGGAAATGTGCTGCTGACTTGCAGTATTGAAGAGGAGAGCAAGAAAAACATCTGGTATCTTGACAGTGGTTGCAGCAACCATATGACTGGGAACAGGGAGATGTTCTCACAACTGGATGAAACAGTCCAATCCGAAGTCAAGATGGGGAACAACATCAAAGTTCCTGTGATGGGGAAAGGAAAGATCCTCATCCGAACCCGACACGGTGAAAGAAAAACAATTCAAGATGTTTTTTATGTGCCTAGGTTGAAGCACAATCTGCTAAGTGTTGGACAGCTTGTGCAGAAGGGGCACACTGTACTGTTCAAAGATGGTGTCTGTTCCATCAGAGACAAAGTCCATGGACAAATCGCAACTGTGTCCATGACGAAAAACAAAATGTTTCCACTGCAGATTCAGAATGAATCTTTGATGTCTCTGAGTGCAGTTGAGAAGGATGCTACCTGGCTGTGGCATCTCAGATTCGGTCACCTGAGTTTCAATGGCCTGAATCTGCTGCACAAGAAGCAGATGGTGAAGGGTTTACCCCTTATTGAGCAACCGAACCAAGTTTGTGAAGGTTGCCTGGTCGGCAAGCAGCACAGGGATGCATTCCCTGTAGGACAGTCTTGGAGAGCATCACGGCCTTTGGAGCTGGTGCACTCAGACATCTGTGGTCCCATGCAGACCACCTCATATGCCGGCAATAAGTATTTCCTGACCTTCATTGATGACTTCAGCCGGAAGACTTGGATTTATCCAATCAAGTTGAAGTCAGAGGCATTTGCAAGGTTTAAGGAGTTCAAGGCTCTGGTTGAGAAACAGAGCGGTTATTATGTGAAGACTCTCAGAACTGATGGAGGTGGAGAGTACATCTCCAATGAATTCCACAACTTTTGCAAGCAACATGGAATTCGAAGGCAGTTCACTGCCAGATATACACCGCAGCAGAATGGCGTAGCTGAGAGGAAGAACAGAACAATCATGGAGATGGCACGGAGCATGCTGAAGGCAAAAAGTTTGCCACATGAGTTCTGGGTAGAAGTCGTAAGTTGTGCAGTTTATCTGTTGAACCGATGTCCCACCAAGAGTGTGAGGGACAAAATTCCAGAGGAAGCCTGGAGCAAGTTGAAGCCAAGTGTGGCTCATTTGCGAGTTTTTGGGTGCATAGCATATGCACATGTTCCAGATGAGAAAAGGCAGAAGTTGGATGACAAAGCTGAAAAGTGCATCTTCACAGGGTACAACGAACCAGCAAAGGCATACAGGCTATACAATCCTGTGACAAAGAAACTTGTCATCAGCCGAGATGTGAAGTTCCTGGAGGATGAAGCCTGGAACTGGAATTCAAAGACTGGTCAGTCTGAACCAGCAACTGTTGAATCTGTAGACTTGGAGGAAGACAGTGTCCAACCACCTGTGCCTTCAAGCAGCAACAGTGGTGCCAGCAGCAACACAGCCTCATCATCCCGGTCACCTCCACTTGCAAGAAGAATTCAAAACCTGAGGACTCCTGCGAAGACTCGGAGCTTGCAAGACATTTATGAGGTAACCCGTAATCAGTTAGATGAAGATTATTCTGATTTTGCTCTCTTTACTGAATGTGATCCAGTGGAGTTTGAAGAGGCAAGTCAGAATCGCAAATGGGTGAATGCGATGGATGAGGAGATAGCAGCCATTGAGAAGAATGAGACATGGCAGCTAACAGATCTTCCAGCACGAAAGAAGACCATTGGGGTCAAGTGGGTATATAAAACGAAGTTTAATGCCCAAGGAGAAGTTGACAGGCATAAGGCCAGATTAGTGGCGAAAGGCTACAAGCAGAAGTCAGGAGTTGACTATCATGAGGTGTATGCACCTGTAGCCCGACTTGACACAGTCAGAATGATTCTGGCACTGGCAGCTCAGAAAGGATGGAGCGTGTACCAGATGGATGTCAAGTCTGCCTTCCTCAACGGAGTGTTGGAAGAAGAGGTCTACATAGACCAGCCGCCCGGTTATGAAATACAAGGGCAAGAAGGCAAAGTCCTGAAACTGAAGAAGGCCCTGTATGGGTTGAAGCAAGCACCCAGGGCATGGTACAGCCGTATTGATGGCTATTTTTAGGAGAATGGGTTTCAAAAATGCCCATATGAGCACTCCCTGTACATGAAGACAAATGCAGCAGGTGAGCTCATCATCGTCTGCTTGTACGTAGACGATCTGATATATACTGGCAATAGCAACGACCTATTTGCGCAGTTTAGAATAGCCATGAAGTCCGAGTTTGAAATGACTGACATGGGGCTGATGAAATATTTTCTCGGCATTGAAGTTGACCAATCAGCAGATGGCATCTTCATTTCTCAGGGCAAGTATGCGAAGGATGTCCTGAAGCGCTTCAAGATGGAGGACAGCAAACCTGCCATCACACCTGTAGCCACAGGTTTGAAGCTGAGCAAGTTGGATACAGGGAGGAATGTAGATCCAACCTTGTTCAAGAGGCTAGTTGGCAGTCTGATGTATTTGACTGCAACTCGGCCAGATCTGATGTTCGGAGTCAGTCTGATCAGTCATTTCATGGAGACTCCGAAGGACACGCACTGGCAAGCAGGCAAGAGGATCTTGCGCTATGTCAATGGGACGCGAAACCATGGCCTATTTTACGCCAGACGAGACCAGTTGGAGCTAGTGGGCTACACAGACAGTGACTGGGCTGGCAGTATCGATGATCGGAAGAGCACCTCCGGGTATGCTTTCCATCTCGGATCAGGGGCAGTCTCATGGGCGTCCAAGAAGCAACCCATCGTTGCGTTGTCCACAGCCGAAGCAGAATATGTCGCCGCCACGACATCCGCATGCCAGGCAGTATGGCTGCGAAGAGTTCTGAGTGAACTGTACAATCCTTCGAAAGGCGCGACAATAATTTTTTGTGATAACAATTCAGCCATTGCACTCTCAAAGGATCCCGTGTTCCATGGCCGGACGAAGCACATTGATATTCGTTATCACTTCATCAGAGAGTTGGTGAAGTCCGGAGAAATTCATAATAGAATTGCGTTTGCAGATCCAAGGAGCAGTTGGCAGATATTTTCACGAAGCCTTTGAAGGAGGAAGACTTCAGGAGATTGCGAGAGCAGCTTGGAGTCAAAGTGCTCGTGAAATCAGGTTTAAAGGAGGGTGTTAGAAAAATTAACCCAGATTTCATGCCTGTGCCCAACTACGCTCCGAACCTTGGGCGAAACCGGATTGCGCTCCAGACATGGGCGAAGTCGGACTGCGCTCCCGCAGTCCGAGATCCCGACAAAAGTGTGACATGACGTCGCACCTACCTTCTGACAGATTTGACACCTGACAGATCCGATCTCCGCAGGAGTTAATGCCAAGTCGACGATTAGTCAGAAACCCTAGTTGAGGGCCTTCGGAGATACCCTTGTCAGAGGATAACCCTTATCTGAACATTTCTGAGGATAACCCTTATCCTCCTCTCCTCACGGCTATAAAAGGCAGTTCGGGTCTTCAAAAAAAGAGTGCATGTGTGAGAGAAGTTCGTGAAAGAAGAAGCGGAGAATAGAGCAGAGAAAGAAAGGAGAGCGATTCAATGAGCAATGTGGCTCAGCTGATTAATGTCCGAGCAGTAGACTCGACATTTCCCCTATTTAGTTTATCCTGTAGCGTAGCCTACAGATGATGTTATTTCCTCGGTTGAGGAATTTTGTAACCCTAGTTGTTCATATAAATAAAGTTTGCTATTTGTTTTAGGCATCTTTAGGGTTTGCAGTTTGTTGTTCTCTGTTCCGACGTTTCTCTCCTCTCATACGGGTCTTGCCAAGCTAGGCAAACCCAGCGATAGCCATGCAAGACAAAGAAGTCGAAGGCCAAAGTTGGCCAAGTCTGAAGCAACCTTCCCACTTCATTGTCGCAATCCAACTACGCCCAAGTTTCGAGTGCAGCCCGAGTGCCAACGAAGTTTTTCATCCAATGAAGTTCACACTTCACGTGTTGTTCGTAGTTCGTCATTTCAATCGTGTGCAGTCCAAACTGTGTAGCGACTGATGAACTTCTCCCCCATAACAGGCGTAGTCCGCACTATGCAGCGACTGACGAACTTCGCCCCCAGAACAGGTGCAGTCCACATTACGCTGTGAGTGATGGCAACGATCGCACTTCGCTCAAATGAATTTTTTCTCCTCCTGTGCTTGGTGACAATCGCACTTCGTGTGCGACATATATTTCTCCTTCCCTCTTTCTCTGATCGATGTGACTGGAAATTAGAAATCATTCCTTCAAATTGGTATCAGAGCTGATTGAGCCATGACACGGAGATAGAAGATGGATTCCGAAAAGAATTCCTTGTAGTTGTAGATCCCATGATTTAATGGCAAGAACTACGATTACTGGAGCATCCAGATGAAGATCCTGTTCGGATCTCAGGAGCTATGGGAGTTAGTCGAGAACGGCTACCCAGAACCGGCAGATGTAGCAGCACTGGCCGCCCTCTCTCAAGCAGACAAGGATCTATTGAAAGAGCACAAGAAGAAGGACCAGAAGGCCCTCTTCTACATCATGCAAGCGGTTGAGGAGACCATCTTCCCGTGGATTGCATCAGCCACCAAGGCCAAGCAGGCCTGGGAAACCCTGGCAAGTTCGTATCAGGGCACCAACAAAGTGAAGTTGGTGAAGCTGCAGATGCTCAGGAGAGAGTTCGAGAACCTGCAGATGAGCGAGTCCGAGTCGATGAGCGACTTCTTCACCCGGACGATGGACATTATCAACCAGATGCGGTTGAACGGAGAAAATGTCCAGAGCCAGAGAATCATGGAGAAGATTCTCAGAAGTCTGCCTGCCAAGTTTGACTCGGTTGTGATAGCAATCGAAGAGTCGAGGGATTTGACAACCCTCTCGACAGACGAACTCATGGGTTCCCTGCAGACCCATGAACAGAGGCTGAGCCGCTCAACTCAGTCTTCTTTGGAGCAAGCCTTCAAAGCGCAAGTCTCAGTCCGAGACAGCGGCAGACAAGACTCCCACCACAACGCTTCTAGTTCTCAAGGAGGAAGAGGCAGAAGCAGGCATGGGAGAAGGAACAAGCAAGGAGGGAGATCAAACCCTCAGGACGCTGAGCCAAGTTGCAACTTTCATCAGCAAGGAGGAAGAGGCACTGGCAGAAATCAGCAAGGTGGCTCTCAGAAGAAGGACATGTCAAAGGTCCAATGCTACTACTGCAGCAAGTTCGGCCATTATGCCACACAGTGTAGAAAGAAGATGGCGAACGAGAATTAGCAGCAAGCCCATTATTCGGAGGAACCCAAAAATGTGGTAGGAGGAAATGTGCTGCTGACTTGCAGTATTGAAGAGGAGAGCAAGAAAAACATCTGGTATCTTGACAGTGGTTGCAGCAACCATATGACTGGGAACAGGGAGATGTTCTCACAACTGGATGAAACAGTCCAGTCCGAAGTCAAGATGGGGAACAACATCAAAGTTCCTGTGATGGGGAAAGGAAAGATCCTCATCCGCACCCGGCACGGTGATAGAAAAACAATTCAAGATGTTTTTTATGTGCCTGGGTTGAAGCACAATCTGCTAAGTGTTGGACAGCTTGTACAGAAGGGGCACACTATACTGTTCAAAGATGGTGTCTGTTCCATCAGAGACAAAGTCCATGGACAAATCGCAACAGTGTCCATGACGAAAAACAAAATGTTTCCGCTATAGATTCAGAATGAATCTTTGATGTCTCTGAGTGCAGTTGAGAAGGATGCTACCTGGTTGTGGCATCTCAGATTCGGTCACCTGAGTTTCAGTGGCCTGAATCTGCTGCACAAGAAGCAGATGGTGAAGGGTTTACCCCTTATAGAGCAACCGAACCAAGTTTGTGAAGGTTGCCTGGTCGACAAGCAGCACAGGGATGCATTCCCTATAGGACAGTCTTGGAGAGCATCACGACCTTTGGAGCTGGTGCACTCAGACATCTGTGGTCCCATGCAGACCACCTCATATGCTGGCAATAAGTATTTCCTGACCTTCATTGATGACTTCAGCCGGAAGACTTGGATTTATCCAATCAAGTTGAAGTCAGAGGCATTTGCAAGGTTTAAGGAGTTCAAGGCTCTAGTTGAGAAACAGAGCGGTCATTATGTGAAGACTCTCAGAACTGATGGAGGTGGAGAGTACATCTCCAATGAATTCCACAACTTTTGCAAGCAACATGGAATTCGAAGGCAGTTCACTGCCAGATACACACCGCAGCAGAATGGCGTAGCTGAGAGGAAGAACAGAACAATCATGGAGATGGCACGGAGCATGTTGAAGGCAAAAAGTTTGCCACATGAGTTCTGGGTAGAAGCTGTAAGTTGTGCAGTTTATCTATTGAACCGATGTCCCACCAAGAGTGTGAGGGACAAAATTCTAGAGGAAGCCTGGAGCAAGTTGAAGCCAAGTGTGGCTCATTTGCGAGTTTTCGGGTGCATAGCATATGCACATGTTCCAAATGAGAAAAGGCAGAAGTTGGATGACAAAGCTGAAAAGTGCATCTTCACAGGGTACAACGAACCAGCAAAGGCATACAAGTTGTACAATCCTGTGACAAAGAAACTTGTCATCAGCCGAGATGTGAAGTTCCTGGAGGATGAAGCCTGGAACGGGAAGTCAAAGACTGGTCAGTCTGAACCAGCAACTGTTGAATCTGTAGACTTGGAGGAAGACAGTGTCCAACCACCTGTGCCTTCAAGCAGCAACAGTGGTGCCAGTAGCAACACACCCTCATCATCCCGGTCACCTCCACTTGCAAGCAGAATTCAAAACCTGAGGACTCCTGCGAAGACTCGGAGCTTGCAAGACATTTATGAGGTAACCCGTAATCAATTAGATGAAGATTATTCTGATTTTGCTCTCTTTACTGAATGTGATCCAGTGGAGTTTGAAGAGGCAAGTCAGAATCGCAAATGGGTGAATGCGATGGATGAGGAGATAGCAGCCATTGAGAAGAATGAGACATGGCAGCTAACGGATCTTCCAGCACGAAAGAAGACCATTGGGGTCAAGTGGGTATATAAAACGAAGTTTAATGCCCAAGGAGAAGTTGACAGGCATAAGGCCAGATTAGTGGCGAAAGGCTACAAGCGAAAGTCAGGTGTTGACTATCATGAGGTGTATGCACCGTAGCCCGACTTGACACGGTCAGAATGATTTTGGCACTGGCAGCTCAAAAAGGATGGAGCGTGTACCAGATGGATGTCAAGTCTGCCTTCCTCAACGGAGTGTTGGAAGAAGAGGTCTACATAGACCAGCCACCCGGTTATGAAATACAAGGGCAAGAAGGCAAAGTCCTAAAACTGAAGAAGGCCCTGTATGGGTTGAAGCAAGCACCCAGGGCATGGTACAACCGTATTGATGGCTATTTTTAGGAGAATGGGTTTCAAAAATGCCCATATGAGCACTCCCTGTACATGAAGACAAATGCAGCAGGTGAGCTCATCATCGTCTGCCTGTACGTAGACGATCTGATATTTACTGGCAATAGCAACAGCCTATTTGCGCAGTTTAGAACAGCCATGAAGTCCGAGTTTGAAATGACTGACATGGGGCTGATGAAATATTTTCTCGGCATTGAAGTTGACCAATCAACAGATGGCATCTTCATTTCTCAGGGCAAGTATGCGAAGGATGTCCTGAAGCGCTTCAAGATGGAGGACAACAAACCTGCCATCACACCTGTAGCCACAGGTTTGAAGCTGAGCAAGTTGGATACAGGGAGGAATGTAGATCCAACCTTGTTCAAGAGGCTAGTTGGCAGTCTGATGTATTTGACTGCAACTCGGCCAGATCTGATGTTCGGAGTCAGTCTGATCAGTCGTTTCATGGAGACTCCGAAGGACACGCACTGGCAAGCAGGCAAGAGGATCTTGCGCTATGTCAACGGGACGCGAAACCATGGCCTATTTTACGCCAGACGGGACCAGTTGGAGCTAGTGGGCTACACAGACAGTGACTGGGCTGGCAGTACCGATGATCGAAAGAGCACCTCCGGGTATGCTTTCCATCTCGGATCAGGGGCAGTCTCATGGGCGTCCAAGAAGCAACCCATTGTTGCGTTGTCCACAGCCAAAGCAGAATATGTCGCCGCCACGACATCCGCATGCCAGGCAGTATGGCTGCGAAGAGTTCTGAGTGAACTGCACAATCCTCCGAAAGGCGCGACAACAATTTTTTGTGATAACAATTCGGCCATTGCACTATCAAAGGATCCCGTGTTCCATGGCCGGACGAAGCACATTGATATTCGTTATCACTTCATCAGAGAGTTGGTGAAGTCCGGAGAAATTCATCTACAGTTTTGCAGATCCAAGGAGCAGTTGGCAGATATTTTCACGAAGCCTTTGAAGGAGGAAGACTTCAGCAGATTGCGAGAGCAGCTTGGAGTCAAAGTGCTTGTGAAATCAGGTTTAAAGGAGGGTGTTAGAAAAATTAACCCAGATTTCATGCCTGTGCCCAACTACGCTCCGAACCTTGGGCGAAACCGGATTGCGCTCCAGACATGGGCGAAGTCGGACTGTGCTCCCGCAGTCCGGGATCCCGACAAAAGTGTGACATGACGTCGCACCTACCTTCTGACAGATTTGACACCTGACAGATCCGATCTCCGCAGGAGTTAATGCCAAGTCGGCGATTTGTCAGAAACCCTAGTTGAGGGCCTGTCAGAGGATAACACTTATCCGAGAGGATAACCCTTATCCGAACCTGTCAGAGGATAACCCTTATCCTCCTCTCCCCGCGGCTATAAAAGGCAGTTCGGGTCTTCGAAAAAAGAGAGCATGTGTGAGAGAAGTTCGTGAAAGAGGAAGCGGAGAATAGAGCAGAGAAAGAAAGGAGAGCGATTCAGTGAGCAGTGTGGCTCAGCTGATTAATGTCCGAGCAGCAGACTCGACATTTCTCCTTGTTTAGTTTATCCTGCAGCGTAGCCTGCAGATGTTGTTATTTCCTCGGTTGAGGAATTTTTGTAACCCTAGTTTTTCATATGAATAAAGTTTGCTTTTGTTTTAGGCATCTTTAGGGTTTGCAGTAGTTTATGTGTTAACTTTGTTGTTCTCTGTTCCGGCGTTTCTCTCCTCTCATACGGGTCTTGCCAAGCCAGGCAAACCCAGCGAGCGACCACAGAAGACGAAGAAGTCGAAGGCCAGAGTTGGCCAAGTCTGAAGCAGCCTTCCCACTTCGTTGTCGCAATCTGACTGTGCCCGAGTTCTAAGCGCAGCCCGAGTGCCAACGAAGTTCGTCAGCCAATGAAGTTCACACTTCACGCATTTTTTGTAGTTTGTTGTTTCAACTGTGCACAGTTTGCACTGTGCAGCAACTGACGAACTTCACCCTAGAACGGGTGTAGTCCGCACTACGCAGCGACTAATGAACTTTGCCCCTAGAACGGGAGCAGTCCACATTACGCTACAAGTGATGGCGATAATCGCACTTTGCTCACACGAATTATTTCTCCTTCTGTGCTCGATGACAATCGCACTTCGCGTGCGACATCTATTTCTCCTTTGGCCCCTTGCGTAGTCCGTCCATAGATGACTGACAGTGACTGGAAATTGGAAATCGTTCCATCAAATTGGTAAAATAATTGATTAAGCCGTGACACAGAGATAGAAGATGGATTTCGAAAAGAATTCCCTGTAGTTGCAGATCCCGTGATTTAATGGCAAGAACTACGATTACTAGAGCATCCAGATGAAGATCCTATTCGGATCTTAGGAGCTATGGGAGTTAGTCGAGAATGGCTACCTATAATCGGCAGATGTAGCAGCACTGGCCGCCCTCTCTCAAGCAGACAAGGATCTGTTGAAAGAGCACAAGAAGAAGGGCCAGAAGGCCCTCTTCTACATCATGCAAGTGGTTGAGGAGACCATCTTCCCACGGATTGCATCAGCCACCAAGGCCAAGCAGGCCTGGGAAACCCTAGCAAGTTTGTATCAGGGCACCAACAAAGTGAATTTTGTGAAATTGTAGATGCTCAGGAGAGAGTTTGAGAACCTGCAGATGAGTGAGTCTGAGTTGATGAGCGACTTCTTCACCCGGATGACTGACATTATCAACCAGATGCGGTTGAATGGAGAAAATGTGCAGAGCCAGAGAATCATGGAGAAGATTCTTAGAAGTCTACCTGCCAAGTTTGACTCGGTTGTGATAGCAATCGAAGAGTCGAGGGATCTGACAACCCTCTCGACAGACGAGCTCATGGGTTCATTGCAGACGCATGAACAGAGGTTGAGCCACTCAACTCAGTCTTCTTTGGAGCAAGCCTTCAAAGCGTAGGTCTTAGTCCGAGAAAACTGCAGACGACACTCCCACCATGACGCTTCTAGTTCTCAAGGAAGAAGAGGTAGAAGCAGGTGTGGGAGCAGTAACAAGCAAGGAGGGAGATCAAACCCTCATGACACTGAGCCAAGTTGCAACTTTCACTAGCAAGGAGGAAGAGGCAGTGGCAAAAATCAGCAATGAAGCTCTCAGTAGAAGGACATGTCAAAGGTCCAATGCTACTACTACAGCAAGTTCGGCCATTATGCCTCATAGTGCAGGAAGAAGATGGCGAACGAGAATCAGTAGCAAGCCCATTATATGGAGGAACCTAAAAATGCGGTAGGAGGAAATGTGCTGCTGACTTGCAGTATTGAAGAGGAGAGCAAGAAAAACATCAGGTATCTTGACAATGGTTGTAGCAACCATATGACTGGGAACAGGGAGATGTTCTCACAACTGGATGAAATAGTCCAGTCAAAAGTCAATATGGGGTACAACTGCAAATTTCATATGAACTATATACATCGTAGCAAAATGGTGTAGCTGAGAGAAAGAACAGAACTATCATGGAGATGGCACGGAGCATGCTGAAGGCAAAAAGTTTGCCACATGATTTTTGGGTAGAAGCTGTAAGTTGTGCAGTTTATCTGCTGAACCTGTGTCCCACCAAGAGTGTGAGGGGCAAAATTTTGGAGGAAGCCTGGAGCAAGTTGAAGCCAAGTGTGGCTCATTTACGAGTTTTCGGGTGCATAGCATATGCACATGTTCCAGATGAGAAAAGACAGAAGTTGGATGACAAAGCTGAAAAGTGCATCTTCACAAGGTATAGCGAACTAGCAAAGGCATACAAGCTGTACAATCTGGTGACAAAGAAACTTGTCATCAGTCGAGATGTGAAGTTCTTGGAGGATGAAGCCTAAAACTGGAATTCAAAGACTGGTCAGTCTGAACCAGCAACTGTTGAACCTGTAAACTTGGAGGATGACAGTGCATAACCACCTGTACCTTCAAGCAGCAACAATGGTGTCAGCAACAACACAACCTCATCATCCTGGTCACCTCCACTTGCAAGCAAAATTTAAAACTTGAGGACTCCTACGAAGACTCGGAGCTTGCAAGACATTTATGAGGTAACCCAAAATTAGTTAGATGAATATTATTCAGATTTTGCTTTCTTTACTGAATGTGATCCAGTGGAGTCTGAAGAGGCAAGTCAGAATCGCAAATGGTTGAATGCGATGGATGAGGAGATAGCAGCCATTGATAAGAATGAGACATGGCAGCTAACAGATCTTCCAGCATGAAAGAAGACCATTGGGGTCAAGTGGGTATATAAAATGAAGTTTAATGCCCAAGGAGAAGTTGATAGGCATAAGGCCAGATTAGTGGCGAAAGGCTACAAGTAGAAGTCAGGAGTTGACTATCATGAGGTGTATGCACCTGTAGCCCAACTTGACACAGTTAGAATGATTTTGGCATTGGAAGCTCAGAAAGGATGGAGCGTGTACCAGATGGATGTCAAGTCTGCCTTCCTCAATGGAGTGTTGGAAGAAGAGGTCTACATAGACCAGCCACCCGATTATGAAATACAAGGGCAAGAAGGCAAAGTCCTAAAACTAAAGAAGGCCCTATATGGGTTGAAGCAAGCACCCCGAGCATGGTATAGTCGTATTGATGGCTATTTTCAGAAGAATGGGTTTCAAAAATGCCCATATGAGCACACCCTGTACATGAAGACAAATGCAACAGGTGAGCTCATCATCGTCTGCCTGTATGTAGACGATCTGATATATACTAGCAATAGCAGTAACCTATTTGCGTAGTTTAGAACAGCCATGAAGTCCGAGTTTGAAATGACTGACATGGGGCTGATGAAATTTTTTCTCGGCATTGAAGTTGACCAATCAGTAGATGGCATCTTCATTTCTTAGGGCAAGTATGCGAAGGATGTCCTGAAGCGCTTCAAGATGGAGGACAACAAACCTGCCATCACACCTATAGCCACAAGTTTGAAGCTGAGCAAGTTGGATACAGGGAGGAATGTAGATCCAACCTTGTTCAAGAGGCTAGTTGGCAGTCTGATGTATTTGACTGCAACTCGGCTAGATCTGATGTTTAGAATTAGTTTGATCAATAATTTCATGGAGACTCCGAAGGACACGCACTGGCAAGCAGGCAAGAGGATATTGCGCTATGTCAATGGGACACGAAACCATGGCCTATTTTACGCCAGTCAAGACCAGTTAGAACTGGTCAGTTACATAGACAGTGACTGGGCTGACAATACCGATGATCGAAAGAGCACCTCCAGGTATGCTTTCCATCTTGGATCAGGGGTAGTCTCATGGGCATCTAAGAAGCAACCCATTGTTGCGTTGTCCACAGCCGAAGTAGAATATGTCACCGCCACGACAGCCGCATGCCAGGCAGTATGGCTACGAAGAGTTCTGAGTGAACTACACAATCCTCCGGAAGGCACGACAATAATTTTTTGTGATAACAATTTGGCCATTGCACTCTCAAAGGATCCTGTGTTCCATGGCCGAACGAAGCACATTGATATTCGTTATCATTTCATCAGAGAGCTGGTGAAATTCGACAAAGTAGAACTGCAGTTCTGCAAGTCCAAGGAGCAATTGGCAGATATTTTCATGAAGCCTTTGAAGGAGGAAGACTTCAGCAGATTGCGAGAGTAGCTTGGAGTCAAAGCACTTGTGAAATCAGGTTTAAAGGAGGGTGTTAGAAAAATTAACCTAGATTTCATGCCTGTGCCCAACTGCGCTCCGAACCTTGGGCGAAACCGGATTGTGGTCTAGACATGGGTGAAGTCGAACTGCACTCCCATAGTCTGGGATCCCAACAAAAAGTGTGACATGACGTCGCACCTACCTTCTGACAGATTTGACACCTGACAGATCCGATCTCCGCAGGAGTTAATGCCAAGTCGGCGATTAGTCAAAAACCCTAGTTGAGGGCCTGTCAGAGGATAACCCTTATCCGAACCTGTCAGAGGATAACCCTTATCCTCCTCTCCCCATGGCTATAAAATGTAGTTCGGGTCTTCAGACAAAGAGTGCGTGTGTGAGAGAAGTTCGTAAAAGAGGAAATGTAGAATGGAGCAGAGAAAGAAAGGAGAGCGATTCAGTGAGCAGTGTGGCTCAGCTGATTAATGTCCAAGCAGTAGACTCGACATTTCTCCTTGTTTAGTTTATCCTGCAGCGTAGCCTGCAGATGTTGTAAATTCCTCAGTTGAGGATTTCTGTAAATCTAGTTTTATATGAATAAAGTTTGCAATCGTTTCAAGCATCTTTAGGGTTTACAGTTTTATTGTGCTAAAGTTTATTGTTCTCTGTTCCGGCGTTTCTCTCCTCTCATACGGGTCTTGCCAAGCCGGGAAAACCCAGCGGCAGCCGCGGAAGACAAAGGAGTCGAAGGCCAGAGTTGGCCAAGTCTGAAGCAGCCTTCCCACTTCGCTGCCACAATCCAACTGCGCCCGAGTTCCGAGCGCAGCCCGAGTGCCAGCGATGTTCGTCAGCCAGCGAAGTTCGCACTTCAAGCGTTGTTCGCAGTTCGCCGTTTCAACCGTGCGCAGTCCGCACTGCGCAGCCACTGGCGAACTTAGCCCCCAAAACGGGCACAGTCCGCACTGCGCAGCGACTGACGAACTTCGCCCCCAGAACGGGCGCAGTCCGCACTGCGCTGCGAGTGACGGCGATGATCGCACTTTGCTCGCACGAGTTGTTTCTCCTCCTGCGCTCGGCGACAATCGCACTTCGCGTGCGACATCTGTTTCTCCTCCGGCCCCCGGCGCAGTCCGTCCATCGGCGACTGACGGCGACTGGAAATTAGAAATCGTTCCATCACTATTGTGTTCCTCAGACAACTCCCTCGCCACACTCACTTGCTTGGCTTCCGCAATCTCTGTGGGAGAGTTATTTATATCTTCTAATTACGAAGCATCCTTCATAATATTGGACATTGGCAGATGCCGTGGCAAGATATCATCTCAACTCTTTTTGTCTGTCGCCACGAAATCTGAGACGTGGCATTTGCTCTTAGGCCTGTTATCCACACAAATATGTACGTAGCGGGTGAAAAAGCTATTGACGCTGTGTTTTAGCCACGTGCCTCATAAGGTCAATGTTTTGTCTCCTTCCGTTACATTATAGACGCGGTCAGCCAATCGCTGCAATGCTGAAATTTATATATGTTGTTTTCCAAAGACTTTGGAATATATTAATGTAGAGCTTTTTGTTAATAGATTCACATTTTTATGCAAATATTTTTTAATTTATTTCTTAGATTTTTTTCCAAACATCTCTAATATAAAAGGCTTAAGAAACACAACAACAAGGGAGTTGAAACAATATGAGCATAACTTTATTGATTGGTATAATAGAAGAGGATGAGGGGAATGCAACAAAGGTATATCTAAATATATTATATAAAGAGGATGAGGGGAATGCATATATAATATATCTAAATATATTATATAATGAGTATTTGTTCAGAGGACATGAATTTTAAAAGGTTGATATTAAACATGTTTTCCTGTTTCTTAGGTTGTGATTAAATGCATTACAAAATGATTTGTTTTTTCAATATTTTTTATACATTTATTGTGCCAAGATCCAAAAATAAAGATACAAAGTTTATGAGAATTATATCAAAACTTAGGGATTACAATAAAAGTTCTTTAACATGATTGATGTAATTTCTTTTAAACTTAGAAGATCTCTAAGATGGACAAATATAGCCTCATTCAAGACTTTAGTTAAGATATCTCCAATTTGATCTTCTATCTTGTAGTACTTCAAATGAATCACCTATTGTTGAATAAGCTGTCTAATATAGTGATAGTATACTTCAATGTGCTAAGTTCTTGTGTGGAACATTGGATTCTTGGCAAGATTAATGGTACTTGGATTGTCATAATGCAACATGGTTGATTGTATCTAGTGCTACTATCATTTTGAGAGAATGTTACTTAGCCACCTAATCTCTTTGGCAATCTAATTAGTTTCTATGTATTTTCCTTTTATTGTAGATTATATAATTGTACTTTGTTTCTTACTATACCAAGACATAGGACTAGAACCAAGTGAGTTGGATGAGACAAAGGGAAAGGCAAAGCCAATATTTAAGAGTCAAAGCTAAAACCTAAGATCCAAGAGCCCAAGCTAGATCCACCAGCTGAGTCTAAGTTATTTCATAAAACATTATTATCAAATAATGTAATAAGGGGATGGATGTTAGGATAAATTATTACATTAGTTTGATAATATAGATAGAGAATCATTTGTAACAATCTCCTCATATGTAATAATCATTGATTATAACAATCCTAGGTCGTATCACCATAGAATGTATTAAATATGCAAGCATTTAATAAAATTACTTGGATTATTATCCCAACAATCATACCATTCTAGACATTATTATTGTAATGATAAATCCTTATTCTAAGGGATAGGAGAACCTTAATACTGTCTTGAAAAATTCCTTGAGACCTAATATTGTTATGCTTGAGGTCATTTTTAGCTTTAGTGAACATTTTTACAAACACCCCACCAATTTTTAATTCATGTCAATTACCTTCATAGTGATATTACACATCCTATCCCCTATAGCATTCTTATTGGGGTTCTCAATCTTTGAAACCTTTTGATTGTTGTTATAGTGATATTACACACCCTATCTCCTATAGCATTATTATTGTGCAACTAAGAATACAGTCATAAAATTACTCAAGTATGACTTATTAATTGCACCTCAAAACAAATTACAAGCATGTATGATTAATAAATAATTGTTAAAATTGACATATGCTCTACATTAGCATGTGTGACATATTTTTTATTATTTTCACTTAAAGGATACTTACAACAAAATGTTTTCTTTATCAACAATGAAAAGAATAAATCCCATTTGAATAGTTTATTTAGACCCTACTACTATCAAATAGGTTTCTCAATATCCTTTCCTAGGGTCTTTATCTTTTTATTTTTCCTCTACAATTAAGGCCTTCAACATGAACCTCAAATCAATGAAAAGGGTAGTTAAAAGCACTACGAGAAATGATATATATTTTTATACTATTATACAATACCATATTTTTCTTAAACGTGCTTCTTCTTAGATTTGGTGTTTTTACTAGCACTCATAGAAAAAAGAAAGCAAGCAATAAGGGATGAAGTTGATTATTAAATAAAACCTAGGGTTTATAAAGGTTTTAATGAAAGATTATGATAACTAAACTACCAAATACTAGTGGTTAAAAAACATAAATAACAAAGGCTCAAGAGGAAATAAGTCATATTCATTAAATATATTATTCATATTTGGAACTCCTATACTTGTGTGTAAGCATAATATATCTAATATAAGAAATCCTAAAGCATTTATAGTACATCATGCTAAACAATTAAAACAATATCTACTTTAGTATAGAATGAAATGTAAATCAAATGAAAAAACATTCTATTCTAGAAATGTAAATCCAAGCACAAGAGGCTAATTGTAAAAAGTAATACCATGTAACATTATCCCTCTAAGTTTCTTATTTGAGGTAATATTGAAGAATCAATTAGCTCAGGATAAATATCAAACCATAAAATAAAAGTGTACAATAATAGTAACCGTTTTGTCTTTTACAAACTAATAGAGTAATAGTTAGAGGAAACAAACAAGTAAATAAAATCATAAGGTAAAATCATATGATCCTATCCCTCTCAGATTTATCTTTGAGGAACCAATGACACAACAATTATATCCAAAACAAGTGAATGAAATAAATAGAAAATATTCTCCTACCAACAAATCCTACCTTGTATTAACCATAAAAAGGGTATCACCCAAATCATATAGAGGGGTGAGAAGATAATCTAAAAGAACTATTGATGATGAGCATGAATTTTAGGTATGAAAACTTGATAGAGTTCCCTATCCTCCCCATTGAATGACACTAAACCAATGACCAACAAAATTAAAGGTCCCTACGAGGACTAAGAGAGTCATGTGATTGGAGTGTAATTATGAGAAGAAAGGAAAGGATGCAATGAAAAAAGATTCACATTTAGGTAAATGTATTATTGACTAGATGGATGATGGATTTTTTTAATTCATTTATCATGTATTATCAAATGAGAAATTATTTTGAGCATTAATAATCATGAACATGATCAATAAACATCTCCCTTCTAATTAATTTTCAAATTACACCCTTTTCAATGTTTTAGAATCATTATTATAGTTCAAAGTAACATGTATTTTCAACCCCAAGAACCTACCAAATTAATATTTCTAATGCATTACCCAAAACCCTAAGTTATTATCAATGACCACCACTACATTATAAAGATGTAGAAGTAATATTATTAATTTTTTAAACCAACACACAAGGAGACATTCGATTTCATGAATATTCATCATTTCTATTGTATAAACTAAATTTTTAAGGGATTTTTTGAATCCATAATGGCTAAAAATTAACACATATAGTCAATTATAGAAGACACCATCCATAGAAGGTAAAGAAACTTTTTGGTCAAGTATGTCACCTTTGTCTTACCTAAGGATTGAGAAAGTTAGCTCATCCCGATCCCATAATTAGGAGGGTAGAGCTCTTCACTATCTATAAGTTAGGTTTTAGTTCTCCTTTTCCAATTATAGTAAAGAGGAAATCCTATTTGAGTAATTAGAATAAACAGACTTACAAAATATATGAACATAATTGTTTAAAATTTTGTGAGGAAAATGGGATTGCAAAGGAATAAATGCTTTTATACATCCCATTAGAATTAAAAAGATAAAATTGAACTTTGATCATAATTAAGAGGTCTATGTTCAATCCTAAAATAATGGATTTGAAATTTTGGACTAAAGAAATAAGCATAGTAGCAAATATTGTAAATAGAAATTTAACCATAATACTAAAAATCATAACTCTAGAAGAAACTTTGAGTGGAAAAAACCCAATGTTTCTCATTATAATTTTTTTTTTTCATGATCCTTATGCTCATATTCTTGATGAGAAAATTAAAATATTAGATAAAATGTATATTATGGTTGAATATCATGTTGTCCAAGCATAATTGTGTGAGGGGAATGAAGTAAAGCATTTAACAACAAAGTGATTTAGATGAAAATGAATGTGTAATCGGTTGGATGGATGATTAATTTTATTAGAATTTGCAAATGATAACTATTTTTAAGCATTTAAAATCATGCAGAGAATCATTAAAGTTTTCCTTTCAACCAATGGTCTAATAACATGCTTTTCAAAGTTTTATAAGAACAACCACTAGTAATGGTGTTGTGTCATTTCAAAACCAAGAACCTAATATATTAGGGTGTTCAACGCATCACCCAAAATCCTAACTTATGATAAATGACCATTACCACATTAAAAAGAGGCAATAATGATATTTTTTATCTTTTAGACTAGGATGTTGGATGTAAAGGATCCTTTGAATATATAATGATAAGAAATGTTACACATGTGATCATGTTGTGGGAGACATGGTCCATGGAAGATATGGATGCCGCTTGACCAATTGATTTGCTATCAACCTATCTAAGGATTAACCACCCCTATCCCATAATTAGGAGGGAAAATATATTTACCACCAATAAGTCATCTCTTAATGTTCCTTTCTTAATTAAAACAAAGTGGAAATCCTCTTTGAGTAACCAAAATAAATATAGTTATAAATTATATAAACAAATTTTTTTTTTTTTTTTTTTGAGAAAATGGGATTAAAAATGAATAGAACCTTCCATATACACCATAGTGAAATGGAATAGAAATAAAAAATTGAACTCTAACAAAAATAGATAGTTCTATGTTGCATGCTAAAAAAATGGATTTAAATTTGGGTTGAAGTAATAAACATATCAATAAACATTTTGAATAGAAATCTTACTAAAGTATTAAAAAGTACAAAACTAGAAGAATCTGGGTGTGGTACGGCAATTTTCCCATCATAATTCATATGTTCATATTCTAAGAAAATAAAAATATTGGATAAAAAAAGTAACTATTTATACTATCATTGGATATAGTAAGGAATCTACCACCTATAAAATAGGTAAACCTTACATTAAATATATTGTTATTAAATT
Organism: Wollemia nobilis; assembly: GCA_028583015.1. Lineage (NCBI taxonomy): Eukaryota > Viridiplantae > Streptophyta > Pinopsida > Araucariales > Araucariaceae > Wollemia > Wollemia nobilis. The sequence continues at coordinate 2,068,885 of JAQPPZ010016952.1, forward strand.
AAATTTTTTTACTAATTTTTTTTTTAATTATTATTAATAATGAGGCTATTTGCAAGATGTTTATTTTTCCTTACATATATGTGACTGACCTAAATGATATTGTTTCAACCACCCTAGAATCATGTTCTATAAGTTAAGTAATAACTCCTACAGATGCACAAGATGAAGACAATAGAACTACTACTAGAAAAATAAAGAGTATTTATGGGATTTATTAGACAACATGTTGTTAACTAAGATGTTATGACCAGGATTACAAAAGTGGATGATCTATAGTTATATTGAGAAATAAAGAATTCACTAAAAGAAAGCAAATCTTTAGAGTACGTAAATTTCTCTAGAAAAGAATGAAACTTAGAATGATATTTTTCAAGGTAAAAATTTGGTTGGATGTAAATGAGTATATAAAACACTATTACTTCTAATGGGACTAGTAAATCAAAAAGATATAGTGAGTTTCTAATGGATTTTTGTAGAAATAAAGTATTTATTACACTAAAAACTTTGATCTTATAATAAATATTACTTTTTTCTATACTACTATAATTTCTATAGAAATAATAGGAGGTTCATTAAATGAATGTAAAATTTATTTCTAAAAATAATGATCTAGAATATAATCCATAACCACCTATATTCGTGAAATTTGAAAAAAGAAAACATTTGATTCATGGGTTGAAATAAATATTATATGATCTTAAACATACTTCAAAATATTCTTATTAAAAAATTATTAACTCTTTAATGTTTAAGTTTTTGAAGGAGGATCAAAATTGTAGTGTTTGTAGACTTATTATTATATCTCATATTGGATTTTATTGTGATAAGTGATAAAAAATATTTAGGATTGATGCATTAATTTTTGGACTTACAAAGTCTTATGAAATAATGAGAGAGTGTTGCTTTGTCACTCTAAATATATGTTGAAATTTTAAATATCTATATTATTTAAAATTAGGTATAAGAGTATTTTAATTAGAAAACATTGACAATACTTTGTATGAACAATTTTTTGATAATAAATGAATATTATTTTGTTGATAATATATTATACTTTATTTTTATAACACTAATATGCTATATTGCATCATCAAAAATGAGTGAGCTGAGGTTTAGCGGGTGCGGTGGGAGTGAGGGTTTGAATTTTCTAGGTAGGAATCTCAGCCAAGGTGGCAGAGGTAGAGTAGGTATGGAAGGGGTAGGTGGGAACCTCGAGCATGGATCAAGTGAGGATCCAAAGGAATGTGGTCAGGCTACGACAGATTTGGAGGCAGGCATCATGCGGGGGTTCGACCCTCCTCAGAAAGACCTCAACAAAAAAGATATGAAGGACAATGTGGGGCCTAAGAAGTGGTTGTCATTTGTTGAGACTGTTAGAGGAAAAAGAAAGGAGGTTCTCTCTCTTCCATCCCTAGTTCCAGTAAATAATAAAATTTTGGCCTCAGCAATTTCCATGAGCTTTTTTCTTCAATGCAAGAATTCTCCCTGGTAGGCAAGTTTTTGGGAGGTAGGCCAAATATGGAGACTATCAGGGCTTGGACGATGGGTAAATGGTGACCGGTAGGCATCTTAGAGTTCGTAGCTCTAACTCTAGGGTTCTTCATTATCTGTTGTAACAATATGGAGGATGTTAACCGCATTTTAACAAGAGGTCCTTGGTTTTTGGGCAAAATGAGTCTTTTTCTCAGATGATGGGGTGAATATTTTGACCTTGAAAAGCAAAATATTAACATTACCCCTATTTGGGTTCATCTCCCGAGTCTACCTGCCTAGTTCTTCAATGAATATTGGTTGCAAGGTATAGCCAGAACTATAGGGGACCTGATCTCCATTGACCATGCAACCTTGGCCAGGAAAAATATGACTCATGCACGAATCTATGTAAATGCTAATTTGAATAATTAATTTCCAAGTTTTGTGGAGCTAGAGTATGGAAAATACTATCAAAAAAACTGATAGAATACGATAATATATCGGCATTCTGTGTAGAATGCAAAAATCAAGGACATTTATGAAATTAGCGCCCTAACCTAGCAATGAATAGATCCTTTAGGCTAACCTTTCTGACTCTCTCGAATTCCCATCCAAGTCAGGATCCTCAAACCCTAATGCTAAAATAATTATAAGCCTTGTGGGTATCTCAAAGCCAAACCCTAATTCCTGATCTCTAAAATCCCCATCCAAGTTAGGATCCTTAAACCCCAATGCTGAAAATACTTCAAGACCAGTGGGCATCCCAAAGCCAAACCCTAATGTTGAAGAACTTAGGAAGAAAGTTGAGTCATTGGAAAATAAAAAATCTCATCTCCCTAACATCATCACTAGGAGCTAGGTGAATCCTACTGAGGGGCCATCCTACAGACTAGGGGAATACATAAAAAAGGAGAATATTTTGATGTAGGGGTGGAGATATGTGAAACTCTTCATATTGAGGAATATGGTAGTCCGGTTCTGCAAAAAATTGCTTCCCCCTAGTTTATTCCTAAACAAACCAAGAGCATTGTGAACTCTCCTATAGATTTTTGCAATGAAAAAAGAAGAGGGAGAATATCAAATGCTGAGCATAAAAAAATTAAAACTGATAATGACATTGCCAATGGAAAACAAATAACCTTGTTTCAACAAGTTATTCTGAGTTATGAAGACAACAAATTAGGAAAACCCCCTCAAGGGAGGGAGAGAGAAAGAAATCCCAAAAAATCTAAATGAAGTTCCTCTCATGGAACGTGAGAGGCCTCAATGGCCTGCCCAAACATAGGGAAGTCAATGCAATAATAAATCAAGTGAATCCAACTATTATCATGTTGCAAGAAATAAAAACTAATGAGATTCAATCAAAAAAAGTAGCAAAAAAAATCTGGAATCAAGGGGAGATGGTTTGCAAATCAACCAGAGGAGCGTTTGGAGGTCTTATGACTTTGTGGGATCCCCGGATAGTAGAAGGCACCATTATTCAGAAATATAACATGGTTCTTAGTGTTTTATTTAAGGAAATAAACATCAACAGGTAGTGGATCCTTTCAAATATTTATGCCTTGACTTCAATTCAAGGAAGAGCTTTACTGTGGGAGTACTTAGGCAATCTGAGTGAAAACTTCCATAATATCCCCTAAATTTTGGTTGGGAATTTTAACACTCCTCTTTACCCTTCAGACAAAATGGGTGGAAATGGACCACCTATCAGGAGCATGGATGAGTTCAATGACTTTGTGAACTCCAACGTGTTGATGGATTTAAAACTTAGAGGAGTGAATTATACTTGGATAAATCGATGGATAGGGTGTCATCTCATTCAAAAAAGGCTTGACAGGTTTTTTCTATCAAAGCAGGCTACAACTCTATTATGTGATTCTACCCTGCAAGCCCTTCCTAAAATTACCTTTGATCATAATCCCATTTTTTTGGAGATACCTAATTCTCTATCCTTCAAGAAACCTTTTATATTTCAATCTATGTGGATCAAACATTCCAATTTCAGATATAACGTAATTCAGTGGTGGCAGCAGCTTGTCAGGGATAGTGCAACATTTAAACTTGCTGGAAAATTAAAGTTTGTTAAGGAAAAACTTTGAACTTGGAACAAAGAGGTCTTTGGGAACATATTTGAAAATAAAAAATAGGTTGTTGAAAGTTTGAAGATAATTGATCAGAGGATTCAACATGGTGATGTTGATGAAACTACTAGGAAGGAGGAACGAACAAAACTAGTAGAGTTTCATAACATTTTGGCCTGTGAGGAAATCTATTGGAGGCAAAAATCAAGGGCTCTTTGGTTGAAATATGGAGATTCAAATTCCAAGTTTTTTCACGTCACCACGCTTAGAAACAAAAGCAATAACAAGATAAAAATTTAAAAAAAAAGCATATGGTTCTATTACTTAGGACTTAACAAAAATCAGAAAGGAGGCAGTAACTTATTTCAATTCTATCATTGGTCAAGAATCGTAGTGCAATGAGGAGACCAAAGATATTCTCTTGCAATCCATTCCCAACATAATAAATGAGGATATAAACCTTAAGCTTCTAGCTCCCTTTTCTGATGAGGAAATTAAGGAAGCCTTGTTTAGCATGGAGCCAAAAAAAGCCCTAGGACCTGATGGCTTTCCCCCTCGTTTCTATCAAGATTTTTGGGACATCGTAAGAGGATGTAATTTCTTCTGTCAAAGAATTCCAAGAAAGCAATCATATCCCAAAAGGTCTCAACTCTACTTTTATTTCTCTAATTCATAAGAAGCAAACCCCTGAATCTATGGCTAAATTTAGGCCAATAAGTCTATGCAATGTTTCTTACAATATCCTAACTAAAGCCATTGTAAATAGAGAGAGATGTTTTTCCCCGCATCATAATTCTATGCCAGGGAAGCTGTATCTAGGGCAGGTCAATATTGGATGGAGTTATCACAATTCATGAAGCTCTACACTGCTCATAAGACTAACAGGTCTATTTTTGCCCTCAAGCTTGATATGAAAAAAGCATTTGACAGGATAAATTGGGACTTTGGGATTGATGTCCTCCTTAAATTTGGTTTTTGCCACCAATGGGTTAATTTGATCATATAATGCATTCTTAAAGAATGGTTCTCGATTCTGGTTAATGGAACAAATATTGGTTACTTTCAAATTCATAGAGGAATTCGATAGGGGGACCCTATCATCCCCATGTTATTAATCATTATGGCAGAATCTTTAGGCAAAACCATCAAAAATGCTTACAGTTCAAGGCTAATATTAGTAATCAAGGCAACATCTCTCACTAGGGTTGTTTCTCACCAACAAATTTTTGATGATACCCTTCTATTGACTAAGGCATCGGTGGTTGAGGCCAAAAGAATTAAATACATCTTGCAACTCTATGAGGACACTGCTAGTCAGAAAGTTAATTTTAGTAAAAGCGAGTTATATTTCTTGAACACCCTCATTCAGATGCAAGGAAGGATTGCAAAAAATTTAGGGTGTGATATAGCAAACCTCCCCACTTCGTATCTTGGTCTCCCTCTGTTCATTGGTTCTCCAAGAGAGTCAATGTGGGATAGGGTTATTGAAAGAATTCAAAAAAAACTTGTTGGATGGAAAGGTCCTCTATCTCAAGCAAGAAATTTGACCCTCACTAAGGCCTCTCTTCAGAGCATTCCAGTCTATTTCCTCTTCATTTTCAAAGCACCTATAAAGGTTTTCCAGAAATTTGAGAAACTCCAAAAATAATTTTTATGGACTGGATAAAAGGAGAAAAAAATGATAAACCTTTTAGGATGGACCAAAGTGTGTAGACCCAGGTAAAATGGGGGATTAGTTCTGAGGAGAATTGCTCATATGAATTTAGCTTTACTAGCTAAGCAAGTGTGGCGCCTCATTTCTAGTGAAGAAAATGTATGGACAACTATCATCAAACAAAAGTATCTTCAAAACATGGAATTTCTAAGTGACTCGGTTCCAATCAGAGGTTCTGCTTTTTGGAAAGCAATTCTCAATTGTAATAAAACCATCAAAAAAGGTTTAAGATGGGTTTTAGGCAATGGTGAGAGGATAAATTGCTAGAATTACAGGTGAGCTAAGGACAAACCACTAACACAGTATCCTAACTTAGCATAAATTAGAGATATCATAGAAGAACTCATTGGCAGAAAAGCCTTTGATTATATGGTTGAGGACAGATGTAGAATGAAGTGGAAACAAATAAGCATTTGAGGATTTCGAGTGAAATCAAATGATTTTTGTAACATTATATGGCAATAGTTTATCCCCATGATAACCAAGGAAGATAAAGTGACCCGAGCTTCTAGAGAAAATGGCCAATTCACTGGTAAATCAGCTTACAAGCTTCTGCTTTATGACGAGGATTTTGTCCTCCAAAAGAACTTAGTTTGGATAAAAAAATTAATTCCAAAAATTGTAGTCTTTTCATGGCTAGTTATCCGAGGAATAATTCTAACCATTGATAATATGATGCGTAAAGGTATTTGTATCACTAATCACTATTATCTATGCAGGACTAATTGGGAGACCATTTATCACATTTTCTTGGAGTGCCCTTTTTCTTTGAATATCCTAAGTGGGGTTTTTTAGGCCTTCAATATTTCCTGGGGTAAACCATCCATCATAATTGATTTGTTTGTCTAGTGGCCTTACTCCTTTTCAAGCCAAATACTTAGATACATGTGGAAAATTTATCTCAATCACTATCTTTGGTAGGTGTGGTTAGAAAGGAACCATAGAGTCTTTAATGAGTCTATACATGATCATTAAACTATCATTTCCAGGATCCTATCCTTTGCCAATGAGAATGTGAACCTTATCCCTTTTGATAGCTGTAAACCTCATCTGTAAGAGACAAATATTGCTCAATATTTAAGCTTAACCTTGTTATATGAGTCTATGCCTAGGGTAGTCAACCCTAGAGCCAATGTTAAGTGGTCCCCACCTCCTACGGGTTGGTTTAAGCTTAATTTTGATGGAGCAGCAAAGGACAATCCTGGCAGAGCAAGCATTGGCGGTATTGTGCGAGATCATAATGGGAATATGATGCTTGTGTTTTTTGAATATTTTAGAACAAGGACGAACAATGAAGCTAAAGCTAGAACTATGTGGAGAGGCCTTCAAATGACTCAAGACTTAGAAAGTAATTTGATTGTAGAACTATGTTATAAATCTCCTAAATAATTGGAAAACACCTCCTTGGAGGATTAAAACAATTGTTTAAGAGGCTAGGATCCTTTTCCAGGGAAGACATGATAGAAAAGCCCATGTATTTCGGGAAGCTAAAAAAGTTGTTGATAAGCTTGTCAATTTGGGTGTCGATGGTGATAGACTTTTCAAATGGGAACACGATGTCCCGAGCAAAGTAGAGGAGATTATTCAAGAAGAATTCCAAGAATAATAGTCAAATTTACCAATAGGGAAGGCACTCTAAGTTCGAAGGCTATGAGTATTTTCGTCTCTTTTTTAAAATGGACTCACAATAAAAATTATTTGAGCTATCAGTCTTGGTGGATGTTGCTTGGAAATACCACAAAGACTAATGGGGACAGTCACATGTTAGATAACATGGCTCCTAGTCATCTTAGTAATTTGAGGTTGGTTGATAATCATAGGGCAGGAAAGAAATGACAATATAAGACTTCGAACCAAAGCCACATGGACCACAAAATAGCCACCGCCATAAATCTAGCCAGCAGGTTCACTTCTCCAAGGCTGATTGGCCAAGATGGGATGTGGTCCCAAAGCATGTCATATACGGAAGAAAGCAATTACCAAAGAATTATTAAGAGTAACTATAAATACAAAGCTTGTGGGAGTTTTTTTAGTACTCTGCTATGTGTGTCTACAGCTTTTTGTTTCTCCACTATTTTGAGGAAGGGATCTGTGTTTGTTTCTTTTTTTGTAATAATGATGCAGGTGTGTTTTCTCAGGGTATACCCAAAATGTTGTATGGAAAGTTTCTTTTTAATAACAGGTATGTGCCTTACCAGATGTAATGGCTTTGGCGAAATGTAGATTTTACATATATAGGATCCTTAGTAAGGACATGTTCATCAACAGCACTGGGCTGATTTTTGTAAAAAGTTTTGGGTCAACCTGTAAAACCCGATATTAATGTTATAGTATCTTATCTACAAAAAAAAAAAAATGCTAATATAGCTAATATAGTATGTTATACCTTATTTTTAAGGTTATAAGGTTCGATATAGCAATTGGTATTATATCCAAGTTTATACAAAAGAGTATTAAATAAAACATCAAAATAATTAAATTATACAAAATTAAATTATAATAGGTCTATTTAAAATATTATTAAAATAATATCAAACAAGTAATGGTATTATATCCAAGTTCCTAGAAAAGAGTATCAAATAAAATATCCAAATAATTAAATTATACAAAATTAAATTATACTAAGTCTACTTAAAATATTATTAATATAATATCAAACAAGTAATAGTATAAACTACTTTCATCATAAAAATATCTATTTGCTAAAAGTGTTAAACTAATAAAAACCTATTTGTATTATATAAATATATGGGATGACTTAAAAGTTTTTTAAAGCATAAAGAACCATCTTAAAAATTTGTAAGGATAAAGATAGTACATTATTATTATCATATGTAGTATATGAAACTATACATCTCATTAAGATATATATAGATCATCATTTTATGTGAGATTATTGAAATTAAAAAGGGCCGAAAGGGAGGGGAGGGAATTTTAGGGATGTTTATTTTCAATAAATAAATAAATATATATATATATATATATATATATATATATATATATATATATCCGAGCAAGTGAATCAAAATCAATCACTTTCTACACTAAAATCAAAGCTTGAATTACACATTTTCTTATGAATCATCACACCACGGAATTACACAACACATTTTCTTATGAATCATCACACCACGGAATTACACAATTACAAGTGATTTATGATATAAATGAAGTTTTATTATAAATCATCACGCGGAATTACGCAATTACACAAGTTTTCTCAAGTGATTCATGAATCAAAGTTTTCTCATGTACCTCTAATGGTGTGGTTTTCCATCATGTTGGGGTTGTTTGGATTTATGAGAACAAAGCTCGAACCATGATCATCAAACCACGAAAAAGGCGGTGTTATATTTTAACAAACATGCACTTTTATCCAATAAGGCTTTTATCCGATAAGTTGTTATATTTTTTAAAATATGCACTTATATTGAAGGAGGTGGTATATTTAAGGTGCTATACTTATCTTTTCAAGGTGTGTTAAATGAAATGTCTTATCAATATAAACAATACTCACTTAAACCCATATAAAAATATTTGTCCAAACCGTAGAATCTGAAATGTAATACAGCATGTATATAGCAATTTTGAAAATTGTGATATATTAATAAAAATTTACTATTTTCAATTAAAAAAATATTTGTTTTCATTAAATTTAAAAAATATATATTATAATTTTACAAATATTTTGTAAATATAAATATGTAAGCAATGTTTATATTGATAAGCTCTTATTATAATTTTACAAATATCTTGTCAATATAAATATGCAAGCAACGTTTATTTCGATAAGCTCTTAAGTTTGCTCTATAAAGTTCATATTGAAAGCACGAGATTCCGGTCAAAGGAAACACCAAGTGCAATTGCATTCAAAATTAAGCATGCTTAAGTCCTAGGAATGTACATTGCATGAAACAGAAAAGAGACATGTTGGAAGAGATGCAATAAGATAAAGAAAAACAGCCCTTTCATTAATTTCTTTCGATCTCTGTTACAATAATGCCTCCTCCCTTTTCAGGGGCTAGGAGCGCAAATAGGGTTTGATTACAATCGCTGAATGGTTCCTCCTTCCGTGTGCCCACGATTGCAATGGGCGGGCCAAGATGATGACGCCGCTGATGTCAATGAGTTCTTCGCCTCTGCTGCTTCTCCTGCGAACAAAGAAATGATCAAGACGTTAGTAGCACTCGCTGCAAATGAAAAGCATTCTCTCTCTAAAACTAACAAAATATGCATACGAATATTTGCCCGAAACGATTAAAACAGTGAATCCAAATTGCTTCAAAACCTGACAGAAGGTAAGAAAAGTTACCAGAAGGCCACTGCCACTGAGGCAGCTGGCCAATCCACCTTAAACTGGAATTCGTCCCTGGGCAGGACAAATTCTGACTGTAATTCGTCCCTGGGTGGGACGAATTCTTTTGAGTAGGAGAAACCGACCTGCTGCTGCTCCAATTTCGGATCCCGGGACCTGCAAAACTCTTGCAAATAGGGGGTTTAGGTAATTGGGGCCATTTTGGGACGACCCAGATGGCCGGATTTTCCCAATTTGGCCTCCACCTTCAGGAATTTGACCTTGACACCTGCAAGTTAGCGAAACGACAAAGCAATACAAAACACCCTAAACTCTGACCAAAAGCTACAAAATTGCAATTATAGACTAATCAGACCTAGTAACACAGAATTCAATCTAAAAAATAATCTAAAGTGCTCAAAAACTAAAATTAGGACTTGGGAGGTGCGAGGGTGCCCAAGTGGGCCTCCCACCGTTGGCCCTCGATTTTGGAGCCAATCCACCGGGGATGGGCCCAAAACCTTTTAGGATTGGGGGTCGACGAATTGGTTGGTTCAGATGTCCATGCGTCGGATTTGAGTAAGGTTCGAGCTTCCAAAGGCCACCCAACAACCTCCCTTGCAAAAGAGATTGATGGATGTAGGAAGGTGAACAAAGGGGGATGCAAGTGAGTCTTCAATTTGGCAGCACTTCGTTGCTTGAACACTCCTTCAACCTGTATGTTTTGGGTGAGAAAATTCCCACCTTTTATAGACCCAAGGGGTCTCTTTTGGGAGGGAAGCACAAAAGCCAAGTGTTGGCCATGGGCGCCATGTGGCAGTCTTGTCTTCCCATGAGGGAGGGGAGTCTTCCCTTGACTTGAACTTTGATAAATGCTTCTTGTAACAGTCCTCCAACGGCCCCTCTGTCCACTTACACATGCGTGCAAGGTAGGAGCCCTTAACCGACTGTTCTGGGCTGCCACTTGGCACCATTTGCCTTTTTGCCCGTTAAGCTTAGAATTCGTCCCACCCGGGGACGGATTCGGAATTCGTCTGGGGTGGGACGGATTCTATTTTGAATTCGTCCCTGGATGAGACGAATACTTGGGCAAAGTGTCCAAGTGTGCCAAATTGCTTCTTGACCTTACAAAATTGCTATGAAAGTGGTTAGGACCACTGTTTAACCTCTGAGGGCTGCCCTGGGGGCTGTGTTTGCCAAAGCGATCAGTGTTTGCAGTCACATAATCGGATTGGTGTTGTTTTGGTGTCTACACATATATATTATAATTTTAAGCGTAGTATCGACGAAAGGCTAAGCTGATCAACGAGTTAGCTAGTCAATGAATGTCGGGCCCTCTCCCCTCTCTTTTCAAAGCCGGATATAGAGCGCTGCTGCTTTGGGATTAATAAGGCCAATCTCTGAACCAACCATGAGAGCGAGGGCCCTATCCCTATTGAGATATAGAGCGCTGAGATATAGAGCACTGCTCCGTTATAATAACAAGGGCGCCCTCTCCCCTTTTAAAATAGAGAGGTTGCTCTATAAACTTCATATATATTATAATTTTACGAATATCTTGTAAGCAATGTTTATTTCGATAAGCTCTAAGTTTCCTCTATTCCTTCTTGTAAGAAATGTTTATTTCGATAAGCTCTAAGTTTCCTCTATTCCTTCTTGTAAGCAATGTTTATTTCGATAAGCTCTAAGTTTCCTCTATTCCTTGCACAATGCCACAAATTGCCATAAACTTCACTGTTCCTTGCACAATGCCACAAGTTGCCATTGTAACACTTTGTGTAGGTGTATGGCATTTACTTGCACGTCACCCGCTAATTCTCGCTCGCTTTCGATGTTCTGCCGAGAGATACTTATAATCTATCAATGATGTTTATTCTTCAGAGGACATCCTTGAAAAGAAAAGCTCCGTTTTGCACAATCTGAAATCTGAAATCTGAAATTTATTGATATGAAAGATTTGGAGATCAAAGGAAGAATGCGTTGGATTTCTCTGAGGATAGGATATTTCGCGTCTGGCTGTTACTGTTGTTGCTCAAGAGGTGGGCATAATGGGGGTAAAACTATCTCAGTTTTCCCCTTGGTGCTTGTTATTGGTCTTGGGTGTTTTGCAGTTTGTGCTTGTTATTGGGTCTTAGTGTTTTGCAGTTTGTGCTTGTTATTCTTGGGTGTTCTTCTTGTTTTTCTTGGGTGTTTAGTTCTGTTGTTGCTCGTCCGGGTGAACGTTTTGAACCCTCTTTTCTCTTAGTAGTAAAAAAAAAATTAGTAGCATACAAAGGATATAAGTGATTGAATCTCTTTCCACCCAGGCCTAGAATTATAGGCTAAACAAACCTTTCCTTCATAATTTTATAACATATTTTATCCCATTAAATTTAATGTTACCTATATCCCTCACGTTCTATAAAATCAAGAAACTGTCAAAATTCTCTGTTACTATAACTGTTATCTATATCAAACATTTTATCTTGTATCAAGTCTCGCATCGAACCTATCAACAACAGCCAAATACTTAAAATTACTGAAAACACCACAGGCGACAGCAGTCTGTCTAATCTGTTAATATTCTGTTAATATTTATTAAAACGCATGCATATGTACATAATATGATATGGTACGACAATCATCGATAAATCCCACACTGACAACATAACACAAACAACTACGAGCACACACAACGATTATAAATTTATCAAGCCAAAATGATGCAGCAGCAGCCGGGCAGAAACACCACACATGTACAAACAAGATCAGAAAACTGAAAGTCACTCAGCGTGGTCTAGTCATTTCGGCCGCTGAGACCACCCTTGCGCCCAATCTCCTGGTACCCTTCGTGGCCCAGCTGTTCCTTGCGAGTCTCTCCTCCCTTCCTGCCCATCTCCTGATATCCCTCGTGCCCCAGCTGCTCCTTGCGCGTCTCGCCGCCCTTGTGACCCAACTCCTGATATCCTTCGTGACCCAGCTGTTCCTTTCGCGCCTCTCCCCCTCGGTGCCCCATTTCCTGGTACCCTTCGTGCCCCAGCTGCTCCTTTCGTGTCTGACCCCCTTTACTTCTTCCTGCAATGCCAATAACTATCTGTATTAGTATCGAGGCACATGTATAATAGAGCAATATGGATGGTAAAGAACATAAGTGTAAATATGAGAGTAACCTTCAGCTAGGCGTTCCTGGGCTTCGAGGCTCTTGCCTCCGGTACCGCCAGGAACCACGGTCTCCCCAGCTCTAGCCCTTTGCTCCAGCTGCTGTTCCGATGCCATCTTGGCTTCTAACTCAACCAATTTGTAATAATATGATATTTGTTGAAACTGCCTCTGCTCTGCTGCTCTGCAGTTTCAGATTCTATGTTACTTAGTATATTGACATCAATCCAAGCGGAAAAACACAATATATATATATATAGTCCAGATATAAACAAACATAGATAAGTAAATAAGAAAAAAACATTTTATGCTGTAGACCTGAACTACGGCTAATTCAACCCAGCTATTGTGTTCTTCAGACAACTCCCTCGCCACACCGATTTGCTTGGCTTCCGCAATCTCTGTCGGAGGGTTATTTATATCTTCTAAGTACGAAGCATCCTTCATGATATTGGACATTGGCAGAAGCCGTGGCAAGATATCATCTCATCTCTTTTTGTCTGTCGCCACGAAATCTGAGACGTGGCATTTGCTCTTATGCCTGTTATCCACACAAATATGTACGTAGCGGGTGAAAATGCTATTGACGATGTGTTTTAGCCACGTGCCTCATAAGGTCAATGTTTTGTCTCCTTCCATTACATTCTAGACGCGGTCAGCCGAACGCTTCAATGCTGAAATTTATATATGTTGTTTTCCAAAGACTCAGGAATATATTAATGTAGAGATTTTTGTTCATAGATTCACACTCTTGTGCAAAGATTTTTTTTTTTTTTTTAATTATTTCTTAGATTCTTTCCAAATATCTCTAATATAAAAGTATGCAAAGTTTTTTTAATTTTTTTCCTTAGATTTTTCTGAACATCTCTAATATAAAAGTCTTAAGAAACACAACAACAAGGAGTCCAAACAAGAAGATCATAACTTATGGATTGGTATAATAGAAGAGGATGAGGGGACTCCACCAAAGGTATATCCAAATACATACTTAAATGGCCATGAATTGTAGAAGGTCAATATCAACTTTCTTTACTTGTTTTCTAGGTCAATAATTAAATTTTACAAAATGATTTTTTTTAATATCTTTTATAAATTTATTGTATCAAGACTTAAAAACAAATATACAAAATTTGGAGCCTTACAATAAAAGTTCTTTATTATAATTCATATAATATTTTTTAAACTTAGAAGACCTTTAAGATAGATAAATCTAACCTTATTCAATGCTTTAGTTAATATATTTGCAACTTGATCTTCTATCATGTGGTACTTGAGATGAATCACCTGTTGTTGGATAAGTTATCTAATATAGTGATAGTAGACTTCAACGTATTAAGTTCTTGCATGGATCATTGGATTCTTGGCAAGCTTAATGGTACTTTGATTGTCATAATGCAATATGGTCAATTGTGTCTAGTGCTACTATAATGATGAGAGAATGTTCCTTAGCCACCTAATCTCTTTGGTAATCTAATTAGTTGTTATGTATTTTCCTTTTGTTGTAGATAAGACAATTGTACTTTGTTTCTTCTATACCAAGACATGGGACTAGAACCAAACGAGAAGATATATCATGTAGCGGATCTCCTATAATTTGTGCAACCTTCCCAATCTAAATAAAAATATCTTGTATGAAGTAAGTTTCCATTAGATGAATACTCAATGTCCATGTTCAGTGTACCCTGTACATACTGCAATATCCCCTTTATATATTTTTGATAGGGAACTTTTGAACAAGTCATAAATTTGGATATTATACTAGATGCATAGAAGATAGTTTGTTTAATATGGGTCAAACATATCATGCTTCCCATAGAGTGTTGGATTAACTTCATCTCCTTCAATATACTTGCTCAACTTTGTACCTATAAAAATTGGACTAAATATTTTTGTATAACTAATAAGTGCTTAGCACATTTCTTTTTGGGAAATGAGGATACCCTCTTCAGTTTCTCATACTTCAAAGCCAAGAAAGTAATGAAGAATGTTGGAAGTATTCCATTTTTTGGTAACTTGTAATAATAATGCAAGTACCATGTAAATATTTTAGTTTAAATTGTGGTAAATATTTGAGTATATAGTAGGTATAATGTAAATAAGTATGGAGTTATATAAGTGAGTTATACAAGTGAGGTATCATGTAAGTGAGGAGTTATGTAAGAATTTGACATTTGTATGTGCAATCATTAGAGTCTTTGTCCTTATGTGGATATGTAGAGTCAATAATAGATTTATTATTATGTGATATTTCTCCCATGAGAAATATGAAGTGTTAGATCTCTTGTGTATGTGAGGAGATGAAAATTTTGTGTAAGTAGAAAGGTCAAGGGTTGTGAATGTGAAGTCTCATATCCTTGTGTGTATATATTGAAGAAATGTAATTATAATAAGTGATCGAATAAGATTTGCATTACAATATATTTGCACTGCTTAAGTAAAAAAAATTCTTAATAATATTTTTAATGAGTTATTATTCATTGTCATTATCATGGATTGAATGGATGTAATTGTATGAAAGTTCTGTCTTGATATATTATGAGATCTTATGGAAAATATTGTTGGATTGTTAATAGTGGTATTAGATCCACATTGTGTGTGCTTGGTGAAAGCCATGTTTGAGAGTATTCCAAGATAAAGGAGATAACTTTGTGAGAGAAACTAAGTTGAGGAGAGCATCCAAGGACTATAAGAATATTAGGTTGAAAAGATCACCTAAGGATTGCAAGAAACCAAGTTTAAAAAAACACCCAAGGATTGAGATAAATTAGGTTAAAAAGTGCACCCAAGTTCATCTTCAGGGCTGAATAAGAGCACCCAAATAATCTAATGGTGCCCTCTTGGGTACATGGATATTGTGGTGATGCCCGGTAATTTATTTCTAGTTTGGATTAATTGTAAAGAGGATTTGTAATAAATTCTCTAGTAGGGACCCTGATATTTTGGGCATCATGGTCTCTTACTTAAGTGATGGATGAAAAATTTTGACCCTTACATATATAGCATAAACCAAGCTCCAATCTGGATTAGGTTACCCAAGCCACCTCTTTTTTATTGGCACAAAAAAAAATATTTCAAGGAATAGAATGAAATACAAGATAACTGATAGCAATAAACCTTGCAATGGTGACATGTTTATGGCTTATCCATGGATGACTATGTGTGAACATGAATATGGAAGTACCTCTAGCCACGCCTATTGAATTGGTTTTGATGTTTAAGAAATGAAATCAGACTATTGAGTATGAGAACATGTATGTGAAGTGTAGCATGTGGGAGAGAATAGGGCACCTTAGTCATGATTATCCATAAAAATGGAACCAAGCTTAGAATAATCATTGGAAACCATAGAAGACCATGTGGAATAAAAATACTAACAAAGGATCTTCAATCTAGGATGTAGGGAGGAGAAGGATAGAGGTGGAACCCCCATCACATCCAAAGGATAATGTGCAAGAAGATAAAATAACTGAAGGAACAAAAAAGGTAAGTCAACATCTAGAGAATCCCCCCTCAATTTTGAATGAGCTGACAATTCAAAACTATTTTTATTTTCGTCAAAACTCATAGAGGAAAAATATTAGGAAACTCAAATAATGGAAATCAAACATGAACAAAATTTCACTATGATGGTAACCCAAAACATAAATGATACTCCAGTTATCCTAGAGGGAAGTGAGGAAGTGTATGATATATATCCTAAAGGAAATGAATAGACGAAGGACTAGGGAAACCCTAACAAAATTACCAAAAATTCAAGGAAAGTAGGGGTAGATGCAGGTTACAATCCCAAGCAGGGTAGACCTTCACAATCTAAAATTATACAAAGGGAAATGGCTAAGGATGTAGCTAATAGAACACAATTGAACCTCAATTTAGGTGGGAAAAAAATCTAGACTAAATCTAAAAAATGATCATTTCTTGGAATATTAAGGGCTTCAATGCCATATCCAAACACTACCTAGTGTCGTCGCTAAGGAAAGACTTGAATTCATAAACTATTCTTCTACAAGAAACCAAATTGAAGGAGCAAAACACAAAGAAAATAATAAGAGTTATCAAGGAGGTTAGTTTTGTTGCTAGTCCTATGACTAGAGCCTTAGGTGGATTGTTGTGCATGTGTAATCACAATATTGTGGAGGGAGAGTAATATCTACATCATATATATTGACTAATGTATTTTTCTATTACAAGGAAACTAAGATACCAGTATAGTAAGAAGATAACTATGGACAAAATTGAGTATGATGAGAAGGGTGTTCTAAGGAATTTCTTGGATCTTAGCTAGGGACTTCAATTCCCCTCTATTCCCATCATATAAGAATGGTGGAAATTCTAATATTACAAATAGAATGGAAGACTTTGAACAATTTGTAATTGAGAATGGGTTGATGGATGTGGACCTCAGGGGGGTTAAATATACTTTGAGTAATATGAAATTAGGTGAACAATTAATCCAAATTAGACTAGATAAATTCTTGGTCTTACAAGAAGGCCTACTCATATTTGAATATGCTACCTTGAGTGCACTCCCAAAAGTTAGTTCAGACCATAATCCCCTTTGTTTAAGAATCACAAACTAGTATAAGGAAGTTTCAATGTCCCTTTTTCTTTGAAGCAATGTGGATGAGGTATGAGAACCTTGAATATTGAATAGCATAATGGTGGAATAATGATTTCATGGGGCCATTGATTTCATAAGTTGCCAAGAAAATTAGATTCATAAAACATAATTTGAAATCCTAGAATAAAAATGTCCTTGGACATTTATTCCATAGAAAATCAAAATTAAAACAATAACTCATGGAGTTTGAAACAATTATCAATGAAGGTTAATTATAACAAAAAAATAGGGAAAAGGAAAAGAAACTTTTATTAGAATATCATAATACCCTGGTATGTAAAAAAATGTTCTAGTAATAAAAATCAAGAGCTTTGTAGCTCAAGGAAGGGGATCATAACACTATGTTTTTTCATGTGTCCACTTTGAAGCACATAAGTCACAATAAGATAAAAGAAATCCTCTAGGAGGATGGATCAAGTAATGCTGACATCATATAAATCTAGGAGGACGCTATAAACTTCTTTAAGAATCTTATTGGCACAACTAAAAGGGTGGAAGGGACTACAACGAATGACCTTCTTCATAACATTCTATCCCTAGTAATTGACCAACATAATTCTTATCTAACCATCCCCTTTAAATAGAAATAGGGAAAAAATGTTGTTTTGCAATGGCTAGGGAGAAAGCCCCTAGGCTGAATGGATTTCTTGCACTTGTTTTTCAAATATTCCAGCATATTATTATAGATAATGTGGCTACAACTATCAGTGAAGTTCAAAAATCCCACCACATCCTAAGGGATGTTAATTCAACATTCCTTACCTAGGTGTTGTAGGTGAGTTGGAGAGGATAGGGCAATCCTCCAAGGGAGGTCCCAGGTTCAAATCTCCACCCTACCAAAAAGCTAAATTGGGTACCCAAAATCCAATTGATAATGTTGGTGCGGGCAGGGCTGGGTGTGACTCCTGGGTGACTTCGATGGTATAGAACCCCCTGTTCATGGTCTCTCAGACCAAGGCGGCCCCACATGGGGTTTTTCGCTAAAAAAAAAAAAAAAATTCAACATTCCTTGCACTCATTCCCAAGGTAGTAGGAGAAAAAGAGTTTAAGTATTTCAGGCCCATCAACCTATGTAATACTCTTTATGGAATTTTAACCAAGGTAATGGCCAATAGAATCAAATTTATCCTCTCTTTCATAATTTATTCCAAATAGGGTGGCTTTGTAATGGGTAGGAAGATGTTAGATGGGATAATAACCATTCATGAAGTTTTTCATTCAATAGATAACAGTGGAAAATTTTGTTTGTTATTCAAATTGGATATGAATAAGGCCTATGACAAGGTTTATTGGGTTTTTTTAATCAAATTCCTTCCTAAATTTACTTTCCACTAAGAATGGATCAAGTTGATCGTGGAGTGTATATCCTCCATAATATTCTTGACGATTGTAAATGGAGCTATGAAAAGGTACTTCAAGATCCAAAGGAGAATGCATGAAGGGGATATCCTATTACCCTACCTCTTCATCATCATGGTTGAGGCATTGGTTAGGGCAATCACAACAACCATATCAATTGGTATAATTGAGGGAGTTTTCCCAACCACTATGCTAAATCTAGTTTATCAATAACAATTTGTGGGCGACACCACACTAGTAACTAAATCCTCAATTCCCTAGGAAAAGGAGATTAAAAACTTGTTGAGCATCTATGAGAAGACTACGAGGGAGAAGGTCAATTTATCTAAAAGAAATTTTTTTCTTCAACACGCCCCAAGGAGGTAAGCACAAATTACAAGAATGTTTGGTTATGAAATAGGGTATATTGCCTCCACATACCTAGGCATGCTCCTCTTTAAAGGGAGAATGAAATAAAACTTCTAGAACTTGGTGGTGGAGTGAATTGAAAAACAAATGCAAGATGGAAGGGTTCCCTCCTAAGTTAGGCTAACAATGCCCAGTTGCTAAATTCTACCCTTTAGAGCATACATGATTACTTTATGTCTCTATTTAAAATGCTTGTTAGAATATATGAGAAAATTGAACAAATTTAGAAGACTTTCCTTTTTTTAGGAGTGGAAGAGAGGATAAGGATAGATTTGGTGGCCTAGTACTAGGTTTGCTCTAAAAAAGAGGCAAGAGGACTAGGTTTTAGAAAAATGCATAGAATGAACCATTGCTCTCATGGCTAAATTGGGATGGAAGTTGCTTACTAAGAATAATATTGGATCCAACATAATAATATTGAAGATAATTGATCAGAGGATCCAACATGGTGATGTTGATGAAACTACTAGGTAGGAGGAACGAACAAAATGAGCAAATTTTCATAACATTTTGGCCTGTGAGGAAATCTATTGGAGGAAAAAATCAAGGGCTCTTTGGTTGAAAGATGGAGATTCAAATTCCAAGTTTTTTCACATCACCACGCTTAGAAACAGAAGCAATAACAAGATAATTTTTTTTTTAAAAAGCAGATGGTTCTATTACTCAAGACTTAACAAAAATCTAAAAGGAGGCAGTAACTTATTTCAATTCTATCCTTGGTCAGGAATTGTAGTGCAATGAGGAAGCAAAAGATATTCTCTCGCAATCCATTCCTATCATAATAAATGAGTATATAAACCTTAAGCTTCTAGCTCCCTTTTTTGATGAGGAAATTAAGGAAGCCTTATTTAGCATGGAGCTAGACAAAGCCTTGGGACTCGATAGCTTTCCCCCTCATTTCTATCAAGATTTTTGGGACATCGTAAGTGAGGATGTAATTTTTGCTAGTAGAGAATTCCAAGCAAGCAATCATATCCCAAAAGGTATCAACTCTACTTTTATTTCTCTAATTCCTAAGATGAAAGCCCCTAAATCTATGGCTGACTTCATGCCAATCAGTCCATGCAATATTTCTTACAAGATCCTAACTAAAGCCATTGCAAATAGAATGAGAGATATTTTGCACCCCATCATAGATCCATGCCAAGAAAGCTTTGTCCAGGGCAGGTCAATCTTGGATGGAGTTATCACAGTTCATGAAGCTCTGCACTCTACTCATAAGACTAACAGGTCTATTTTTGCCCTTAATTTTGATATGAACAAAGCATTTGATAGGCTAAATTGGGACTTTCTTATTGATGTCCTCCTTAAGTTTGGTTTTCACCACCAATGGGTTAATTTGATCAAAGAATGTATTTCTAAAGCATGGTTCTCGATTCTATTTAATGGAACAATTGTTGGTTACTTTCAAAGTCACAGAGGAATTCAGCAAGGGGACCCTATCAGCCCCATGTTATTCATCATTGTGGCAGAAGATTTAGGCAAAACCATCAAAAATGCTTGCAGTTCAAGGCTAATATCGGGAATCAAGGAAACATCTCTCACTAGGGCTATTTCTCACCAAAAATTCATTGATGATACCCTTATATTGACTAAGGAATCAGTGGTTGAGGCCAAAATAATTAAATACATTCTGCAACTCTACGACGATGATGCTAGTCAAAAAGTTAATTTTAGTAAAAGCAAGCTATTTCTTGAACACCACCATTCAGAGGTAAGGAAGGATTGCAAAAATTTTAGGGTGTGATATAGCAAACCTCCCCACTTTGTATCTTGGTCTCCCTCTTTTCATTGGTTCTCCAAGAGAGTCAATGTGGGATAGGGTTATTTAAATATTTCAAAAAAAACTTTTTGGATGCAAAGGTCATCATCTATCTCAAGCAGGAAAGTTGACCCTCACTAAGGCCTATATTTAGAGCATTCCAGTCTATTTCCTCTTCATTTTCAAAGCCCCTGTGAAGGTTTTACAGAAAATTTAGAAACTCCAAAAAGAATTTTTATGGACTGGATCATAGGAGAAAAAAAGGATACACCTTGTAGTATGGACCAAAGTGTGCAGACCCAGGGAGAATGGAGGCTTAGGTATGAGGAGAATTGCTCATATAAATTTAGCTTTACTAGCTAAACATGCATGGCATCTCATTTTTGGTGAAGAAAATTAATGGACAGCTATCATCAAATGAAAGTATCTTCAAAATATGGAATTTCTAAGTGACTCAGTTCCAATAAGAGGTTTTGCTTTTTGGAAAGTAATTCTTAATTGTAAGGAAAACATCAAAAAAGGTTTAAGATGGTTTTTAGGCAATGGTGAGAGGATAAATTTTTGGAATGAAAGGTGGGCTAAGGATGAACCACTAATGCAATATCCTAAATTAGCACGAATCAGAGATATCACAAAAGAACTCATTTTCAAAAAAGTTTTCGATTATATGGCTGAGGATAGAGGTAGAATGAAGTGTAAACAAATAATAATTTGAGGATTTCAAGCAGAATCAAATGATATTTGTAACATTCTTAGGAAATAGTTTATCCCCATGAGACCCAAGGAAGATCAAGTGACCTGGGCTCTTATGGAAAACGGGTAGTTCACTGTTAAATCATCTTACAAGCTTCTGCTTGATGACGAGGATTTTGTCCTCCAAAAGGACTTATTTTGGATAAAAAAATTAATCCTAAAAATTGTAGTATTTTCATGGCTGGTTATCCAAGGAAGAATTCTAACCATTGAAAATATGATGCATAAAGGTATTTGTATCACTAATCGTTGTTATCTGTGAAGGGCTAATTGGGAGACCATTTATCACATTTTCCTTGAGTGCCCTTTTTCCTTGATTGTCCTAAGTGGGGTTTTTCAGGCCTTCAATATTTCATGGGTTAAACCAGCCATCGTATTTGATTTGTTCATCCAGTGGCCTTGCCCATTTTCAATCCAAAGACTTAGATACATCTGGAAAAAATTTCTCAATCACTATCTTTGCCAAGTGTGTCTAGAAAGGAACCATAGAGTCTTTAATGAGTCTATCCATGATCATCAAACTATCATTTCCATGATCTTATCCTTTAGCAATGAGAATTTTAATCTTAACCTTTTTTATAGTTGTAAACCTCATCTGTAGGAGACCACGATTGCTCAATATTTAAGCTTAACCTTGTTAGATGAGTTTGTGCCTAGGTTAGTCAACCCCAGAGCCAATGTTAAGTGGTCTCCACCTCTTACAGGTTGGTTTAAGCTTAATTTTGATGGAGCAGCTAAGAAAAATCTTGGCAGAGGCACTGGTGGCATTGTGCAAGATCATAATGGGAATATGATGTTTGAGTTTCCCAAATATTTGGGAATAATGATGAACAATGAAGCTGAATCTAGAGCTATGTGGAGAGACCTTTAAATGACTCAAGACTTAGAAGGCAATTTGATCGTAGAATGAGACTCTATACATGTTATAAATATCCTCAATAATTAGAAAACACCTCCTTGGAGGATTAAAACAATTGTTGAAGAGGCTAGGATCCTTTTCCAGGGAAGACAGGACAGAAAAGCCCACCATGTCTTTCGGGAAGCTTACAAAATTGCTGATAAGCTGGCCAGTTTGGGTGTCGATGGTGACAGACTTTTCAAATGGGAACATGGTGTCCCGAGTGAAGTAGAGGAGCTTATTCAACAAGAATGCCAAGAATTATAGTCGAATTTACAAATAGGGAAGGCACCGTAAGTTTGAATTCTAGGAGTATTCTCGTCTCTTTTTTGAATTGGACTCACAATAAAAATTATCTGAGTTGTCAGTCTTCGTGGATGTTGCTTGGAAATACCACAAAGACTAATGGGTACAGTCACATGTCATATAACATTACTCCTAATCGTCTTATTAATTTGAGGTTGGTTGATAATCATAAAGAAGGAAATAAATGACAATATAAGACTTCGAACCAAAGCCATGTGGACCACCAGATAGCCACAACCATAAATCTAGCCAGTAGGTTCACTTCTCCAAGGCTGATTGGCCAAGATAGTATGTGGTACCAAAGCATGTTATATGTGAAAGAAAGTAATTACCAAACAATTATTAAGAGTAACTGTCAATACAGAGCTTGTGGGAGTTTTATTTAGTACTCTACTATGTGTGTCTGCAGCTTTTTGTTTCTCCATTGTCTCAAGGAAGGGATCCGTGTCTGTTTATTTTTTGTAATTATGATACATGTGTGTTTTTTCGGGGTATACCCAAAATGTTGTATGGGAAGTTTATTTTTTATAACAGGCTATGTGCCTTATCGGATGTAATGGCTTTGGCGACATGTACATTTTACATATATAGGATCCTTAGTAAGGATATGTTCATCAACAGCCTTAGGCTGATTTTTGTAAAAGGCTTTGGATCAACCTGTAAAACCTGGTATTAATGTTATAGTATCTTATCTACCAAAAAAAGTAATAATATTGGATGGATCCAAATCCTTAAGGAAAATTACCTTAGATAGGATAGAAACGTCATTGAGGAACAAAACCCTCCAAAGGGCTCTTTCTTCTAGAATCATCTTCCCAAAACCACAACATTTTTAAAAAATAGAATAAGATGGAGAGGAGGTGATGTAAGGAAGATAAAATTACAGAATGAAAATTGGCTCAATAACACTATTCTGATTGAATATCCAAACTTGGCCATTTTAGAACCTATAACATCTCAAAACTTTGGCGTTTGGCTTGTAGACTTCATTGTTGAAGAGGAGGAAGGAAAAATGGAAGACTATCCATCTAAATGGATTGGATTCTAGAAGAGAACAAGCATTGAGGGAGCTAAATAATATGTTGATATCTCAAGTCATTAACCCTAATAGGATAGATTATTCAATGATTTTTAAGGATAAAGTGGGACTTTACACAGTTAAATCATCTTAATATCTTCTTTAAGGAGATGGATGAGGTTGGTTACTTGTCTCCAAATTATGGTTCAATAATATAACTCCTAAAATCAATTTATTTTACTATCTTGTAGTATTGAACAAGGCCCTCATCATACATAGCCTTCTCAAAATAGGAATTATGATACCAAATAGATTCTATTTATGTGAAGAGAATTGGGATAATTTCCACCACTTGTTTATTGAATGTCCTTTTTATTGGGAGGTCTTCAATATTATCCTAAGAAAATTTAGTGTTTTATGGGTTCCCCCAAATATTCTCACTAACCTATACATCCAATTGGAACCACTCTATCAAAGTAAAAGGATTAAAATATTGTGGAAGTTCAACCTCCCCCATTTCCTTTAGGGGATATGGAAAGAGATAAATAATTATACCTTCAAATATCATAAAAGATATCTTAAATCAATTCAGACTAGAGTTAGTAATGCAACAACAAACAATGTACAAGTGCTAAGTTTCAAATACTCCTAGGAAAATGATAGTGAAAGACTAGTTGCTTCCTAATCGGGATTAGTAGGGGTGACAATATCCTTAGGACATCCCACACAACTCACTTGATCTCAAACTAAATAGAAGGCTCCTTAACTAGGCTAGGTAAAATTGAAATTTTATGGGGCTATGAAAGGTAACCTAGAAAATGCTAGAGCTATGGGGTGGTCAAGGATGATAAATGTGACATCTTACTTGCTTATGCTAAAAATTTGGGAGTCCAAACTAACCATTTTGCAAAGGCAAATGTCCTATATCAAGGTTCCCTTATTAATAGGTTGAACATAAAAAATGTAATCATAGAAGTGGACTCATTATATATCATAAATTTCACCAAAGGAATCCTTGAGGAGAGCTACAATATTGAAGACCTGATTAGAGTGGTAAAGCAGACAATTTAGCTCTTGGATATTTCACAAGTGAATAACATCTATGGGGAGGGAAGCTAGGCACCAAAAAATGGCTAATATGGGCATCATCCAGGAAGAATTAAGCATTTGGGAGAATAATTTCCCCATGAGCTATTGAGCATTGTAAATGATGAGAAATATGATGCAGTTGGGGTGGACACCAATACATAATACTATGGTTGGAAGAGATCAGATTTGCTAGGGCCCACATTGGAAGCACCATCAAAAATGGAAATTTGGACCAATAAAATTTAATACTATAATCCAATGGATTTCAAGGAGTGTGTTCACTAATTGCACATCTACTAGTTATAAGGAGATCTCGTTCATGCCTAATTACACTCATGAGTGTCCAACTAGTAGCTTTCAATGGAGGTGGTGCATGCAAAACTCAGCATCAACCTTAAGGTAAATTATGGAATGTATCACATGCAATCCATGTCCCCTTATCTTCTTAGTACACACCACCTCACTAGGCCAATGCACAGAGAACCATATCTTAGTAAGGAATTGCAAACAAATCCTAGACTAGCTAGCATTTCTCAATCTTGGTGGAAAAATATGAGGGAGGGATCTTCTAAAATTAGAATTTTGGTCTTTCAAAGGTTACGCATTCAATGTGTTTACTATGTAGTTGTGTCTGTATAAGGATGCATGTTTTGTATCTAATTTTGTAGCCTTATTTTTAGTTTAGTAGGACTAGTTTTGGGAGCTTAATATTAGATCTTTATTTTAGTTTGTAAAAGAGTTTGATACCTTTCAAAAACCTTTTGCAACCTTAATAAGTAAATAAATAAAATAATATATTGTTTATTGAGAATATTAAGAAGAATATTAAATTGAAAATTGAAGAAATTTGAAGAAAGAAAATTAGAAAAGAGAAGAAAATTATTTGAAGATAATATATAGAGGAGAAAATCAGTTTATTAAGATAAAATTTGTTTGAAGAAAATAGGAGAATTATTGAAGGAATAAAAAATTAAATATTTAATTTGGGAGTAAGAATATTGTCAACAACAAAGGAAATTCTTATTTTTAAGTTAAAGATAAATTTGAAGAAAGTTGAATTAATTATTGAAAGTGTCAAATTATCATGGAAATGTTTTAAATAAGAAAGAATTATTCAAAGGCTTATTGGTGAAAGTACAAAAGTGGAAAATAATAATGAGTGAATATAAAACATCTTTTACAAAATAACATATGTTTCAAGAGGTAAACTTCATGAAGAAATATCTTCAAAAGCAAAAAATATTGCCACAAACATGTTCTAAGATACAATGAATCACTAAAAAATCAAACAAGACCAAAAATTGGGTGTGAAGATAATTCTTGGTATATTGATTCAAGAACCAACAATCATATGACTAGCAATCTATGTTGGTTTGACTCTATTCAAGTAAAACAAAGTATACCTATTAAGATAGCTAATGAAAAAATATACCAAGTATAAGGAGAAAACAATGTTACACTTAGTCTAACTTAATCAGAATGTAAAAATAAAAAATGTGATTTATGTTCTAGGAATAACAAATAATATAATTTCAATGTCACAATTATTGGATAGAGGAAGAATAGTAGAATTCAAAATCATCAATGGTAGTAAGAAATGTCTTATCAAAATATTAAACAAAGTTGAAGCTCTTGGGTCCTACAAAAGTGGTATATTTTCTTTAGATGTGATAACACCAAACAAAAATAATTGGATCAACTTCTACCAAAAGAACAATATCAAAAAAGGTATTTAATTGAACACAAAATTCTCATGGCAAAATAACAATATAGGACATCAACAAATAAACTTGAAATGATGATACATAGGTTGAAAAATATGTTCTCTAGTACACTAAAAAAGAAATACACATATAATCTTCATCAGAAGACTAATATTATTTTTATTTTATTTTTAAGCAAAAAAATCCCTTATGGATCCGCCTTGGTCTGAGAGACCACGAATAGGGGGTTCTACACCGTCAAAGTCACCCGGGGGTCGCACCCGACCCTACCCGCACCAACATTATCAATTGGATTTTAGATACCCAATTCAGCTTTTTGGTAGGGTGGAGATTTGAACCTAGGACCTCCCTTGGAGGATTACCCTCTCCTCTCCAACTCACCTACAACACCTGGGTGAAGACTAATATTCAAGATGGTAGTTGTGATACCATTAATATATATGACAATAATGATTTAGAAAGTATTGATGATGACAACATCAAAAAGATGAAAATCATTGATAACAATGATGAGGTAAATTATTGTGATGACTTACATAGAAATATGACAGGTATAGTAAAAAACCTAGAAGAAAAAATTTAGTTCCCAAACCTTGAAGGAGTACCAGAGTTAGAGCACAAAGACCAAAAGTAGAATGAAGGATTGACAAAACATGAAGGAAAATGACCTTCATAGAAAATAATGTAATATGAGGAGTGTTCAAAGTATTAAATTTTTTGATAACTTGCAAAAATAATGTTAGTAAAATATAAATAGTTTAGTTAAAAAGTGTAGTTAATATTTGAGTATGTAGTAGGTGTCATGTAAATGTGGAATTATGTAAGTGAAGAGCTATGTAATTGAGGTGTCACGTAAGTGAGGAGTTATGTAAGAGTTTATCATTAAGTATTGAAATCATTAAATTATTTGTTCTAATGTGGATATGTAGATTCACTAATAGATTTTTTTATTATATGGTATTTATCCTATGATAAATATGAAGTGTTAGATCTCTTGTGTGTGTGAGGAGATGAAAAATTTATGTAAGTACAAAGCTCAAGGGTTGTGAACATGAAAAGTATCATATCCTTGTGTGTATATATTTAATACAAAACATTGTAATAAGTGATTGAATAATATTTGCAATACATTATATTTGCATTTCTTAAGTAGATATATTTCTCAATAATATATTTCATTTATATTTGCATTACTTGATTTATTGTTCATCCTTATTGATAGCAAGAAAATTTTACACCCATGCAATGAAAAGAACTAAAAGATAGCAATTGCAACAACAATGATAGAACAATATATAAAGATGGTACCTTTTTATTAATGATATTTGTTCTTTCCAAAGAGGTTACAATGAGATCCCCTCTGAGGGGATTTGCTACCAATTTGATACAATGAATTACAACATAGAAATTTGGGTGCACTTTGCAAGATCTTCCTTGCTAACGTGGTGTAAAGGCAGGTTTTTTGTGATCTCTACTTTGAGAAGTTCCTTTGTAGTCTTTGTGAACCTATAATATACACACAAAGAAACTAAAAGATATCAGTAGCATATGAAGAGCCCAATGAGATTGGACCCATATTAAATGAAGTGAATACTAAAATAGAATTGAATAAAATGCATGAACAAAAATATAAACTACTATAAAAAAATAGGAAAAAGCAAACTTAAAGCTATTGTAATAAAACAAATAGAAGAATTAGATCTCTATGAGAGGAAATATTAGGGTAATACAACCTTACCTACGGGTCATCTCGGGTCAATATGACCACTATCCTAGGACTGTGTTTCTTGTGTCCAATTCAGGGTGACTTCTAGGTTCAACTTGAGGTTTTTTCAATGGATTGATGCACTGTGAGAGTGACTTAATGGATCATATCAGTCATTGAACTAGAAATTTTTAATTTGCACGAAAGGTGGAAGCACAACCTTCAATCCTTACAATAATCTAGTAGCATGGCATTGAGTAAGGGTATAAATTTTGGAGATTTATAATGGCAGCACTTTGTTACTCAAGGTTGGTATGGATTTTGGTAGCACTTCATTGCACAAAATCATGAGTTGAGAAGATACTAAAACTTGAGGGGTGAGTTTTGTTTTATAGAATTCTTATATGGAAGCCTCAAAATAGCAAAGCACCCTGCATAAAAAATCAAAGAGGCAGTTCACATTAAGAAAAGTGAATGCTTATCTCCAAAATCTCATGTGATTCATAATTGCATATGATTTTTCTATTTTGGCTCATGCAAGGCACTAAATCACAATGCAAGATCATGTCCATGTTTAACTGGTAGTTTTGACTGCTAGCTCTCCCATTTTATTTTTAAATTCTACTTTTGATGTGACTGTCTTGGGATTAGATGGTCTCAATCTAGAGGCCATATTGAGGTGATATTGTTAACTTTTTATACAATATGTAATGGAATATATCAATCACAAGATAGAGAATAATAAGAAAGAAATTAAATTTACGAGATGACTGAAATATGCTATAAATAGAAATGATGGAAATAAATACAAAAGCAGCTATGGAGAAAATGAACACTCCATGATATAAGATATTTCTCAATGAATGAGCTCTAAGCTTATATCTCACACTCTCTACACTCCTATATCTATCGTACACTACTATATCTAACATATACTATTTATTTTCCTTTATATGGGAAGATAAGTTCCTTGGAAAACACTCTACCTAGCCATACAAGTGACACCTTGTACATATATAGCTTGCACATTGACACTTGTGCATTTATTACATTGCATGAAGTAACTTGATAACTTCCCCCTAAAGTAATCTAATTTCCTAAGTATGTACCAAGGAAGGTACATTTACATGATCAAAATAATATAATATGATCTATTTCTAACACCCACCTGTATTATAATATTTGGGTTTTAAGACTTTAGTCTTCAATGACTTTGGAATTCTAATTCTTCTTCTCTGATTTGTATAACCTATTCAAGAAATTGATTAGTGTCTTCAAAATTTATCATTCTTTCTAAAAGAGCTTTGTACTTGGTCCTTCTATAGTTGCTTCAGTCTTTAGATGATGCAAAATAGTCTAAAGCTATAGGTTCTTTTAGTTGACCTTGCACTGTATTCCTCCTTCATTGGATTGATCTCCTTGTTTCTTAGCTTTTCCTTTGAATTTGGTCTTTACATTTTCATAGGTGGTTGTGCTGCTAATTGGTTCTTGTATGGAAGATTCTCCTTTATTGTCTTCAATTTGTACATATGCTTCTGTAAAACCACTTAGGACATCATGATAAGATATTGAGTTAGTAGAACTTGAAGTGCCAATTATGCATGAGGATTGAAAAAAAATTTCTAGATATGACTCACTTAGTTTTGCCTTCTTTTTTAGCAGGTGTATCAATCCTTTTTGTTCTACATTTTCATTCTTGTAGTGTTTATATGTGATTAATGTCATATATAATATGCTCACAAGATCTAAGAAAAGTGTTATGTTGCTTTCACCATTTCCAATAGCTTCATTGAAATGAGCTTGAAGATAGCATTCCATAGTGTGAAAGTTGTCTTCCAAGGCTTTACTATGGATTACTTTAGAAGCTAGATCTATCATTCTTTCAAATTTCATGAGTAGATTCATGATCCCAAGTTTTATGGCACTGAATTTTTCCTTATTGATGTTTGTAGTATTTTGGAAAGTAGACATCCTTATGGCTCACTGTTAGGATATATGATCCTTGATAGAAGTATATAAGATTGATTTGGTAAAACCTTTATTAATACTTATTTTTTGTAGGATTCCTTATGTTTCCCTAGTAATGAGAGTATATACCCTTAAGGAGTTCTTTAGGTGTTGTAGAAAGCTTATATTTTTCTAATTTATTTGCAACTTGATAATTTTGATAAATGCTAATATTACCAAATTTTGTAGAATACCTTATGAATCCCTTGTATGTTTTGGATAAGCTATAAAGTGATTTTGTAAATTATAGTTCAATTTTGGTTTATTTTGTTAAGTTTTGTAAATACCAAAGTCAACTTCTATTATCCTTACTATTGAACTAAGAACTTTTCCCAAATTTAAAGAGGTTTTAATATTGGATATTTTATCTCTTTTTGAGAATATTTGAGACAATAATGTTACAAATTTCCAACATTTGAAATGCTTTGATAAATATCCCTTTATTATTTAATACAAGTGTATATAATTTCTAAAATAATTAGTTTGATGTAGTAACCCTTATAACTCCCTAATTCTGGAAAAATTAGATCATAATAATATTTGCAAGTATTTAAGGTCAATTTCTAGTATAAAACCTAATTACTCCTAAGTTTAATATTGCAAATATTATATTAGCTTGATAAGTGATTCCCTTTCAGGTATGTCTTTCAACATAATTATATTACTCTAAATTTAACCTTATAACTCCCTAGATATGAAAGCATATAAATATAGGAATAAACCTTACCTCGGTACTAATTTTAGATGTGTAATGGTTGCATTGTTGACTATATCTTCTATTGACTATATTTGGACAAGAGCATTGGATGCTCTACTCCTTGCTTCCATGCTCTGATGGCTCCCAATCCTTGGACATAAATGCACTAAAGACTACATTGAATTGTTGTGATGAAATACCTTGTTGAAATTGCTTCATTGAAATTGCTACATCCTTCCTAGTCCAAGGAGCCTTTGATAGGAAGTCAACCTAGTGATAAGTGTCACTTTAGTTACACTTTAACGCTTTCTTGTATCACTTCAGTTACCTAGTGATAAATATTTTCTTCCTTCTTGTGTTATCTGAATGATAATACCTATGGAGTAATATAACTCCTCTTGCACATGATCTATGGGTACCAAAAGCTTTTTATAATACTTCCTCACATGTGTGAAATTCCAACATACCTTGAGAGCATTTAGGGTTTCCTTTGGAGGATTAAAAATATCATTTGCATGCCCTTATGCTTATAATGCCTTCTTGCAAGCTTTCTATGTACTTTTCCACCTTCTTCTTGGTTGTATTTTGATGACACTGAGATGGTTCGAACCAAGAAAAGCTAGTGGTGGTGCTTTTGTGGAGATATGGAGGAGATTTGGTAAAGCTCAAATGATAGTGATATGGTGGAGACTTATTGACACTCCAATGGTAGTATTGAATGCTCCTTCCTTTGGACGTGCATTTCTAGTTTTTTCTTGCTTTGATTTCCTTTTCTTCTGTGTTACTGGATATGTCCTTGCTAGTGAGCAACGTGCCTCCTTTCTTGTGCTTTGCAGGTCACCTATTATGGTTTTCCAACCCAAGCATGATGTAGGCCCTTTTGATAGGCTTATTGATGCTCGTATTCAGTTGTGCTCTTATGGAGAAAGTTTTACCTTTATGGCACCTTCAAATCTGCCCTCTTTCCCACGTAGAATGTATTAGAGAAATGCAATATAATATACCAATATTTTTGAAATATAATACCTTTATTGCACCCTTTCTTGCACTTCTATTGCAGGTTTGAAATTATGGTTTTATGGCAGAATTTTGAATCCAATGAAGGGGTTCTGAGGTTGTCTCTTTGTTTATACACCTTCCCATTTTTGCTTGGATATTTTTATGATAAATCCAAGCTTAGATAGAAGATCTTTATTTGATGCAATTTTTTGCACTTTTATTTTTCTTGCATCAATCTCTTTAATGCTTTGCATTTGAGACTCACCAAGTCTCAATATTTGAAGCTTCTATTTATGATTTCAATTAGTTGTTTTTTTATCCAAGTTTTGGAGGATTCTAAATTTTTTGGTGGCTTCTCTTGGCCACTATGAGTTGTATATTTTTTTGCACAAATAGTATCTTTAGAAACTTTCACAAATTCTGATTTTGTGCCTTTCTCAAGAACACAAACACAAAGCTTTTGAGAGTAATACAGTAGTACAAATTAATTCATTAATATTTCTTTTTTAATGCACTAACAATTACACCTTATCACTTCAAACAACTCTCAAGAATTTATAAGTGTACTTAATCAATTTACTGTAACTTGATCAATAATAATATTAAATGAATCTTCAAGAATTATTCTACAAATTTCTTATAAAGAAGATATTAGGAGATAGTCTTATTTTTCTTTCCAAAGTAGATGATAGGTAGTTGATAGATAATTGAAATTATGAAATCTAATCAAATCCTTATGTGCAAATTAAACTTTAAAAGAACCTTTCTTTTTGAACATTTGAATATTGCACTACAAAACTCCTTTTTGCAACTTTAATTTGGATTAAGGTGCTTTAAAAAATCTAAAAAGTAATCCAATTAATGAATCTACTTGCACCAATAGTTGCTTACCTTTTTTTGAAAGCTTTTGTAGCTTCTTTATCACTTTTGTAGAGGATGTATATCTTGGTGTATAAGATAACCAAGTTGTTGCCTTGAGTAAGATATTGTAGCTCTTTGTAGACTATTTTGAACATCTCTTTCTTCACCAAATGATGGTCCCAAAATTTCTTTCACGAGCCCAAGATTTGGTGACTATGTTCTACTCTTGTGGTCTCCTCATTATACTATATATTTGGAGAAGTTTGTATCTCTGAAGCAGTGTCCTCTTGCTATAGGAGGTAATATTCAAATATCTTGGATTTTATGAGCTTCTTCTATCTTCAAGTCTTCTTTTCAAATTTTGACTTCATGTAGGATATTCTTCTCAAGATTTTGAAAGTCTTGAGGTCTTCACTGGATTCTTCTTCTGCTCAGATTTGGCACTCCATGCTAAATTATCCTCCGCTTGGGCTTGTTATCGGATGGCGATAATTTTCCCAAGTCATTCACTATAAGGGGCTTCTCCTTGGTAGTGTATTTCTCCAGTAATTTATCCTTTTATAATTTCTTCAGCAAAGGTCTCCTAGCCTTTTATTGGATGCTCATTGAGACCTCACCAAGGTCTGTTGGTAATTTTGGGTACCTTGGGTACATTGCCTTTGCTCTAAGTGTAGATGTTGTCATTGATGTCAAGAAGGTCTTGAAGCAATTTGGTTTGATGTCAAAGAATGTGTTTTGATGTAGGTTTCAGTTTGGACAATGAGTTTCCAAGAAGATCAGAGTAGCCCAGTTGCAAAAGATCAAGAAAAAGACAAGTAAGAAAAAGTATGCAGGCGGCTGGAAAAACTGTCACGATTTCGTGACATGTTTTAGGAGAGAGAAAGTGCTGGCAAAACTATCACGATTTCGCGACATGTTTGAGGAGAGAGAAAGTTTGGCAAAAGTGTCACGATTTCATGACATGTTGGAAGAGAGAGAGAAGCAGGCAAAACTATCACGATTTCGCGACATGTTGGCAGAGAAGGAGAGCAAGTTGGAAAGTGTCACGATTTCATGACATGTCGCATTTTTGCGACTCGAAAAGTGTAGGAAGGCAGAGAAGGAAAAGTGTCACGATTTCATGACACATTGCCAGGAAAGCCATGGATAAAAAGGTGTCACGATTTCATGACATAATGCAAAAAAGAGAGTCCGCAGTGTGAACTGTCATGATTTCGTGACAAGTTCAAAGAGAGAAAGTTACATGTAAACTATTCTGATTTTTCGTGACATGCTCAGAGGTCAAGTTGAGGACTGCCATGATTTTACGACATGCTAAAAAGCTCGAAGTGAGAACTATCATGATTTCATGACATGTAGCAAAGGAAAGAGTTTGATATAAGAAGCGTCACGATTTCACGAAAAAGTTACGAACAGTAAAGCGTCACGATTTCATGATAGTGAAAAAGCTTTTGTATGAGAAAGTGTCACGATTTCACGACAGGTTGAGAAGGCAGAATTCAGTTGGAGAAAGTGTCACGATTTCTATGAAATATGAAGCAGGTCTTCTATAGGAGAAGTGTCATGATTTCACGATGAAGTCGAGAAGGAAGGCTATGAAGACAAAAGTAAAAAGTGTCACGATTTCGTGACATGTTCCATTTCAGGGGTAAGAAAAAAGTCAAGCGACAAAAAGAAGAAGGCAATGAAGACTAAAGTGTCATGATTTCATGACAAGAGTGAAGATGACGTCAATAAAAGCAAAAAGTGTCACGATTCGTGACAAGACTAATAGGAGCCAAAAGCAAAAAGTGTCATGATTTCATGACAAGAGCAAAAGAAGGTGTACGGCTGTAAAAGTGTCGCGATATCATGACATGTTGTAGTTTCACGGGGAAGCTACAGGGAAGTGACAGAGGCAGCAGAGGCGGTTGAAGCCAACAAAGTTAAATCTGGGCCGACGAAGATTAGGGTTTTATAGCCGACGATCTTTAGGGTATCAGCCGACTAAAGATTAAGTTTTTGATCATGAATTAATGCTATAAAAGGAGGACTATTTTTGAGTTTCAAGGTATCGAATGGGTGTATCGAATTTGCGCAAGTGAAGTCTGCTGTGCGCAAGAGAGCGAGTCGAGTCGAATCGATCGAAGTGTGCATTCAAAGTGTGATATTCATAGATAGAGTGTGGGAGAGAAGTGCGATCATCGAGAGGTAGAGTGTGCAAAGTCTGTGCTACTGTGTTTGCACGATCAGTGCAAAAGTAGTCTCGACCAAGTGCGGCTGTAACAGAACAGAGAAAGAGGAAGAGGACAGACTTGTGCCAGATCGAAGAACTATGTTTGGTGCAGATTAGATAGAGGACATATGTGCTAGACCGAAGGACTGTGTTTAGTGCATATTCGAGGACCAGCTTTGCGGTGATAGAGTTGAGGACAGAGATCTCCAGCCAGAGCAGGGAAGACAGGTGTCTTCTATGGATAGAGTTCCACTTGCTAAGGGCAGAGGAGGTAGAGGTCTTCTAGAGGATCACCAGCCAAAGAAGAATTAGGGGAAGGTATCTCCTTTGAGCAGAGGCTCATAAACATTGTAATTGGGAAGGTTTCCCAAAGAACCGTGATATAACTTTTAGAGAAAAGTTTTATCCGTGGAGTAGCCCACCTTGGGTGAACCACGTAAATTGTTGTGTCACTTTGTGGATGATGTTTTGTGCATTGCTTGATTACTGCTGTTAATACTGCTATCTATTTTTTGCATAACATTGAATTGAAAGCTGATTTGAAAGAAAAAGTTAAAAGTGGTCTTATACTGTTCACCCCCCCTCTCAGTATAAGCTTGTGTTCTTCAATTGGTATCAGAGCTAGCACCTTCGAAAAGTTTAACAGCTTGAAGGAAAAGTTTGCAAAGAACACAATGGATTATTCAAGTGGCAATGCAGCACCTATTCTTGATGGATCAGATTTCGGTCTGTGGAGTGCAAGAATGAAAGTCTATCTAATGGCACTTGGTAATGAGGTTTGGGAAGTAATTGAAGATGGGTACACTATCCCTGTAAATGGTCCATACACTAAAGAAGACAGGCTCTTACATCACAGCAACTCAAAAGCCATGAATGCAATCCTGAAGGGTTTACAGAAGGCTGATCTTACCAAAGTGATTCACTGCAAGACAGCTAGTGAAATGTGGAAACAGTTGCAGGTGGTTCATACAGGTGATGCTAATGTCCGAAAGGCCAAATTGAGACACTTTAAAGGTATGTTTGAACAACTCAAAATGAATGATGATGAAAATATTAGTGACTACATGCTTCGTATGGATGAGATTGTTAACTCCATGAAAGACTTAGGTCTTGAACTTGCTGAAAATGATGTGTGTGATAAGATTTTAAGGTCTCTTCCTAATAGATTTAGTGAAAATATTTCTGCCATTGAGGAAGCTAAAGATTTAGATAAATTGAAGAAGGATGAGCTCCATAGTATACTTGCAGCATTTGAGCTGAGAACTCAAGTGAAAGTTGATGTTAAGAAAGAGGCAGCCTTCAAAGCTACCAAGAAATCAAAGGGCAAGCAGATTCAAGAGAGTGATGAGTCTTCTAGTGATGAAGAGGCATATTACAGCAAGAAAGGCAAGTTTTCCAGAAAGCACAAAAGCAAGAAAAATATAAGATGTTTCAACTGTGGGAAGTTCGGTCATTATGCTACTGACTGTACTGTTTCCAAGAATGAAAGTGATGAAGATATACAGGATGTTAAGAGCAAGGATTCTGAAAAGCACAGGTATTACAGAAAGAACAAAGATGAGCACAACAATCAAGGAAAGAGGTATTCACACAAGAACAAGAAAAGCTTCTACCTAGACAAAGCAAGTAAGTGTTCTAGCAGTGATAGTGAAAGTTCTTCTAGTGATAATGAAAATGAGATGTTGTTCATTTCAGAAAAGGAGGAAGAACCGAAACATAAATTCATTGTCATGAAATGTTTTAGATGTGGAAATTTTGGGCACCTTGAGGATAAATGCAAAAATAATGATTTGGTTGCTAGTATGTATGAGGATGCTTCAGAAAACTACAATGAAGATGCATGTATGGTTTTTGAAAAGGGTAGCACCTCTAGTGATAAGAAATCTGAAAAAGGCCTTGATAATTCAAAATGCAATCAAATAGAGGATCTTGAATGTGAACTTACTAATGCTCTTAGTGTTTTGAAAAAGGAAAGAAAGAAGAATGCTAGACTCAAGGATAAGTTAGATGAATGTTGTATGGAGAGAGACGAACTTATAGAAAATCTTGAAGTCTCTATGGCTAAGACACAAGAACTCAAGACTGAGTTAGAATCTAAGGTGCTTGAGTATAGTGAATTAGAACAGAAAATGGCTTCTTTGGAAGTGGAAACTAAAGAGTACAAGGATAAGCTGTACAGGTTTCAAGATAGCTCCAAAAGGGTTAAATCTCTCATCAAAGGTCAAAGAAAACCAACAGATAAAATAGGTCTCGGGTTTGTTGAGCCGCACAAGAAACAGGTTGGGGAATCTAGCAAGAGATTACAAAAGGAAGAAAGTTCTGATGTAGAAAGTACTTCAGATCAAGAGTCCGTGAGTGATAAATGCGCAGAAATAGAAAATAGAATTCTAAATGCGAAGAAGAAGTTTACCCGACCTAGAAGGTCATTTACAGGAAAGTTTAATGGCAGATGTTTTGCGTGTCACAGGTTTGGCCACATGGCTTCGCATTGCATGACTCAAGTAAGGAAGATAAATGACAGTTTCAGGGGCCGTAACTTATTTCAAGGATATTGCTACTCTTGTAATCAGTTCGGGCATAAGGCAATATTCTGCAAAACTAACAACAGGAACACGGTTACTCATAACAGACGGATTCAAAGAAGAGGTATGCCGAACAGAAATAACTTTGTTACGTGCTATAAGTGCAACAATGAAGGACACACAACTAGACAGTGTAGAGCTGATTTTCCAAGGTACAGGAATAGAAAAAGTGATATAAACAGGTCCAAGGATCAAGGTATGAATAAAAATAGGAATGATAAAAGAAACAAGAACAGTAGTATGAACAGGTCCGAGGATCAGAACAGTGACAGGAACAGAAATACAGACAAAGAATTCAAGAGAAGGCCCGACAAGGAAATTGTAGACACTGATGATGATGAGTGTCTAATGGGAGTGTCACTCCCAACCCTATTTTAAATCACCTCATCAGGAGGTGGGGGAGGGACTAAGCTAAGAGGCTCATTCTTAGTCCCGAGCCCCAAAGGTGACCCTTTGCCATTGATGACAAAGGGGGAGAGATATGAGAAAGGGGGAGAGCTTCAAGTGAAGAAGAAAGCTTCAAGTCAGGGGGAGCAAAAACTTCAATTGCAGATTCTCAGTTGTTGGATCAGTAGGGTTCAGTTTTGGCTCTTGAGATATGTTTTCAGTTAAGGGTTGCCATCAATGACAAAGGGGGAGATTGTTGGCAATTTTGGGTACCTTGGGTACATTGCCTTTGCTCTAAGTGTAGATGTTGTCATTGATGTCAAGAAGGTCTTGAAGCAATTTGGTTTGATGTCAAAGAATGTGTTTTGATGTAGGTTTCAGTTTGGACAGTGAGTTTCCAAGAAGATCAGAGTAGCCCAGTTGCAAAAGATAAAAAAAAAGACAAGTAAGAAAAAGTATGCGAGTGGTGGAAAACTGTCACGATTTCGCGACATGTTTTAGGAGAGAGAAAGTGCTGGAAAACTATCATGATTTCGTGACATGTTTGAGGAGAGAGAAAGTGTTGGCAAAACTGTCACGATTTCACGACATGTTTGAAGAGAGAGAAAGTTGGCAAAACTATCACGATTTCGCGACATGTTGGCAGAGAAGGAGAGCAAGTTGGAAAGTGTCACGATTTCGTGACATGTCGCATTTTCGTGACTCGAAAAGTGCAAGAAGGCAGAGAAGGAAAAGTGTCACGATTTCGTGACACATTCGCAAAGAAAGTTGTACGGACAAAAAGGTGTCACGATTTCGTGACATAATGCTGAAAGAGAGAGTCCATAAGAGAACTATCATGATTTCATGACAAGTTCAAAAGAGAGAAAGTTATCATGTAAATGTCATGATTTTCTGAAATTTGAATTAGAGGTCAAGTTGAGGACTGTCACGATTTCATGACATGTTAAAAGCTCAAAGTGAGAACTATATGATTTCATGACATGCAAAAAGGAAAGAGTTTGATATGAGAAGCGTCACGATTTCTGACAGAAAGAAAAATCAGTGAAGAAAGCTTAGAAAAATGTCACGATTTCATGACAGGTTGAGAAGGCAACATTTAGTTGGAGAAAGTGTCATGATTTCACTGATAACAACGATTAGCAGGTCTTCTATAGGAGAAGTGTCATGATTTCACGACAAAAGCAGAGAGGAAGGCTATGAAGACAAAAGCGTCGACATTAAAAAGTGTCACGATTTCGTGACATGTTCCTTTTGAGGGAAAAAAAGTAAGAGAAAGTGTCATGATTTCATGACAAAGAGAGAAGAGAAAAATGAAGACTAAAGTGTCACGATTTCACGATAGGAGTGAAGATGACGTCAGCAAAAGAGAAAGTGTCACGATTTCGCGACAAGGACGTAATCAAGGCAAACAAAAGCAAAAAGTGTCACGATTTCGCGATAGTGGGCAAAAGAAGGTGTACGACAGGCAAAGGTGTCGCGATATCGCGACATGTTGTAGTTTCGCGATGGAAGCTACAGGGAAGTGACAGAGGCAGCAGAGGCGGTTGAAGCCGACAAAGTTAAATCTAGGCCGACGAAGATTAGGGTTTTGCAGCCGATGATCTTTAGGGTAACAGCCGACTAAAGATTAAGTTTTTGATCATGAATTAATGCTATAAAAGGAGGACTATTTTTGAGTTTCAAGGAATCGAATGTGTGTATCGAATTTGCGCAAGTGAATTCTGCTATGTGCAAGAGAGCGAGTCGAGTCGAATCGATCGAAGTGTGCGTTCGAAGTGTGATATTCATAGATAGAGTGCGGGAGAGAAGTGCGATCATCGAGAGGCAGAGTGTGCAAAGTTTGTGCTGCTGTAATTGCGTAGAGGTGCATAAGTTGAGGTTCGATCGAGTGCTGTTGTGGTTGCGCGATCAGTGCAAAAGTTGTCTCGACCAAGTGCGGCTGTAACAGAACAGAGAAAGAGGAAGAGGACAGACCTGTGCCAGATCGAAGAACTATGTTTGGTGTAGATCATATAGAGGACATATGTGCTAGACCGAAGGACTGTGTTTAGTGCATATTCGAGGACCAGCTTTGCGGTGATAGAGTTGAGGACAGAGATCTCCAGCCAGAGCAGGGAAGACAGGTGTCTTCTGTGGATAGAGTTCCACTTGCTAAGGGCAGAGGAGGTAGAGGTCTTCTAGAGGATCACCAGCCAAAGCAGAATTAGGGGAAGGTATCTCCTTTGAGCAAGAGGCTCATAAACATTGTAATTGGGAAGGTTTCCCAAAGAACTGTGATATAACTTTTAGAGAAAAGTTTTATCCGTGGAGTAGCCCACCTTGGGTGAACCACGTAAATTGTTGTGTCACTTTGTGGATGATGTTTTGTG
This sequence comes from Wollemia nobilis, assembly GCA_028583015.1. Lineage (NCBI taxonomy): Eukaryota > Viridiplantae > Streptophyta > Pinopsida > Araucariales > Araucariaceae > Wollemia > Wollemia nobilis. Next base: position 2,109,348 of record JAQPPZ010016952.1, read on the forward strand.
CATTGCTTGATTACTGTTGTTAATACTGCTATCTATTTTCTGCATAACATTGAATTGAAAGCTGATTTGAAAGAAAAAGTTAAAAGTGGTCTTATACTGTTCACCCCCCCTCTCAGTATAAGCTTGTGTTCTTCAAGGTCTTTTATCTTGCAGCTTCTTCTGGTATTTCTTGAGACCTTATCTTCAACCTTCAAATTCCAAAAGTGTTTATGGTGAGACCTTCTCTAGGATCTCTAATTCTACTGCTTCTGGATTCAAGCAAGACTCTCCTAGTTCTTCTTCTTCTTCCTAGTCTAGAATTTATTCAATGAGATATCCTCCTAATCACTTTTTCTTTAGGTGTTAAATTGATTCTAAAGAATATACTCTTTCTAACTTTCTTTTAGGAAGCTTTCTCAAATTACTGGATCTCCTTTTCCTACAAAAAAAAATATTAGTACTAAAATCTACTTCTAAATTAGGTACTCTAAATTAGACCTATTTCAATATCAAGGCCTCTATGGTATTTTCTTCAATATCAAGGCTTTTGTGGCCTTTTATTCAATATTAAGGCTTCTATGGCCTTTTCTTCAATATCAAGGCTTCTATAGCCTTTTCTTCTTAATCAAGGCTTCTATGGCCTTTTTATTTTTGTGAAGTTCTTAAATATAGCGATGGAGATCTCTTGTCTCCTGACTTCACCACAATTATTTCTAGAAGTTTCTTTTGAAATATTCTCCTCCCTAAAACAACTAATCTCTACACTATGAAGTCACTTCGACTTTCTCAAAATGAAAATGAGGTCTCCTAGTTTTCTGAGATTCACTAGTTGATTCATCAAACTAGTGTATCAAATGTTGATTCCTAGTCTTCACAAGTTTTCCTGCAACTCTATGGAAAGACTAGCCATATACAATTTCAATATTTTTGAAACAAATATTTATTTCAGTCCTCACTTTTGGCTCTCCCTAATTCTATCACCTAGACTATTCTAAGAAATTTTGACAGTGACCGGTCCAATGGCACGTTAGGTTGACAAAAAACTTAGGATCAATGATAATGGTGATTTTTCTATTGATCTATTCTAGCTTGATATATCGTATTTGTGATACCATTGTTAGATTTTGATACAACATGTAATGGGAGATAACAATCACAAGATGTAAAATAATAATAAAGAAAGTAAGTCTGTGAGATGACTGAAATATGCTATAAATAGAAATGATGGAAATGAATACAAAAGTATCTATAGAGGAAATGAACACACCATGATATAAGTTATTGCTCAATGAATGAGCTCTGAGCTTATAGCTCACACACTCTACCCTCTTATATCTATCCTACACTATTGTATCTAACATCTACTATATATGACCCTTTATATAGGAAGATAAGTATCTTGGCCAACACTCTACCTAGCTATACAAGGGACACCTTGCACATATACAAATTGCACATTGAAGCTTTTGAATTTATTACATTGCATGAAGTAACTAGATAAATTCCCCATGAAGTAATCTAATTTCCTAAGTATGTACCAAGGAAGGTACATTTACATGACCCAAATAATGTAATATATTCTATTTCTAACATATATAGCCCTAATCTAGAGGTCATCTCGAGGTGAGATGACCTTGGTTACAAAGGAGAATATCCCTGTTTAAGTGGTGAGAACCACTATTTTAGCCTAGAGGTTGCCCAAGGTAGATCACATAGTTTAAAGGGATCATATTAGGTAGTCTCCTCAATATGATGTGTTTTATTTATCTATAGATACCCCTTTTTGCTTCAGACATTTTATAGTAGGAAAATTGTACGCCCATGCAATAAAAATAAGTGAAATATATCAATTGCAACAACAATGATAGAATAATATATAAATACGGTGCCTTTTTTATTAATGATATTTTGTATTTTTAAATAGGTTACAATGAAATCACTTTTGAGGGTATTTACTACCAATTCGATACAATGAATTACAACATAGAAATTTGGGTGCACTCCACAAGATCTTCCTTGCTAACATAGTGTAAAGGTAGGTTTTTCATGACCACTACTTTGAGAAGTTCCTTTGTAGTCTTTGTGAACTTGTAATCTATACACAAAGAAACTGAAATATATCAGTAACATATGAAGAGCCCAATGAGATTGGACCCATATTAAATGAAGTGAATACTGAACTAGAACTGACTCAAGTGCAAGAACAAAAATAGAAACTACTCTAGAAAATAGCAAAAAGCAAACATAAAGCTATTTTAATAAAAAATTAGAAGAATTATATCTCTACTAGAGGCCATCTCAGGGCAAGATGACCTTACCTGTGAGTCGTCTCAGGTCAAGATGACCATTGTCCTGGGACTGCATTTCTTATGGTCAAGTCAGGATAATTTCTAGGTTTGATCTAACATTTTGTTAATGGATTGGTGCACTATGAGAGTGAGTTAATGGGTTTTATCAGTCACCAAAGTAGAAATGTTCTATTTGCATGAAAGGTGGAAGCATGACCTTCAATCATTACAACAATCTAGTCGCATGGATTTAAGTTATGGGAGAGCTTTTGGGGATTGAAAATGGTATCACTTCATTTCTTGGCATTAGTATGGATTTTGGTAGCACATTGTTGCACAAAATAACCAACTAAGGAGCTATTAAAACTAAGGGGTGAATGCTATTTTATATACTTCTCAGATGGAAGCCTCAAAATAGTAAAGCACCCTGCATGAAAAAGTGAAGAGGTAATTCACATCAAGAAAAATGAATGCGTATCTCTGAAATATTATGTGATTCATAGTTGCATATGATTTTTCTATTTGGTTTATGCAAGGTGCTAAATCACAATGTAGGATCATGTGTGAGGTTAATTAGTAGTTTCGGTTGCCAACTATCCTATTTTATTTTTAAATATTGCTTTTGATGTAGCCATATCGGGGTGAGATAGCCTTGAGTTGGGGGTTGTATCAGGGTGAGACAACCCTGATATTGAAGTTATCTCAAGGTGAGACATCCTTGGTTACAAAGGAGAATATTCATGTTTAAGTGATGAGAACCATTTTTTTAGCTTGAAGGCTATCCAATGTGGGTCACATGGTTTAAAGGGGTCCATTTAGGTAGTCTCCTCAATATGACATGTTTTAGGTGTCTATAGTTATTATCATGGATTTAATATATAATTGTGTGAATATTTTTTCTTAATATATTGTGAGAGCCTATGGAAAATATTGTCGGATTGCTAACAAAGAAGTCCTAAGTTAAACATTTCAAATCTGTCTCTTAGTCATGAATTCACTTTATTGATGTTATGTGGGTTATCATCTATGATGATGAGATCATATACATAGAGTACAATAATTAGTATTCCATTATTCAAGGTTTTCACATATAATTTTGGATCATAGAAACTACTATTAAATCCTTCAATTTTGAATAATTCATCAATCTTTACATACCAAGCCCTCGGATATTGTTTGGATTCATAAAGTGTTTTCTTTAATTTGCATACTATGTGTTCTTCCCCATCTTTCACAAATCCTTGAGGCTAAGTCACATAAATTTCTTCCTCTATATCATCATTAAGAAAATCATTAATTTCATCCATTTTATGAATTCCTCATCTAGAATAAACTATACATGCAATGACTTTGTTGATTATGTTGATTTTATCAATAGAAGTAAATGTGACTTTATAATTAATTCCTTCATTTTAGAGTAACCCTTGGCCACATGTCTTGCCTTGTATTTTTCCATACTCTAATTGGGTTTATACTTAGTTTTTGTACTTCCATCCAACTCTTGGATAGTTCCACTAACTCCCATGTTTGATTTTTTATGGAGTTGTATTTATATTACTTAGCCTACTCTCATTCTCTTTTTTTAATTGATCTTCCTTAAAAGTATGAGGATCATTGGTTTTCATAATTGTCGTCATTTTGATAGCTTGAATTTATATTTTAACATATTTAGTTTTGTCATTAATTTCTTGAAGGCTTCTTTTTTTCAAAGGACTTTCTTCACCATCATGATGCTCTTTATCTAAATTATTACTAGTTTCAAAGTCATTAATTTTAATTTGAGGAGGATAACATGGAGGAGTTGAGACACTACCTTGAAAAAATTAATTAAGCTTCACATTCCTTTTAAATAAAACATATTTAGCTACAGGATCATATATCCTACATCCCTTCTTTTGATCATCATAGCCAACAAAAATTCACTTAATGCTCTTACTATAAAAATTTCTAGTTATTATCTAATTTTATACATGGCCATATTATTCACAACCAAATACTTTGAAATAATTACCATTGGGCTTCTTTCCATTCAATGTTTTTTCTAATGTGATATTGTTAAGGCATGATGTAGAGGACACATTCTGAATACGAGTTGTTCTATTCATTGCTTCTATCCAAATTTTCATAGGAAAATTCTTATATTGAATCATGCATCAAGCCATTCTAAACAACATTCCTTGCCTATGCTATGATTTGTTTCCATACACTTATTTTATTTGTTGTTTTGGTTTTTTTTGTTTACCTCAAACAATAGATCTTCATTTTCCTTTAGTTATCAATGCTTGTCTTATATTTCTAGATCCACCATAAAATTTATTAAGTTTCGCTTCTTAACTTTGTAAGACCCCACATAGCTCATTTAATCTCATTGTGCCCTAGGTGTATATGCAATTAACTAGTTTATCAATTGGAAAATTCGTACAATCTTCATCTTCGTATGTTACTTGCATAGTGGTAACTTGAATTATTATTATTTTTAATATGGTGAGGTGGTAATTCATGCTATCTCCTTATTATATCTTGATATGTGTCAATCATATGTTTATATATATTATTTTGAGTTTACTAGTCCTCTCATAAATCGTAGAAAGAGTGTTTCATACTTGTCTTGATGTTTGAATATCTTGAACATGAGACCTGATTGATGGATCTATCTGCCACAAGATAATTGCTTGTGCATTCATATCCTTTTTATTAAATTTAATATATTTTTATAGATCTATTGGTTGGAATTGTGTTGTTAATCCCACAAGCCCAGTAATAGTGTCATTTCCATATTTCATATTTTATAATTTATACCATTTAATTTTTTGATACCATATAGTTGTCATTTGAACCCATGATTGAAATAGTAGAATGATAAGACAAAGGAAATAAGACTTCCAAAAATACAAGAGGATTGAAAATAATATTCTCAAAGCATCACTGCACCCAAAAAAAGACTTTATTAATAATTATTTTATAATTGGCCTTTTTATGATCCAATCACTCGAGGACTTTAAATTTTTGAAATAAAACTTATGATAAAACTTTTATAATATTCACATATAACTTCAAAAAATCATCTTATACCAATAAATTAAACTAATTATGCTAAATATATAACCTATTTTAGTCTCCTCGTCTTTTTTTTTTCAAAATATTAATCTTTCATTTATTTTAATTAGTAATATGGTTGTCATTTGAAACCATGATTGAAATAGTATACTGATAAGACAAAGGAAATAAGACTTCCAAAAATACAAGAGGATTGAAAATAATATTCTCAAAGCATCACTACACCCAAAAAAAAATTATTATTAATTATTTTATAATTGGTCTTTTTATGATCCAATCACTCGAGGACTTTAAATTTTTGAAATACAACTTATGATAAAACTTTTATAATATTCACATATAACTTCAAAAAATAATCTTATACCAATCAATTAAACTAATTATGCTAAATATATAACCTATTTTAGTCCCCTCGTCTTTTTTTTTTTCAAAATATTAATCTTTCATTTATTTTAATTAGTAATCCTTTACAAACATGCTCTCCCATATTTTTAAAATTTTACACCTTGAAAATAAATTTGGTCCCTTGTTTTAAAACATATGCACATTGATAAGCCACATGCATAGAATAAATCATGATTACTACTACGCCACTTGTAGGGAATAAATCTAAGACTACCATGCCACACATAGGGAATAAAAATTTATTTTATAATATAAGTAAAAAAAAACATACAATACTTATGTTTCCATAATAAAATCACCTCTCATACTCATTCGGTATCATTTTAGCACTTAGTGTAGTCCTCCTTTGACAATTTATTCTAATAGTGAGCAAGTCCATAAAATATTCCATCGCAGGCTTATAACAACCTACTTCACATTACCAACAAGATTCACTGAAGTATTATGGCAACATAAAATCCATCATAGAAATCACATAGAGGAGTTATATGGGTAAGAGAATGCTTATAATATAATAAAAGAAACAACCAAATAAGATCTCCACAATCTCATTCAATTTCAATTTATAAGTACAATTAACAAAAAATGAAAGTAAACAAAATTTGAGTATGATTCCAAAGTTGGTTATGAATCAATTTTTATATAAATGGTAATCAAACAAACTCCATTAACTCTTGTAGAAGGATAAGAAATCCCAAAATATAACATAGCCAAATTAGTTGGAAATCAATCCCAAATAATTTTATCATTTAATCATCTAGTCTCATATTTAACCTCTAATTTGTTTGTGAGATAGGGCCTAAATAAAAATTTGGAATCCCGTATGAAATAGAATTAGCTCAACCAATTATATTCCTCAATTTTCAAGGAGGTCCAAATGTTAATCTTGACAAGCAATACATGCATAAATTTCAAATTTTTGTATTACCACCAACGCTCATGATGTAATATGGATGGGGTGTGTATCAAACCCATAAAGCCAATTAAGGAAAAAATAATTTGAAATGCAATTATTAATTTTAATTCTATTTTATTTGCATGAAATAAAAAAAAAATAGTTAATTATTACAACATTCATAAATTGGTCTATATTATAATAATATTTATATAAAAAAATCATGCATAAAGCTTCATTTTTATGGCACCAAAATATGTGTTTTTGGTGTTCATAATTTTTCCACTCTTGAATTTTTTTGCTCACTTCATTAGCATAGATCTCTCACTCACCCATTATGGTACTCCCATTATGGTACCTCTTGATGCATAAAATTCATTGTAAACATATCATAAGTAGTTTTATAGTATTATGAAAAACTTTAGCAATAACATGAGATGTTATATCATTGTTATTAGATGCTACAAAAATGTTGCAATAACTTTAGAAAGATCCAACAATATTGCAAGATACTATGGTAGTGTTATGGGATGTTATAATAGTTTTATATGTAGTTTCACTATTGCTATAGGTAGTCCTTATAGAATATTTATTCTTAAAAATATATAACCTAATAATTTATTACTTATGTGCATACATCACCCAGACACATATTATTGGTTTTCAAATTGGTGCCTTGTCAAAGTTACTTTTTTTTTAAATAAAGGGATAAAAAATTATTGATAAAAATTCTATATTACAGAGTACAACTGAGCTCCCAACTAGGACTCAAAGAAACAAAATAGGCTAAAACCACCAAACAAGGTTGAAACCAGAAAAAGACAACAAAAAAAAAGCACATTAAGTCTGAACATCCTTGTAGATCAAATCCTAGAGGCATTGAGAGTCCCCAGATGGGAGACTCTCCTAATTATCGATAATACAAGGATCCAATAGATAAGAATCCCTTTTGGCCAGGTAATCAACAATCCCATTCCATTCCCTTGGAATATGCACAAAAGATATAAATTCAAACTCTTCACTCATTCTAAGAATCTAAATGGCCACATAGGCTAAATTCCAATTAACATCTTCCACCCTTTTATTGCTTAAAATATTAACTACAATTTGAGATTCAAACTCGCATATAATCCTGGACCATCCAAGAGAAAACCCCCTCTGTAATACCTTGATAATCACAAAAGCTTCAATAAAATTGTTAGAGTGAACACCTATATAAATGGAAAAGATAAAACTAACCATGCTAGAAGAATCTCTTCAAACACTGCCAAATTCAGCATGTCCAAGATTACCCCTGGACAACCCATCAGTATTAATTTTTAAAACTCCTCTAGGGGGTGGCCTCCACCTACCATCTCTCCTAACCTTCTTGCTGAGCTGAGGAACCCTGCTAGGGCTAGAAGAGTTCACACCATCCCCAAAGAGACCAAGGGCCTACTGTACCTTCTCCTCCCTAGATTCCAAAAGAGGGTCCACATCACATTTTCTATGGATAGTTTCCTGAACCATACACAAGATCCTTTTCTAGATCTGTTGAATAGCCAAATGACTACCCTAAAATATGCGATAGTTCTATTCAATCCAAATCTTCCAGATGATGCAAGAAGGACCAAAATTCCAAGCCACTCGAAGGAAAGGGTCCTTGGTCGAAGTTCTACCCAAACTAGGATAGTTCCAGGTACTCCACCAATGGTGCCAAATGTCTTTGGCAAGGGAGCAGTGGAAAATTAAATGAGAAGTGTCATCCTCATTTTGATCGCAAAGGACACAAAAAGAGATACCTAGAAATCCCCTCTTCCTCACGTTATCCTAACTGAGGCATTTATTACGAGCAGCTACAAGCCAGAGAAAGAAGTTACATTTTGGCCAAGAAAACTTATTCCACATATTTTTCCACCATGTGACAGGGAGACTCCCAAACCTTTGCTTATCAAGAACCTGATAACCTTATGCTACAGAGTAGATTCCCTTGGTATCAAGGTTCCAATCCATAATGTCTTTACCCCTCAATGAAGAACATGTTCTTCCCGTAAGAATAAAAACAAGCACATATTTGTCCTTGGAAAATCCCCCCTAGGGCAATTCTTACAAATATTTCCACATGTACATCTCCATATTTCCAAAATATAGGATTTTTTTAAAGTCCTCCACATGAGACCAGCCCGCTTCCAAGAAACAAATGTTTATGGAACGTAACCTGGGATATTGAGTCAAGATAGGAGGGTGGCCATCCCAAAAATCTTCCCAAAAAAGAGCATCTGATCCTCAGTTGCAAATCCAAAACAAATATGGCTTGATTAAATTAGCTCCTATTTTCATATTGTCCCAGATAATAGAATCTTTCCCAACCAAACTGACTCTAGGGATATCAACCTTAGAAATGGATTTCAAGATAATATTTTAGCCCAAATATTATCTTGAGAGGTACACCATCTCCAAAAAAGTTTCACAGCCAAATTTTGCCAAAAAAGAGTCATTTGTTGCAACCTAAGGCATCCCTCTTGAACTGGCCTACATATAGAATCCCACCTAACCAAAATCCATTTATATTTATCAAGTATTCCAAACCACAAAAACTATCTTGATAAAGCATCCATGTCCTTTATGAAACGAGAGGGAGCTATTTGCAAAAAACACTTGTAAATGGGTAGCACTCTACCTATAGAGGATAGTCATATAATGGTCTAGTGATTCACCTTCCTTCTAAACTTATCAAGCATAGACTACCAATAAATAGAGGATGAGATGAAATTGGAATGCCAAGATAATGAATGGGGGAGTCCTGACCTGAAATATTAGAATGTGAGCAATCATACCTTGAATAAGAGGAGGGGTATTGAAGAATAAAATATAATACTTGTCATCATTAATCAACTGTCTAGAAGCACCAAGATATATATCAAGATACCATATAATGTTACTAGCTTCCCTAATAATGACAAATCTAGTATCAAATTGAAGGTGGGAAAGAGGTAGAAAACTACTATCCCACTTCCACCCATCAATGAGACCTTTCCTGGCCTGAGACTTGATAAATCTTTCCAACCCTTCTGCCATAATGATAAATAAATAATGAGATAAAGGATATCCTTGCCTAAATCTCCTTGAGGCCTCAAACAGATCTGATGACTCATCATTAAGAAGAAAAAAAAATGAGGAAGAAGAAACACAAATCATCACCCATCTAATCCATTCCTTCTCAAAGCCAAAATTGGTAAGAAATTTTTGAAGAAAGGACCATCTGACCTGGTAATAGGCTTTGGCCATGTCCAACTTAATGAACATAGTTTTATCTTTAGAATTTTCCATCAAGTGAATAGATTTTATCCATGATTTTTTTGCCAACAACAAACCCACATTGCCCCTCAAAGATGATTTTACTCAATCATATCTTTAGTCTCTCAGCAATAATTTTTGTGATGATCTTATAGACAATATTGCACATAGAAATAGGCCTAAACATATCCAAGGAATTCGCTCCATATTTTTTAGGAATAAGAACCACAAAGGTAGCATTTAGATCCATTAGCATCTGTTTATTCTTTTGGGACTCATGGACCACCTCCAGAAGATAGAATTTTATTAACTCCCAAAACTCTTGATAAAACTCAATTGGGAATCCATTTGGGCTCGGGGCTTTCCCTTTTTTCATATTGAAAATAACATTTCCCAACTCCTCAAGGGAAATTGGATCCATCAAGTGCTCATTCATATCTCTAGAAACAATCGAGGGAATACATCTTAGCATAAGAATTTCATCCTCATCATCTAAGAGGGAGTCCTTCTTGAAGAGATCAAAAAACTACCTCCTAGTCTCTTCTGAAATATCCCTGAAAGAAGAGAGTATGACATCCTTAGAATACATAATATATTTAATCATGTTACCATTACGGTGAGCCTTAATTGATTTATAAAATAAGGCCATGTTCCTATCCCATTCTTAAAGCCAATCTACTCGAGATTTTTGTTTACAAAAAAAATCTTCTCTCAGTTCCCATTCAACAAGGTCTTTTGTAGCCTTAGATTCCTCAATGAGAAGCTCCTTCGTGAGTCCCTAATCTCTAATTTTCCTTGAATATTATTCCACCCTCCTAAGATCAACCAACTTAGCCAAGTAAAGGTTCCCAACATTTAGTCTATTTCATCTCTTCAATTTATCCTTAACAAATTGTAGCCACTTCATAAAGGAATATATAGCGGTGCCATGAGGAGGTTTGCCATTGGTCCACCAGCCTCATATGAAATCATGAAGCTTAGGATCCCAAAGCCAAATAAGTTGAAACTTAAAGAAGAATTCTTCTTTAGCCCTAACTCTAGAGTAGAGAGTTTGATATGCCAATGATAAGATCCCATACCCTCCAAAATCATAGAATTAGCACTTCTGTTACTACCCATCCAATAACTGGAGATCAAAAACCTATCCAGTCTCTCTGAGATGGAATCTTCTCCACATCTTCTATTGTGCTAGGTAAATATCCCATTATCCGACCTGATGTTAATCAAGTTTAGATCCTGAATATGAGCACTTAATATAGAATAAAAATACTCAAGATGATCAATCCCACTGCGTTTCTCCTCCAGATAAATGATATAGTTGAAGTCTCCAACAAAAATCCATGGGTACAAGGGAGCCAGATTTCCCACAAAGCCAATTTTCTCCCACAAATTCACTTTACCATTGTAATCAATCGGAGCATACACATTTGTAAGTAGGATGGTTTCACCAAATTCTTTATCATGCATGATCATTGAAATAGACTATATACTAGAAATCCAAGTAAGAGGAGAGATCTTAATCGAATCTCATAAACAAGCAATACCACTAGCATATCCACATGAACCAATACATTGGCATTGACCCCTTATCCATAACTTGGGAGCAATATTGAACATACTATCAGTAGCCAATTTAGTCTCCTAAATAAACACCACATCCGAAGAATGAACACAAACCAAATCATGAACAAATTTTTATCTGGGGATTTTGTTCAACCCCCTTACATTCCATGAAAGGATAATCATTTTTGGGGGTTAGAAAAATGAGATCCCAATATTCTCACCAATATTTACTCCACCAAAGTCTCCCCCATTAACTTAATTTTATCCTGGTCTTTCTTTCGATCCACCTTCATATTCTTATCTAAAACACATTTTTTAATTATTTTCTACTGTAATCCTAACACCGTAGGAGTTTTACAGTCCAAGGATGACTGCATCAATGCTTGAGTAGGAGAGGGCATAACTAAATCTATACCACTTTCCAAAATAGTTTCCCTTCAGGGCTAGATCCAACCATATCACCTATACTCAGAACCAAAGCCCTTTGTTCTTCATGTAAACCCCCTAGATCTAATTCTTTAGGTTCCACCTCAAGAAGAGACATTCGATTCGACCCTGTTATATCTACATCAGGTAGCAACATTTCAGGTATCTCCATGCACTAATTAATATCATATAGTATTTCAAAATGGTTGAGAAGAGCATTTGGCTGGCTATCCTTAAGGTCTCTTTTTGTCCTTCTTCCTCTTTTTTGGGGCTTTACTAGAACAAAGCCTTTATCAGGGATTTTCCTTTATCCAAATTTTATGCAGATCAAGAGGGCCTAGGATTTGAATCCATAGGTGGGATAAACTTAGGGCATTTTCTTTGCATGTGGTCATATTCATGGTAGATCCAACAATGAAATGAAAGGTGGGATAAACTTAGGGCATTTTCTTTGCATGTGGTCATATTCATGGTAGATCCAACAACGAAACGAAAGAGCTTCATAGTCAATTTTTTGAACTCATGTGTATGTAGTCGATCCAAACTATATTTCAAAATAATCTAGAATAATATTATTTAAATAAATTTCAACACAGATGCAAAAAAAATAGATTACCTTTCTATCCATCATCTGTTGTGACGGTCCAACCATCTTCCCAAGAAGATGGGCAATCATTACAAGATGGCATTTCTCTAAATTTCCAACGGGATCCATGGAAGTCGAACCCACACTAAAACCTATGATGATCTCTCCTCTTATGGGTTGAAACCCACATGCTAGTGTTTAAGAAATATTCCCACTTGGTTACATAAATAAGCACCCCCTTCAATTTTTTTGCTACGATCCACAAGACAAGAAAAAACCACCATAAAATAGCTATTTGCACCCAACATCACCTGCATGTCACCTTCAGGGTTCCAAGTCTTCCTAACCCAAGCCTCCATAAATGGAAGAGAAATTTAGATGCCCATAAATTTACCAAGAAGCAAATGTTATGGTTACATACTCCACATCTTTCACCACCGAGTCTGGTTTAACCACTAGAACCGGTCTGGCTTCACATCATTCCAAAAATCCATTTTTCTTTTACAAGTGATTCCCAACATGCAATGGAAAATCCTATTCCTTCCAATCATTTTTAGATGAAAAAAATCACTAGCATGAATGGTCTGTGATGGGCCTGATGCCATCACAACTTTCCTCCAATTTTTCAAACCTCGTCCAGAAACTGCTCAAAGTTACATTTTTATTTCAATTATTTTTTCATTTTTCTTCTACTTCTTCATTTATGTATAAATATACATTTACAAATATTTTATGTCATTAATCTAATAATTCTTTTTAATATAATTGTAGTCATATGAACTAGTAAATCACATTTTTTATTTTTCAAAGTTCAAATCCTAAGTCTAAGTGGACAAAAAAAACTTATAAACAAATATGTCATCCATGTATTAAGTATTAATATGTGCCAACACTATAACTATAAAAATCATCACTATCCATCTTACAAATTATCTCTAGAGTGAAATTATGAATTGTTTAAGTAATATGAAAGAGTGAAATTATGAATTTTTTAAGTAATATGAAAGGCTACTAGCTTGAGGAAAGGTTTAAATAGATCTCCTATAGTTATATCCCTTGATCCAACTTTAGTTCTTCCTATAGGAGAACTATATGGTAAACTAAAAGTATTTGCATAGTATCAACAAAACCATAATGGTAAACACATATATTGTAATCATCCCAATAATGATACCATAAAAGTAATTTTTAAGAGAGGATTGGTATGGATCATCCATGATTTTTTAGATATTTTCCCATCAAGACTAATTTTTCAAAAAAACTCCTATTCAACGATTTGATATTTCATTAGGGCTCTTAGCATTGAACTCATTTTTATTTATCACTTTTAAAGTGAAAAGAAGTATACATGATAGTGTGCAAGTGATTGTACATCATCAAAAGGGTCAACAAAACTCCCTACATAAATTCTTTAGGATAATGTAGATAGGTAAAACATGTAAAAGATAATGGGATATGATCATTATGATAAGGGAAAGGATATAAGAAACCCTACAAGAAAAATATGATATGCACATTAAAATGTGGATTACAAATAAATAAATAGATGGATGTGGTAGGAAATGATTTGATGGAAGAAATTCAAACTTTAATATTAATGTGATCATCCATAATTTATCCAATGGAGTGATGTGAATGGTTATGGCATTGCAAGATAACTTTTAATCTAGATAAATCCTAGATCAGAGTATGGTGAACCTTAACAAATATTTATAACTTTTAGAATTTATAATAGCCAAAGTATATAATCATTCTCCAATATGTTGGATAGATGTCGAACTACTATTGATGCACTTTACCTTGGATCTAAGAAAAATACATTGATATGATGACTACATGATTTCTTCTCAATATATTTGATCTCTTTCTAAAAGCATAAGTTCTAATAATTATATTATAGACTATACATTCATAAATGAAGAGTATGACCATTAACAAAAAGTTATAAAAGTTATAACCACTAGAGATTAAACTCATGAGATTACACAAATCAATGTGCACTAATCAATTATTACTAGATCCTATTTAGTCTCAAAGCTACTTTTTAGCTAAGAAACTTCAACAAAATCACTAGATTATGTGTGAGGGAAGGCCTCACACATGGTATGTCTATGAAGTAGATTTAGATAAGCAAAACTATAGTATCTATATCAAAGTGTGGCAATATCAATAGTCTTGTTAATAGAGCTTAGTTGTCAGGATGCACAACTATAATTTTAACTTACTAACTCACGAAGCATGGATAATAAAAATGAATTCTATATATTTGTATCATATTAGATAATGTTACTTATCCCTTTTAACTAAGAGTGAGTTATTTTTGATATTGAGCACATAAAGCATATTTTTCATGTGATAAATTGATGTATGAAGGAATATAACATCACTCATACCTATATTGATGGATAAAATTATCATCCATTTTCAGAGTAATTATTTTAAGCGTAATCATTTTAAGAAATAAATATTAATTAATTTTAGTCATGTGTTTATTAGCCTCTAAAAAAACCCTCATGTGATTGTGTTGTCATGAAGGATTTATAATCTATCTCTAAGGACATTTCTAATTTTTCTTGGTGTCTATTATGGGTTCTTACTAGAAGAACCTTAAGGAAAATTGTTTGATTTATAATTTTTAAGCACATGTTTTAGCTTCCCATAAATAAAATGCATTAATAAATAATAAGAATATTTGACATACTACTACTACTTATAGTTCAAGTACTCCTAGTTATATTTCTTTATAAATCCATCACATTCTTGTGTTTGAATTATATCTTGCCTTTTTGACATAAAATCAAGTCTCAATCCTCCTTTATGTTCACCTCATGAATTTCTTACTCTTACTAAATTAGATTCATAAGAGTCTCAAATAATATATTATTATTAGTGGTGTTTAATTTTATCACAAATAAACTAAATGCAAAAGGTAGATCTTTGATTATGATAGGCACAATAAGGTGTTATAACACTATTTTTCCTAAAACTTGGAGTAGGATCCATAATTTAGTAATCCTAATAAGATGTACTCCATATTTTAATTTATTTTTATATTCAAGTAGTATAATTTATTCTATAAATTAAAAAAAAAATTTGAATCTTATTCTTAAATTTAAAGACATGTATAGTTTATCCTATCCTTCAGTTTATCCCATCCTTCTTTTGTGATAGTGGCATCATGTATGTAAGGTTGTATCTCATAAGATACACCAAACATGTTGACGAGTCACAATTTCTAATCCATATTAGAAAATGTTATATATTCATTAGCATATATGGCATGCCTTAGTGTGTCTTCTAAAATACTCAAGGCGAATCTTGAATTTTATCTTCCACTAGAGATAGATATTGATTCTTCATGAGTAGTTGGGAATTAGATATCAAGACTTTTAGGGATTTATTTATATTCTAAACATAATTTATACAAGAAATTCAACTCGAAATTTTACTATAAAATTCAAACACAAATAATTTTTTAAAAATGTACGATAAAAATGGTGACTTGCATTAATACAAGCTTCCTTATGTTCACTAGTGTCTATAGGATGAAAATTGTTAATCATCATCCCCTCCACAATGTACATAAGAATTATATTCAATGAATTTTGTGCACCTCTTTGAAGTTCTCTTCATACTACATGACTAAAAGGGCACATAGAAGGAAATGCATTTTACGTTTTTATTCAAAATGTGATAGTAAAACCTCAACGGATGTATGTTTTATAGGGTATCTTATAGAGAATGTATGTTTTATAGGGTATATTACAGAGAAAAATAGAATTTGTGTGCATAACTCATAAATAGAAAAAAAATAACTTAAGTATTTATAATAACGAATACATTATTTGATTCATGAAAATACTTTTGTATTACAACAAATATTAAATGGTATTTATTTATAAAATACTTTGATATAAAGCATAACTTATATAAATGATTGGATTTTCATAATTAATACCTTCACAATGATCCTCAATAATTATAATAACAATGTATGATACTAGTTAACACAAAGCAAAATATTATCAATGTATGATACTAGTTAACATAGAGCAAAATATTATCTCATAACAAGTAAAATTGCTTTGGAAAGAGAAAAATAATCTAAGTTGGAACTTTTACAACCAATATTTTTTTATGTAGGTTAAATATAATATTTTGGGTGTGTGTTTTCCTAATAATGCATTAATTAATCAATAAAAGATGAAACTATAGCATGGATTATATAAATACACATTGTCTTGTTTAGTAATATTTATTATGGTTTGAGCACTAGCCTAAAAAGTACCATGTGCAACATTACAAGTTTATTAAAAGAAAACGGAACATATTTTAATGAACAAAGTTGAACCTAATATTATAGTTTAATCAAACATGTCCTCTTTGGTACTCCTCTCAAATATACTTTGTATTTATTTTGGAATTAAATGTTTCCCATCATCCTTACATCCTTACAATTAATACTTGGATGAAAATATGTACAATATCAATACATAAGGGGTACAAAATCTTGTCATATTTAGATATATTTCATCCATGCAACTCAAAAGAGAACTAATGAGTGGATGCCTTCTTTTTGAAGTGCACATAGATGAAATGGAAGTCTCTCATTTCTTAGGAATGTCCTTTCTTGGAGAAGTATATAGATGTATTTCCTAAGGAACTTCTCGAATTACCTCCTCAAAGAAAATTTTCCTTTTTTATAAATATCTTACCTAGGGGATAACCTCAATAAAAAGCCTCTTATAGGATAACCACTATGGATTTTTTTAAATTAAAAATCAAATTGAATGAATTATTGTACAAGATCTTAATCATGCCTAATGACCCACTTAGGGTACTCCAGTTATTTTTTTTTTTAAAGAATGATATTCTATGACTTGCATTGGTTATATAATGCTAAATAAAGAAATAGTTAAGGATAGATACCCTCTCCATAAGACCAATAATTTTTACAATAAAATAAATGAGGAAACTATTATTTTAAAGATAAATCTCATCAGGGAACCACATATTGAGAATAAATAAATAAGACATACCAAAGATTTCTTTGAGGATTTAGGTATGTAAATTATGAGTTTATCATGGTATCATTTGGCCTTACCAATGTGGTAGCATCCTTTCTAAACTTGATTAATATTGTATTCTAGTATTACCTAGATTTGTTATCATCTATTTAGAGGATATTATGATATACATTTACTGAGATAGAGCATTTGAAACATATCATAACAATTATGAATAAAGTATGGGAACATCAATTTTATGGAAATTTACCCAAGTATGTTCTTTTACATAAACATATACACTACCTTTGGCATATTGTGTCTATTGAAGGGATACTAGAATACCCAACAAATGTTAAGACCATTTTAGACTTGTTGACTTTATGAACTATTCACAAGATGTCACATGTTATTGTTGTCTACAACTTCTATTTTATGCCCTTTCTTATAATATTTCTATTTATGGTTGTCTACAACTTCTATTGTATGCCCTTTCTTATAATATTTCCACCAATATAGAGCTACTTTAGTCATGTTCATAACTAATAATGAAGTAGTCTTATATTCTAAGGATAAAACTACTAGAGAAAAGTATGACTCTAGTTTACTTAACCAATTTTTCATTTAATCACAATCACCCATTACATTAAACTTGGATATTATGACCCTTTCAAGTTCCTATCCAACTATTTACTCACCTTGGACCTCCTAGTGCTAGACCCTTTAGGTTTTCTAGCTGCTTCCTCTATCCTACCTAATCTAGTTTCTCTTCCCCTATCTAAGTCTTTGATGACCCACTATTGTCAAAAAATAAATTCCTATTGCTAGACCATCTCTTCCCTTTTTTGGTCCATGTGAGTTTGCATTAATTGAACAACTTTTGCAATTTCCCCTCCTCTCTAACATGTTCATTTGGAATAGGTTCACTCAATCATTTCATCCTTCTTTCACATTGAGGACCTTCTCATCTTAATCCTAACCTTGGTAGATCTTTCGATTTTTTCTTCCTCCCTGTCTCCCATAGAATTTCATGAAGATCCACCTCGTAGCATTCGTGCCATTTGACCTATAGGTGAAAGAGGTAAATTATTAGTTTTGCATTTTACTTGAACAAATTTCTAATTTAGAATCTACAACTTAGAATCACTTTGCTATGATACCAATGCAACAACCCAAGTCTACTCACTTGGTTGCATTGCAAAAATAATCTAGATATTTCTTAGGGGTAATTTATTTTCATTAAAGTTTATTGTTTCATTAAAAATGCTTCCATGTTCATATCATATGCTAGCAGATGCTTTCAATTTCAAAGCAAATATATTCTACCCAATAAATATTAGCATAGAATTTTTAGTTAGTATAGGCATATCAAACCACTTTTGGGTTTAGTACTGCTGAAGATAGCCACCCAAGTGGACAATATTGGCCACATCTCGTAAAGGTGCTAATTTGTGGATTTGACTCATCTAATATATTAGACTTTGGTTCTGGATTATAGATCGATTATTGTCTATGGCCATAACACATAGAGGGGAACACTTTCTTCCCATATCCCTTAGCATTAGTGAACCCATGACCTAATAGGTCGACTTGTTCTACATTAGTATGCAAGGATTCAGGGTACATAAGCCTCCATAACTAACTAAATATTCCCTAACTACCTAAATATTCCCTACCCAAATTAAATTAGTATCATATCAATACCCTAACCTTGGACTTCAACATTTGGAGCTCATCCAGTGAATCTGAAATGATCGAACCATATCGTACTGAAATTGAGATGCTCCTTGTAGTTCGATCGACATTGCCAACTTTTCCAAGTCGTGAAAAACCCACAACTTGGAATATCATCATGCATACCCATGTATACCAGTACTTATGCAATCAATAATCAATGTGGTAATTAATTTTACCACATGGAATCCCTCCTTTCATACTAGTTCATCTGGTAACAGGATTCGATATTTTTAGTTCTTAGGATTCACCTATTGTGAAATCTCAACTTCGCACGCCTCCATCGTCCTTGTGCACTTTTTCATGTAGGCTTCATTAATTGAGCCTCTTATTTAAAGGACTTCAACGAGAACTAGATTTTGATTAGCTAGGCCATCATAAATATGACTTAGTTCATGCTTGCCATCTCCTTAGACACAAGAAGGGTGTAAAACTGCTCCCTCTTTGTGATTGAAATCACTGCCTTGGTCTAGATCCTCCATGTTTTGAGAGATATTACAAGCAATAATGTCATTATTTTGAGGATCAATGCTTTCACTTCTCTCGCATGGGCTCGAGAAGAAATCCACCCCTTGTGATCCACTAGACTATGACCTTTGCTTTTGCACAACTTGAGATGGCATCCATGGTGTTGTGTAGCAAGGAAGAAAACAAAAATGGTTGGAAAAGGGGATGGGAGGGTGGAGTCATCTAAATATGTCTTTCTTGGAGTAGGAGTTGCTCTATCCATAGAGCCTCCTGAAATATTTGAGGGAATCTTCTTTCCCTAGATTGTAGTAGTAGGAGGCTTATATTTGATCTAAGAGCTTGAATATAGTATAGGTGAGCCTGGGAAGGTTATGGTTGGTACTCGAGGGATCCTTTTCCAACTCCTTTTGAATCGTATCTTGAAATCTATGATGGATTCTAAATAGGCCTTCTTGATGAATGAGAGGTGCATCAAGAGTTAGAAGGGATCCAAAGAGCATTCAAATATGTTGATGAGAGATCCCACCAAATCCAGCCATGAGCATATGGATTTCTACCCAAGGGATCGGTACCACAATAGCACCCTCCCTTCTAATGATAAGATCATAATCATGGTAATGACATCTTCATGCATTATACCATGAAGGGTCGCTAGTGCGCAAACATCTTTGAGATATTTTTGAGCAATTTACAAGGTGCCATTATATTTGGACAAGAATTTTAGGGAACCCTTAGGAATCCTATGCCAGCATTGGAGGTTTAGTGGAGGTTTAGTGGACTAGGGTTATTCCACTAGGGAAAACATGGTTGAGCCCTCTTGGAACTAGTCTTCAAAGGTCCCGACTCTTCTATTGGATTGAAATTCGAAGTCACTATACGAACATACTATCTTTGCTAGTGAGGTCAATGTTGTTGTTCATCGCACCTTGAGTCCTCTAGGATGTTTGAATATTTAGCATGAGAAGGTTACTGGTCTCATGATCTAGAAGTATCGTGTATTCAAATTTTCTAGGTTATTTTGAGATGATATGGGCAAATCAGAGTGTCAGGCAAATCAAAGTGTCACCAAACTCTTATTGATGGAAACTCACTAAGTTCCCTAGCAAAGTCACCAAAAACTATTGGTCATCAATCTGATACCACACAAAGGGCAGGGGTGGACTAGCACCAACATCAAACGATAATCGATTTGGTATGGGACAATCGATCTTTGAAGATGACCAAAGAGAGGAAAGAGATAGGAAAATGGTCGTAGTGGTATAGCTGCACAAAATACATGCAAGCCTAATACCATGTGTGGAATCACAAAAACAACACCTAAAAGATCATTCTATGATGCTTTTGACAAGATCTTAAAAGTGGTGGGTGTAAGTTAAATTCTAGAACCAAAAAGTAGGTACATGAAATACAGGATGCTGAATTGGAGCGCTCCTATCCAACTAGTGCTCCTATCCAACTAGCTTTAGTAAAAGTAAACCCTCAACCTATATTTATTAATGCACACTCCCAAGTCACTAAGCAAATCCCACAAAATCCAGACTACAAAATAATATGATACCACTCAAATGACTAAAGCAAAACATCAAGGTAAAATAAAGGTAAAATCAAAGATCAAACAATGATGAATCTATATTTACACTATGGTAAAAACCTTATATATGAATTATAATGGCTACCCTTAGGAATGATCAACATTCCACTATATTTATGTCTTAGGCCTTTGGATTCACTGATATTTATGCCTAATTCATTAATCACTATCTACATTGCCTTATAGCTTAGTCTAATAGTCCTCTGGATAGACAAGGAATGACAGGCATTAATCACCTTAGAAGAAACGCACCTCAAATCTATTATTTCTACATATGAGGATCGATTAATGCAAAGCTACAATAGTAGGTACATTGCATGCCAGGCAGGTGCTTTATTTATCCTTATTTCAACTCATGTAGACATCAGGGAAGAGGGCAAAATTTTATCCAAAGCTCTACCCAATTGGTGTTCGTATATTTTACCCAAGATGGATGGGAGTTTCTGTCTTCCCCAAGGGTGGGGTTACACAACTATTTCACCCTTGCCAACTACTTTAAAGGTTTTCCTAATGAGTGGGTGGGCTTTTTGGATAATTTCACCCAAGGCAAAGGGCAGATCATCCGCTCGATCTATCATTTGTCCTACTTTAGTTCATCATATTCCTGTTTCTTTAGTCTGCCCATCACTACATCATATATCAATTGATATTTTTTTACTTTCCATCAATGTTCCTCAAAATTTTTGTGAACTCCTTTAAAAGTATCATCTTTGCAAAAATGATGTGGGTGCAGTGGAGAAAAATTGCACCCACACTCTTGGCAACTCACAAGGATTTTCCTCTTGCGATAAAGAAGAACCCAAAAAGCTATATCTTGAAATACACAAAACAAAATGATGAATGGAACAGAGAGGGTACAAACAAAAGCAATTGAGGGAGGCTGCAAGACAAAGGAAGAAGAAAGCCAAAAGTGAATGTAAAATGAGGAGGAGGAAGGTAGAAGAGAAGAAAATAAGGGAGAGGACAAGAAAATATAATAAGATAAACCAAGAGAGGGGAACAAGAGGGGAATAGGAAAGGGATGGAAACACAGAAAGTAGTAGAAGCAAGAGGACAACTGCTACTAACCTTGTCAGTTGGCACCAACAAAAAACTAAAGAAAGAGAAAGAAGAAAATTATGCATAGAAAAAAAAACGAAGGTGATCCATGAGACACCCCACATATTGCATTCCCATTAACATACCCCATCAAGGATCATGGAGTATTCAGGAAAAAATAGAATACCAAAGGCATTTCCAGTTCTGGTGCAACACTTATTTTTGATGCAATCTCATATGAAACTAATTTTTTCATCTCCACTCTTCCAAGGAATCCTCAGTCGCAACACCATTCTTCCAAGGAATGCTCAGTCGCAACACCATTCTTAGATTCATGTTCCTTAACTCATGCTACTTCTACCCTTTGAGGTGCCTTTTATAAACCAATTTTCCCTTTATATAAGGAATTGAAACTACTTTCAATTTAAGCATAGAGATGCTTGAATTGCAAGCCTTAGATCCATTGGGTATGGGGTAACAACAAAAAAGAGGAAAACTTAGAGAACATGTATGTGTTTCAACAACAAAGAATTTTGATGGTCCTCTTCTAGTCACCAACAGCACCTCATCTCCTTCTTACCCCTATGCGTGATGGTATCGGCCCCGAACCATTGGGCTAAACAAATCCCATTACGTGAGATACTTGGCAACACCTTTATTAAATGGGTGGGGGCCCACCCCATTATTCAGACTCATAAAGCACATCGAGAGGGGCCTCTGTATTTGGCATCTCCATAATCCTAGAAATCGTTAACGTTGTTCCTCTCAATACACTTTTTTGAGAACTAATTACCTTCGAAATTAGGTTGGCAAATTTGAAATAAATACTTCTCAAAAAGCCTCCTTGTCAGGTGATGCTAATCAGTTCATAAGGCTCAGAGCTGGATCCCGAATGACTCGAGGTGATCGTTCATGATTATTTTATCCTCCCAGCTTGAGGTTTCGCCTTAGAATAATAAGACCGATGCCTTTTTTAGTTGTCCCTCATGGCCTAGTTATTCCTTCATGATGTAGTGTTTTTTGGAGTGATAGCATAGTGATGTTCGTCCCCGCACTGGGTCTGTTGAAATTCCAAGAATGGGATGGTCGGGCCCCACATTGAATATATAACTAGGTCGTAGGGGAGGTGATGTCAATAGTTTCATGGGTTGCATGGCAGGTTTATTCATGGGGTGAATGTAGGGTCTATCTAATAGTCATAGGAGGACTAGGAGTGAAGCTGGCCCCAGTGGGTATGGTCCAAACGAATGCTAGGAAGAGTCCCCTAGGCAATGGGATGGGCCTCATGGTAGGAGGATTACCTTAAGCACCTTTATTTATCAATCAACTTATGTGCACAAAATTGTGGTGTGAGTGACATGCCACAACCATCAATTCGCTCTAGAGCTCATCTAGTGAATCTAGAATGACTGAACTATATTGTACTAAACTTGAGATACTCTTTGTAGTATGATCGATATTGCTAGCCTTTCCAAGCCATGAAAAACCCACAACTTGGTAGATCATCATGCATACCAGTACTTATGCAATCGATGATCAATGTGGCAATGAATTTTTCCATGTGGGAGCCCTCCTTTTGTATTGGTTCATCTAGCAATAGGCTTTGATGTTGCTAGTCCAATGTTGCTAGTCCTTTGGATTAGGCTTTGATGTTGCTAGTCCTTAGGATTCACTTGCTATGAGATCCTAGCTTCACATTCCTCAACCATCCTTGTGCACTTGTTCTTGTAGGCTTCATTAATTGAGTCGTGTTCTCGTAGGCTTCATTAATTGAGTCTACTACTGAAATGACATTCTCAAAAATTGGATTCTAATTAGCTAGGCCATCATGAATATGACATGGCTTGTACTTTTCATGTCCTTAAACAAGAGAAGGGTGCAAAAAAGCTCCCTCTTTGTGAATGAAATCATCCTTGACCTGGTCCATATCCTTCATTTTTAAGATAGGGGTGCAAGCAATAAGATCATGATTTTGAGGTTCAGTGCTTGCATTTCTCCCACATGGGCTCAAGAAGAAATCCACCCATTTTATTTCATCATACTACAACCTTTTCTCTTGCATAGCTTTGGATGGCATCCATGGTGGGTGTTGTGTAGTAGGAAAGGAAACAATAGTGATTGAAAAATGGGATGGAAGGGAGGAATAATTTGAAGATTTCTTTCCTACTTGGAACAGGAGTTTCTCTACCCTTGTCACAACCACATTCTGTCAACGTAAAAACAACAATATTTTTATAAAACATCACCACTTTGCTCTTGTTCCTCTACCCTTGTCAAAACCACATTCTGTCAACGTAAACACAACAATATTTTTATAAAACATCACCACTTTGCTTATGAACCCATCATGATATTAGTTTAGGCATACTAAATAGTCACCACTGCAGCTGGTGTATTTATATCAACGTAAGAACAACAATTATTTTTATAAAACATCACCACTTTGCTTGTGAACCTAGACATACTAAATAGTCACCACTACAGTTGGTGTCTTAAGTGCTCGGTATTGGCCACATCCCGCAAGTCACTATGTAGGATCCTTACAAGTCTATCTGGAATCTAGTGAAGGGTTATCTATTTAGGGCCCATAACACCTGAATGGAGTATGTTATCTCCCTTGTCCAAAGGGTAAGATTCGCAATATTTTAAGTTCTTGAATCTTAGCTTTGGATCCAACGTTTGTATTCCAATGCTAGCCATTGACCCTCTACTAAGGTTTGGCTAGAGTCCGTCATCGCATGGCTTAAGGACTAGATGTTCAGAATCTATCTTTGATTTATGATAATGTTGCCCATACCATCTATCGAATTTTCCAACTGCATGACTAGCACTCTAGTCAGGCATCCCGTTGGCACCTCCCCAACACGAGTGGATAAACTGAACATCCTCACACTAATTGACTATCCACATGGAGCAACGTCCCATACCGTCGCTCTTTACACTCAAGAGCTTGAACTTTCCCATCCTTAAGAGCTAAAGTACAATGACACAATCACAATTAAATCACGCCCCATACCGCCGCTCTTTACACTCAAGATCTTGGACTTTCCCATCCTTAAGAGCTGGATTAGAGTGACACAGTCACTACGTGACTTAGTGTGATTGGATAGAATAAGTCCTTGCTTGACTTATTCTTTACAAGAGCAAAGTTTTTACATTAGGGTACTCCAACTCAACTGAGTTCGTCCTTGCTTGACTTATTCTTTAAGAAGAATAAAGTGTTTACAGTGTTTACATTAGGGTACTCCAACTCAACTGAGTTCGTCCTTGCTTGACTTATTCTTTAAGAAGAATAAAGTGTTTACAGTGTTTACATTAGGATACTCCAACTCCACTGAGTTTGTCCTTGCTTGAGTTATTCTTTAAGAAGAATAAAGTGTTTACATTAGGGTACTCCAACTCAACTGAGTTCGTCCTTGCTTGAATTATTCTTTAAAAGAACAAAGTGTTTACATTAGGGTACTCCAACTCAACTAAGTTCCATGAGTTTAGCTCACTGATTTTTGACGTTATTTTCTTAACTCTTCTCATATTCAAATAATAAGAAGAAATATCCAATATAAAAACATTTCCTTTAGAGAAATATTATGCCTAAATAACTTAAATTAAGTCACTTTTCCATACTAACTAACCATCTACATCATTAAAATAAATATTCAAAAGTAAAACTAATTTGTAAACTAATCATTTCGTATACTATTTAGACATTCTCCTTTAAAGGAATAAAATGAAACCTTTAAAATAAGGTTGATTTCTATATTTAGCCGTAATAAATACAAACCAACTCAAGAGAATTTTAAATTTAAAATAACGTCGATTTCTAGATTTAGCCATGTAATCTAGCCATAATAAATACAAATGAACTCAAGAGAATTATAAGACTTCAAGAGAATTATAAGACTTCGTTTACAATCTGTAAGAAAAATTTAAGTACTCCAAATAGACTTTCGCTTAAGCTTGTAGAATTATAAGACTTCGTTTACAATCTGTAATAAAAATTTAAGCACTCCAAATAGACTTTCGTTTAAGCTTATATATTCCAAAATTTAAGCACTCCAAATAGACTTTCGCTTAAGCTTATATATTCCAAAAGGTGTGTTTCATAAGTCTTTAGAACATAATTTTTTAACTAGATTTCTACAACTTCAACTGTGTATTAAACATTCTAATATCTAATAATAAAAATTAAAAAAAAAGCTGTCATTCTGTTTAAGCAAGACAAAATTCCATAGCTTATAAGAACTATTTTTATGTCACGAAAACACAGCCATGAACCCTTTAACTAAAGTTCTATACCTTTAACTAAAGTTCTATATCTCAAAAACTATATGTTTTTGTATTTATTTCTAAAAGTAGAACTACCTCATACATCTCCATATGCAAACTGTTTAGAGAGATTCATAAACCTAAACTGTTTAGAGATATTCATAAACCTAAGATTACCGACATCATATTAAGTTACGAATACTAAGGTACCGACATCATAATATTAAGTTATGAATACTAAGGTACCGACATCATAATATTAAGTTATGAATACTAAGGTTCCAAGTAGAGCATGCATTTATGTTTCTTCAGCCTTCAAATGTATAATGGAAGCAGAAGTACAGCATAGCAAACCTTTTAAATCAAAAATTATTTTAACTCAATTAATACCAGGCAGGATCGAACATGAAAACCATGTTATTTTGCCTACTTATCTCAGACATAAATTTGGAACAATTTTCCTCTGCGAGCTCTACCATTCGATGAAACTCTACCATTCGACTTCGTGGGTTAATCAGTTCCACCGAGCGCACACCCCATGCTGTCCTCGGCAAAGTTTGGGCTAAGAATAGGGTCCTTTTTATTTTCTAAATGACATACTCAAAAAACATACCACACAACGAATGCAATGCACAGCCAACCAAAAGTTTGTTTCAAAATTAAACACTACATAGATTCATTCAACCAAAAGCCAGAAATTCTCATACTATTTGTAAAATAAATTCTAAAACCCAGATTCTCATTCAACACAGCAAAATCTCAAACAAATCTGTGAAGAAAATAAAATGCAATTAAATCGCGTCACGGCAAATGTTTCGGTTATTGTCAGCGAGGGAGAGAGGTTCGGAGGAAATAAAATTTAAGTCACAAAACACTTCGGACGGTTTTCACGCGAGGAAGGGAGCTTCGGTGAAAGTTCTCCCGAAGTACACTTCGGAGAAATTATTGTCGAAGTAAATCTACTTCGTGGAGAGTACTCCCGAAGTATGTACTTCGGAGAAAACTTGCCGAAGTAACTGTTTCGCACAATTTTCTTTCGAAGTGAAAATGTTTCGGAAAGACAAGTGTCGGAATGTGCTTCGGCACAATCAAATAGACCCGAATTTTTTCTGGATCGAACGGGTATTTTGCCACTTCGGGACAAACTCTAATTGGGAGATGTCTGCAGACAAAACAATACTTATTTTGCCACTTCGGGACAAACTCTAATTGGGAGATGTCTGCAGACAAAACAATACTTCGAGCCCGAGAACAAATATGCAGAGACCCGAATTTGCGGAACAAATATATTATATATTAAATATAATGCCCGATTACAAAGGGCTTTCTTCTGAAGCGAATACAAACTTTTGCAAGATAAACTTTTGCAGGATAGAAACACGGATTTTATCTGGAGACTGCTGCTCCACTCTCCGGTTTTTGGCAACTGCTGGTTTCACCCTTCTATTATTCTGCTGGTTGAAACCCTAGCTCTGCGGCTGCCCCTCTGCTCGCTATTGCTCTCTGCTGCTCTACTCCAACCTCTATCCTCCTCCTCTACAAAATGAGGAAATGGCCCAGTATTTATAGGCGAGGGATGAGAAAAGAAGGCGGGATAAATTTCTTGGGCCGACTGACAAGAATTAAATGCAAAAGTAAGGTTCTGTCCAATTGTCGAACACCCTAGCTTGAATAATAAATGCCCCGATCTGCGAATAAATGCCCCGATCTGCGCGCCTGAATTCCGCTTCGGCCGATTTCGCTGCCGAAGCATTTTCCGAAGGCAATTCGGAGATGCTTCGCGTCGAAGCATTCGGATTTAATATTTCCAACAATCTTCGTTTCCAGGATTTTTAGAAAATTTATAATGTTTCCTTTCAAAGATTCCATCGTATAACAAGAATACATTCCCAGATTTTTAGAACAAGAATACATTCCCAGATTTTTAGAAAATTTATAATGTTTACTTTCAAAATACTATATGAATAGTTTCTTAAAAATTAATAAGGAACTAAAAACCTTTTTATTTAATTATATTATCTTGACAGCACTGCTATAGTTTAATCTGGCAGCTTTCATTACACAGAATCTAATTTTCCTGGTTTTTACCAGCGTCTAACTTGCTTATGCATCCATTAAATGGGAACCTTCTCTTAGATGGTTGAGTCGTTCGTTCTCCAACTTGCTTTCTTCCCCAATCCGAAATAAGAGCCAGCATATATGGCTTAACCCGTTTCCAATTTAAAAAAGAGGCGCTTAATGATCCATTGCCACCTCTCATTATTTTGCCAAGTTTAGGAATGTTAACGCTTCCAGGTGGAGATGGTTAATTCTTCCATTTGGATTTATTATTATTAAATATAATGGACTTTTATTTTCTTCGCTCCTCCTTATCTTTATTTTACACATTTAAAACTTATGGTCATAAGTAAGTTAAGTCTTCCCTTGTTTCTATTATCTTAGACGTGGATGAACTTGGGCTTAGCCTCTAAGCTCTTAAAGGTAATGGTACTTTGCTAAATATTTTTATTATATTTTATTTATATTTTTTTTAATTTATTTTGTTTATGTTTTTTTAATTATTTTTATTATATTTTATTTATGTTTTTTTTAATTTATTTTATATTATATTTTATTTATATTTTTTTTAATTTATTTTGTTTATGTTTTTTTAAATATTTTTATTATATTTTATTTATATTTTTTTTAATTTATTTTTTTTTATGTTTTTTTAGTTACTATTTCTATTATCACTATAATATAGTTATTTATTTATATGAGTGTAATTATATATATATTTTTAATTTTTTTATATTTTCTTTTTTAAGTTAATATTTGAACAATAATTTAAAGAAAAATAAATATCATACAAACATATAATCAATCATATCAGACAAAATGTAATGTAGATGCAAATCCTACGATGATGTTTCATGTACCCACGGACCAAAGTGCATATCCCACTTATCTGGCTCTGCAATCCGTTGCCTTGGACAAAAAGATGAGTGCTTTTTGAGTGCTTTCTTCCATGTCCGACACGGATCCTATACCTACACCATAAAATCCTATACCTACACCATAAAAACTGAATGGAAGATCCAAAACCCAAAATTGTCATATCAAAGTACATAATCTTTTTTTTTTTAAATATGCTTAAAATCCCAAGCTAATATTAGCTCGGGCATACTAACTTCGAAGCAATTTCGCACTTCAAAAATGGCCACCATTGAATTTAATGTCTTGATGTCTTAAATACTCGGGACTGACCACATCCCGCAAGTCACCATATAGGATTCTGACCCCTTTTATGAGTCAAACTTGGTCAAACTTAAAATCTGGTGAACGTTGTCTTTTTAAGACCCATATCACTTGAAAGGGGTACACTATCTCCCTTGTCCAAAACTGTATGATTCACAATATTTAAAGTCTCCGACACGTTTGCTTTGGAACTAGGGTCGGTATGTTAGTGCTAACCCTTAACCCTCTGCTAAATTTGGCAAAAAGTCCACATCATATGGTTTAAAGACTAGACATTCAAAACCTTTCTCAGGTTGAGAGTAATGCTACCCATAACCATCTACCGTTGTATCTTCCAACAAGATGAATAGCTCTCTAAACATGCAAACTTGTTACCTGAGTGGATTGTTGAATATCTTCAGTTACTAACTGATTATCCACCTGGAGCGACATCTCATACCATCGCTCTTTACACTCGAATCTTCGTCCATGAGTAGCTGAAATACGATGACACAATTTCACGTAAATCATAAAATTAAGAAAATTAACCATTGTTTAGAAATGTAATAAATTTATACCAAATTTTATGTTTTTAAAATTTATGGCTTTATAAAAAAAAAAAAGACTTTGTTTCTCTAAAAAAACTATATTACACTCGAAATAATAACAATTCTATTTTATTAGACTAAAAATAATAACAATTCTACTTTATTAGACTAAAAATAATAAATATTTTCTAATCAACTAATTCATAATAATAAATCAAAATAACAATTCTACTTTATAATTTTATAATAACAAATATTTTCCAATCAACTTTATAATCTTCACTACTTTATAAGTCCTTATTAAGGAATCAATAAATTTTATAAAATAATAACAAATATTAACAACTCAACTTTATAAAATCTTCCAAAAAAAAAAAAACCTATTTTATTAAAAGACAATTTAATATATCATATAACAATTGAAATATTTTTTTAAATTACCATTACCACATGAACACATAAACAGATATGCCTATAGTTTATTATTACTCTATTCCTGATAAACTAGTTATAGGAATTATTTATTATTATTATAAATATTTATAAAATATTAAGACAAATAAAAACATTCGTCTACTCCATAAAACATAAATTTTCACACCCTTAATTTACGCTTAAATTTTAAGCGTATAGTTCTCAGATAAGGTAATGTCTATATCATTTACCTTTATAAATTACTCGCGTCAATTATTAATTCATAATGATTTTAGGTATCTAAACCTTATTATAAATTAAAAATTCCATAGCTTCTTGTCATTTACAAACATCCTCATATATGCCAAAATAAAACTAACATAAATCTTTAAGTCCAATGCTTACGTTTTTAACTATGTCTTAAAACATTAAGCGCATTATAATATTTGAACATTCCAATTATTTCATAGTTTAATAATAAGGTAAAAAAAAAATACCATAAGCACATTATAATATTTGAACATTCCAATTATTTCATAGTTTAATAAGGTAAAAAAAAATACCAATAGAAGGTAAAAAAAAAATACCAAAGAGAATCCCATTCATATTTTAAGAGCTTAAATGTTTACATTTTGTCGACAAGTATGGATGATGATTATTTAGTTCATCGCGTCTCATCCGAGCCTAAACTATGTATCACTGTTACCTTACACTAAGTCTGATTTAATATAATTTCTAATTGTTATAAATACCTATCTACCAGCTTATCTCAAATATAATTTCTAATTGTTATATATACCTATCTGCCAGCTTATCTCAGAGATAAAATTTATACAGCAAAAGCATTTTCAAAAGCATCCGGACTTATAGAGGAAGACGACACATGATTATATTACCGCTACCCGGTACCCGTGTTTCTATTAATATAAAGATTTTTCTAAAGTTTGTTTTAGTACCCAGCGTTGTTTTGATGTACACCTCATTGCCACGGATACACAGAGCAATTTTCTTATAGCTCATAACAGCTAGGTTATAAAAATTAAAATATGTCTTCTTTAATATCTTCCATTTATTTATCTTTGCTAAAATTTATAAATGTTTTATCATCCAATTTTCCTGGTAACACTCCATACAAGATATGATTGAAGATTATTATTCCCCTGACGCGTTTTACTGGCAATCTTTTAAAATCCTATAATTATATATATATATATATATATATATATATATATAATTTTCTTTATTCTTCATTTCCAAAGTCCCGGCATTTCTCAGATATTAGACCGCATTGCCTTTGGTTTTCAATTAATAGAATCGAACTTATTATTTACGAAACTTAGAGCTTACAAGAGATCTTTCCTAACAGATATTAATTATTTGAAGACAACTATTCGTAAAATGGAGAAACATTTCTCTAAAATTGCAATCTATATATTTTTTTTTTTTTAAATATTCTGGCAAGCAATCTATATGAAGTTATCAAACGCAGACAGGGATTTATATATATACATATACTTGGGATATGTTTTTCGTAAATCCCAACCAGAACCCATGTCTCCAAATAAATTAATTTAGTAGTTAAAAAGATTTAAATTTTACACTCACAATCTAAAAGACTGCAATTCGCATATAGCCATCAAATATGTTAAACAACCATAAATTTTAATTAATTCCATACTCATTTTTCGATGTATTCTATCTGGTAACTGTATGACAGACTCTTGTACTGCACAATCTAATATTATAACTCCTGCACCCCTTTATTAAAAACAATTATCTGGGGCTTAAGACTTCTAACATGATAACATGATATAACATGATAACAACTCTTTTATCTAGGGCTTAAGATATCTTGTACTGCAGCTTGCTGTTAGATATAACATGATAACAACTCTTTTACCAGGGCTGTTCGTCACCACATTCTATAGACAACAATGAATCAATTCTTAAGCTTTGAAATACCATTACTATATGCTACCTTTTGCAGAATAGCTACGGCCAAGAAAATTAAAAAATAAAACTTGGAAAAGAAATTGAGGGAGAGCGGTATAAACACAGTAGCCTCCAGAAACAATGCCTCCATCAGAAAAAATTGCATCCGCCTTTCTCCTATCTACCGCAAACGCACCGCGGCAGAGGATAGTGGAGGTTGCGCACAATAGGGTCAGCGTGGCTCTTGCTTATCTATTGCATACACACACTCTAATGCACAGTGCAGATTCCTATAGCACAGCCCGCATAATATATTTAAAAACAAACAATTCACACAGCCGTAATTCAATTTGAAATCCAATTTTCTTTTTAAGAATACATAAGCAACAATAATTCGAATACAAAATTTTGATAGCGAATTTCATCAATTAGTCCACAGAATTTAAGAGAGTTGAACCTGATCAAACGAAGCACCTTTTCAAGCTTCGACGTAGATACTCAAACCAGAGAAAAAAACACTTACAAGCTCCTCCAAGCTGAAATCGTATATCCCCTGCCTCACTGGTGCCTTGATTATAAAGAATATGAAGACTGTTCTCCGGTGGGCACGTTGGCGCTCCGCGTTCCATTTACATAACATTTAATAAAAAAAATTGTATTATGTTAGTTTAATCTTAAGAAAAGTTTAATGGTGCTTTATATTGAATGTATTCGTACAATCAAATATTAGTATTATTTAATGTTTACATATTTTTAATTATTTAAGTTTAATTTTTCATATATAAGTAATATATATATTTAAAAGACAAACAAGTTACTAAACTCATTCAGCAATCCTAATATATTTATGTAAACAGGTAAACTGTAAACATAAGCAGGATGTCCTATATGATTTTAATAGTGGGCTTCCATTTACCCACAACCATGGTGTCGTAGGAAAAATATCATATCCCACCTTACCTGACGCTTACGACCACTACCCTCGCTAGGGGTGGGTTTTTGCCTCGTCCGGTTCGCCAACTACGAAGTGGAACCTGAACTTGTATTCACAAACACTTGACGCAAAATCACATTCCTCCAAATAAAATGCTAATAAACAGTGGGGATGTGACATACTCCCCCTCTTAGGAATAACATAGTCCCTGTGTTAGCTTGCAAGAAAAAATAGATGCATAAACACATAGGTGAATATTTCAAGACTTAAGTAATTTCTTGCAAAATAATCACTCTATCACATAACAACACAAAATCGCTTAAGCAAATCATATTATAGCCATATTAAATATACATAAATAGTTTCATTACATCACAAAGAAGTTCACTTTCCAAAAATATTGTCTTTCAGTATCATGTTTCAAACAGATTAGGAAACTAGTTTTTCATGCTAGTGACATTCTCCCAAGTAGCATCCCTCTCGGAATACTCATCCCACTGTACTCTGCATTGATCCACAGTTCTATTCCTGAGCTGTTTGATTCTAAACCCCAAAATTTTGACTGGTCGCACCTCAATGAGTTGCAGGTCCGACATCTGTAAATGAGTGGTATCCAGAATGTGAGATGGATCAGAAACATATCTACGAAGGAGAGATACATGGAAGACACTATGGATTTTTGACAAATTGGGTGGTAGTGCAAGTTTATAAGCAACGAGACTGATTTTGGCAGTTATTTCAAATGGTCCGACAAACCTAGGACTTAGTTTGGTGGATTTGATAGAGCTCTTGGTAGGTTTGACTCTAAGGAAAACTTTATCTCCTACAACAAATTCACGGGGTGTTCTCTTCAAGTCAACATAACTTTTTTTGTTGGTCAACGACTTCATGCAATCGCTGGCGAATTTATTTTAGTTGGTTTTCCATTTGTTTTACAGAGTTCAAGACTCATCATCTCTCGATCATCCAATTTATCCCACATTAATGGTGTCTTGCACCTACGTCCATATAGAGCCTCAAATGGGGCCATGCCCAACGTGGTATGATGCTTATTATTGTAAGAAAATTCCACCAGGAAAAGATAATCTTCCCATTTGCTCTAATGGTCCATGCAATGCATACATAGCATGTCCTCAAGCACTTGGTTGACCCTCTAGGTCTTGCCATCCGTCTCTGGATGATAAGCAGTGCTAATATTGAGTCTTGTTCCCTAGGCTCGGTGCAAAGCTTACCAAAACTCAAATGTAAAACATGAATCTCTATCAGATATTATCACTTCAAAAAATCCATGTAGCCTCACAATTTCTCATGCAAATTTCTGAGCAATGAATTTTTCCATGTGGGAGCTCTCCTTTTGTATTGGTTCATCTAGCAATAGGCTTTGATGTTGCTAGTCCAATGTTGCTAGTCCTTTGGATTAGGCTTTGATGTTGCTAGTCCTTAGGATTCACTTGCTATGAGATCCTAGCTTCACATTCCTCAACCATCCTTGTGCACTTGTTCTTGTAGGCTTCATTAATTGAGTCGTGTTCTCGTAGGCTTCATTAATTGAGTCTACTACTGAAATGACATTCTCAAAAATTGGATTCTAATTAGCTAGGCCATCATGAATATGACATGGCTTGTACTTTTCATGTCCTTAAACAAGAGAAGGGTGCAAAAAAGCTCCCTCTTTGTGAATGAAATCATCCTTGACCTGGTCCATATCCTTCATTTTTAAGATAGGGGTGCAAGCAATAAGATCATGATTTTGAGGTTCAGTGCTTGCATTTCTCCCACATGGGCTCAAGAAGAAATCCACCCATTTTATTTCATCATACTACAACCTTTTCTCTTGCATAGCTTTGGATGGCATCCATGGTGGGTGTTGTGTAGTAGGAAAGGAAACAATAGTGATTGAAAAATGGGATGGAAGGGAGGAATAATTTGAAGATTTCTTTCCTACTTGGAACAGGAGTTTCTCTACCCTTGTCACAACCACATTCTGTCAACGTAAAAACAACAATATTTTTATAAAACATCACCACTTTGCTCTTGTTCCTCTACCCTTGTCAAAACCACATTCTGTCAACGTAAACACAACAATATTTTTATAAAACGTCACCACTTTGCTTATGAACCCATCATGATATTAGTTTAGGCATACTAAATAGTCACCACTGCAGCTGGTGTATTTATATCAACGTAAGAACAACAATTATTTTTATAAAACATCACCACTTTGCTTGTGAACCTAGACATACTAAATAGTCACCACTACAGTTGGTGTCTTAAGTGCTCGGTATTGGCCACATCCCGCAAGTCACTATGTAGGATCCTTAAAAGTCTATCTGGAATCTAGTGAAGGGTTATCTATTTAGGGCTCATAACACCTGAATGGAGTATGTTATCTCCCTTGTCCAAAGGGTAAGATTCGCAATATTTTAAGTTCTTGAATCTTAGCTTTGGATCCAACGTTTGTATTCCAATGCTAGCCATTGACCCTCTACTAAGGTTTGGCTAGAGTCCGTCATCGCATGGCTTAAGGACTAGATGTTCAGAATCTATCTTTGATTTATGATAATGTTGCCCATACCATCTATCGAAATTTCCAACTGCATGACTAGCACTCTAGTCAGGCATCCCGTTGGCACCTCCCCAACCCGAGTGGATAAACTGAACATCCTCACACTAATTGACTATCCACCTGGAGCAACGTCCCATACCGTCGCTCTTTACACTCAAGAGCTTGAACTTTCCCATCCTTAAGAGCTAAAGTACAATGACACAATCACAATTAAATCACGCCCCATACCGCCGCTCTTTACACTCAAGATCTTGGACTTTCCCATCCTTAAGAGCTGGATTAGAGTGACACAGTCACTACGTGACTTAGTGTGATTGGATAGAATAAGTCCTTGCTTGACTTATTCTTTACAAGAGCAAAGTTTTTACATTAGGGTACTCCAACTCAACTGAGTTCGTCCTTGCTTGACTTATTCTTTAAGAAGAATAAAGTGTTTACAGTGTTTACATTAGGGTACTCCAACTCAACTGAGTTCGTCCTTGCTTGACTTATTCTTTAAGAAGAATAAAGTGTTTACAGTGTTTACATTAGGATACTCCAACTCCACTGAGTTTGTCCTTGCTTGAGTTATTCTTTAAGAAGAATAAAGTGTTTACATTAGGGTACTCCAACTCAACTGAGTTCGTCCTTGCTTGAATTATTCTTTAAAAGAACAAAGTGTTTACATTAGGGTACTCCAACTCAACTAAGTTCCATGAGTTTAGCTCACTGATTTTTGACGTTATTTTCTTAACTCTTCTCATATTCAAATAATAAGAAGAAATATCCAATATAAAAACATTTCCTTTAGAGAAATATTATGCCTAAATAACTTAAATTAAGTCACTTTTCCATACTAACTAACCATCTACATCATTAAAATAAATATTCAAAAGTAAAACTAATTTGTAAACTAATCATTTCGTATACTATTTAGACATTCTCCTTTAAAGGAATAAAATGAAACCTTTAAAATAAGGTTGATTTCTATATTTAGCCGTAATAAATACAAACCAACTCAAGAGAATTTTAAATTTAAAATAACGTCGATTTCTAGATTTAGCCATGTAATCTAGCCATAATAAATACAAATGAACTCAAGAGAATTATAAGACTTCAAGAGAATTATAAGACTTCGTTTACAATCTGTAAGAAAAATTTAAGTACTCCAAATAGACTTTCGCTTAAGCTTGTAGAATTATAAGACTTCGTTTACAATCTGTAATAAAAATTTAAGCACTCCAAATAGACTTTCGTTTAAGCTTATATATTCCAAAATTTAAGCACTCCAAATAGACTTTCGCTTAAGCTTATATATTCCAAAAGGTGTGTTTCATAAGTCTTTAGAACATAATTTTTTAACTAGATTTCTACAACTTCAACTGTGTATTAAACATTCTAATATCTAATAATAAAAATTAAAAAAAAAGCTGTCATTCTGTTTAAGCAAGACAAAATTCCATAGCTTATAAGAACTATTTTTATGTCACGAAAACACAGCCATGAACCCTTTAACTAAAGTTCTATACCTTTAACTAAAGTTCTATATCTCAAAAACTATATGTTTTTGTATTTATTTCTAAAAGTAGAACTACCTCATACATCTCCATATGCAAACTGTTTAGAGAGATTCATAAACCTAAACTGTTTAGAGATATTCATAAACCTAAGATTACCGACATCATATTAAGTTACGAATACTAAGGTACCGACATCATAATATTAAGTTATGAATACTAAGGTACCGACATCATAATATTAAGTTATGAATACTAAGGTTCCAAGTAGAGCATGCATTTATGTTTCTTCAGCCTTCAAATGTATAATGGAAGCAGAAGTACAGCATAGCAAACCTTTTAAATCAAAAATTATTTTAACTCAATTAATACCAGGCAGGATCGAACATGAAAACCATGTTATTTTGCCTACTTATCTCAGACATAAATTTGGAACAATTTTCCTCTGCGAGCTCTACCATTCGATGAAACTCTACCATTCGACTTCGTGGGTTAATCAGTTCCACCGAGCGCACACCCCATGCTGTCCTCGGCAAAGTTTGGGCTAAGAATAGGGTCCTTTTTATTTTCTAAATGACATACTCAAAAAACATACCACACAACGAATGCAATGCACAGCCAACCAAAAGTTTGTTTCAAAATTAAACACTACATAGATTCATTCAACCAAAAGCCAGAAATTCTCATACTATTTGTAAAATAAATTCTAAAACCCAGATTCTCATTCAACACAGCAAAATCTCAAACAAATCTGTGAAGAAAATAAAATGCAATTAAATCGCGTCACGGCAAATGTTTCGGTTATTGTCAGCGAGGGAGAGAGGTTCGGAGGAAATAAAATTTAAGTCACAAAACACTTCGGACGGTTTTCACGCGAGGAAGGGAGCTTCGGTGAAAGTTCTCCCGAAGTACACTTCGGAGAAATTATTGTCGAAGTAAATCTACTTCGTGGAGAGTACTCCCGAAGTATGTACTTCGGAGAAAACTTGCCGAAGTAACTGTTTCGCACAATTTTCTTTCGAAGTGAAAATGTTTCGGAAAGACAAGTGTCGGAATGTGCTTCGGCACAATCAAATAGACCCGAATTTTTTCTGGATCGAACGGGTATTTTGCCACTTCGGGACAAACTCTAATTGGGAGATGTCTGCAGACAAAACAATACTTATTTTGCCACTTCGGGACAAACTCTAATTGGGAGATGTCTGCAGACAAAACAATACTTCGAGCCCGAGAACAAATATGCAGAGACCCGAATTTGCGGAACAAATATATTATATATTAAATATAATGCCCGATTACAAAGGGCTTTCTTCTGAAGCGAATACAAACTTTTGCAAGATAAACTTTTGCAGGATAGAAACACGGATTTTATCTGGAGACTGCTGCTCCACTCTCCGGTTTTTGGCAACTGCTGGTTTCACCCTTCTATTATTCTGCTGGTTGAAACCCTAGCTCTGCGGCTGCCCCTCTGCTCGCTATTGCTCTCTGCTGCTCTACTCCAACCTCTATCCTCCTCCTCTACAAAATGAGGAAATGGCCCAGTATTTATAGGCGAGGGATGAGAAAAGAAGGCGGGATAAATTTCTTGGGCCGACTGACAAGAATTAAATGCAAAAGTAAGGTTCTGTCCAATTGTCGAACACCCTAGCTTGAATAATAAATGCCCCGATCTGCGAATAAATGCCCCGATCTGCGCGCCTGAATTCCGCTTCGGCCGATTTCGCTGCCGAAGCATTTTCCGAAGGCAATTCGGAGATGCTTCGCGTCGAAGCATTCGGATTTAATATTTCCAACAATCTTCGTTTCCAGGATTTTTAGAAAATTTATAATGTTTCCTTTCAAAGATTCCATCGTATAACAAGAATACATTCCCAGATTTTTAGAACAAGAATACATTCCCAGATTTTTAGAAAATTTATAATGTTTACTTTCAAAATACTATATGAATAGTTTCTTAAAAATTAATAAGGAACTAAAAACCTTTTTATTTAATTATATTATCTTGACAGCACTGCTGTAGTTTAATCTGGCAGCTTTCATTACACAGAATCTAATTTTCCTGGTTTTTACCAGCGTCTAACTTGCTTATGCATCCATTAAATGGGAACCTTCTCTTAGATGGTTGAGTCGTTCGTTCTCCAACTTGCTTTCTTCCCCAATCCGAAATAAGAGCCAGCATATATGGCTTAACCCGTTTCCAATTTAAAAAAGAGGCGCTTAATGATCCATTGCCACCTCTCATTATTTTGCCAAGTTTAGGAATGTTAACGCTTCCAGGTGGAGATGGTTAATTCTTCCATTTGGATTTATTATTATTAAATATAATGGACTTTTATTTTCTTCGCTCCTCCTTATCTTTATTTTACACATTTAAAACTTATGGTCATAAGTAAGTTAAGTCTTCCCTTGTTTCTATTATCTTAGACGTGGATGAACTTGGGCTTAGCCTCTAAGCTCTTAAAGGTAATGGTACTTTGCTAAATATTTTTATTATATTTTATTTATATTTTTTTTAATTTATTTTGTTTATGTTTTTTTAATTATTTTTATTATATTTTATTTATGTTTTTTTTAATTTATTTTATATTATATTTTATTTATATTTTTTTTAATTTATTTTGTTTATGTTTTTTTAAATATTTTTATTATATTTTATTTATATTTTTTTTAATTTATTTTTTTTTATGTTTTTTTAGTTACTATTTCTATTATCACTATAATATAGTTATTTATTTATATGAGTGTAATTATATATATATTTTTAATTTTTTTATATTTTCTTTTTTAAGTTAATATTTGAACAATAATTTAAAGAAAAATAAATATCATACAAACATATAATCAATCATATCAGACAAAATGTAATGTAGATGCAAATCCTACGATGATGTTTCATGTACCCACGGACCAAAGTGCATATCCCACTTATCTGGCTCTGCAATCCGTTGCCTTGGACAAAAAGATGAGTGCTTTTTGAGTGCTTTCTTCCATGTCCGACACGGATCCTATACCTACACCATAAAATCCTATACCTACACCATAAAAACTGAATGGAAGATCCAAAACCCAAAATTGTCATATCAAAGTACATAATCTTTTTTTTTTTAAATATGCTTAAAATCCCAAGCTAATATTAGCTCGGGCATACTAACTTCGAAGCAATTTCGCACTTCAAAAATGGCCACCATTGAATTTAATGTCTTGATGTCTTAAATACTCGGGACTGACCACATCCCGCAAGTCACCATATAGGATTCTGACCCCTTTTATGAGTCAAACTTGGTCAAACTTAAAATCTGGTGAACGTTGTCTTTTTAAGACCCATATCACTTGAAAGGGGTACACTATCTCCCTTGTCCAAAACTGTATGATTCACAATATTTAAAGTCTCCGACACGTTTGCTTTGGAACTAGGGTCGGTATGTTAGTGCTAACCCTTAACCCTCTGCTAAATTTGGCAAAAAGTCCACATCATATGGTTTAAAGACTAGACATTCAAAACCTTTCTCAGGTTGAGAGTAATGCTACCCATAACCATCTACCGTTGTATCTTCCAACAAGATGAATAGCTCTCTAAACATGCAAACTTGTTACCTGAGTGGATTGTTGAATATCTTCAGTTACTAACTGATTATCCACCTGGAGCGACATCTCATACCATCGCTCTTTACACTCGAATCTTCGTCCATGAGTAGCTGAAATACGATGACACAATTTCACGTAAATCATAAAATTAAGAAAATTAACCATTGTTTAGAAATGTAATAAATTTATACCAAATTTTATGTTTTTAAAATTTATGGCTTTATAAAAAAAAAAAAGACTTTGTTTCTCTAAAAAAACTATATTACACTCGAAATAATAACAATTCTATTTTATTAGACTAAAAATAATAACAATTCTACTTTATTAGACTAAAAATAATAAATATTTTCTAATCAACTAATTCATAATAATAAATCAAAATAACAATTCTACTTTATAATTTTATAATAACAAATATTTTCCAATCAACTTTATAATCTTCACTACTTTATAAGTCCTTATTAAGGAATCAATAAATTTTATAAAATAATAACAAATATTAACAACTCAACTTTATAAAATCTTCCAAAAAAAAAAAAACCTATTTTATTAAAAGACAATTTAATATATCATATAACAATTGAAATATTTTTTTAAATTACCATTACCACATGAACACATAAACAGATATGCCTATAGTTTATTATTACTCTATTCCTGATAAACTAGTTATAGGAATTATTTATTATTATTATAAATATTTATAAAATATTAAGACAAATAAAAACATTCGTCTACTCCATAAAACATAAATTTTCACACCCTTAATTTACGCTTAAATTTTAAGCGTATAGTTCTCAGATAAGGTAATGTCTATATCATTTACCTTTATAAATTACTCGCGTCAATTATTAATTCATAATGATTTTAGGTATCTAAACCTTATTATAAATTAAAAATTCCATAGCTTCTTGTCATTTACAAACATCCTCATATATGCCAAAATAAAACTAACATAAATCTTTAAGTCCAATGCTTACGTTTTTAACTATGTCTTAAAACATTAAGCGCATTATAATATTTGAACATTCCAATTATTTCATAGTTTAATAATAAGGTAAAAAAAAAATACCATAAGCACATTATAATATTTGAACATTCCAATTATTTCATAGTTTAATAAGGTAAAAAAAAATACCAATAGAAGGTAAAAAAAAAATACCAAAGAGAATCCCATTCATATTTTAAGAGCTTAAATGTTTACATTTTGTCGACAAGTATGGATGATGATTATTTAGTTCATCGCGTCTCATCCGAGCCTAAACTATGTATCACTGTTACCTTACACTAAGTCTGATTTAATATAATTTCTAATTGTTATAAATACCTATCTACCAGCTTATCTCAAATATAATTTCTAATTGTTATATATACCTATCTGCCAGCTTATCTCAGAGATAAAATTTATACAGCAAAAGCATTTTCAAAAGCATCCGGACTTATAGAGGAAGACGACACATGATTATATTACCGCTACCCGGTACCCGTGTTTCTATTAATATAAAGATTTTTCTAAAGTTTGTTTTAGTACCCAGCGTTGTTTTGATGTACACCTCATTGCCACGGATACACAGAGCAATTTTCTTATAGCTCATAACAGCTAGGTTATAAAAATTAAAATATGTCTTCTTTAATATCTTCCATTTATTTATCTTTGCTAAAATTTATAAATGTTTTATCATCCAATTTTCCTGGTAACACTCCATACAAG
Organism: Wollemia nobilis; assembly: GCA_028583015.1. Taxonomy (NCBI): domain Eukaryota; kingdom Viridiplantae; phylum Streptophyta; class Pinopsida; order Araucariales; family Araucariaceae; genus Wollemia; species Wollemia nobilis. The sequence goes on from JAQPPZ010016952.1 coordinate 2,152,328, forward strand.
ATATGATTGAAGATTATTATTCCCCTGACGCGTTTTACTGGCAATCTTTTAAAATCCTATAATATATATATATATATATATATATATATATATATATATATAATTTTCTTTATTCTTCATTTCCAAAGTCCCGGCATTTCTCAGATATTAGACCGCATTGCCTTTGGTTTTCAATTAATAGAATCGAACTTATTATTTACGAAACTTAGAGCTTACAAGAGATCTTTCCTAACAGATATTAATTATTTGAAGACAACTATTCGTAAAATGGAGAAACATTTCTCTAAAATTGCAATCTATATATTTTTTTTTTTTTAAATATTCTGGCAAGCAATCTATATGAAGTTATCAAACGCAGACAGGGATTTATATATATACATATACTTGGGATATGTTTTTCGTAAATCCCAACCAGAACCCATGTCTCCAAATAAATTAATTTAGTAGTTAAAAAGATTTAAATTTTACACTCACAATCTAAAAGACTGCAATTCGCATATAGCCATCAAATATGTTAAACAACCATAAATTTTAATTAATTCCATACTCATTTTTCGATGTATTCTATCTGGTAACTGTATGACAGACTCTTGTACTGCACAATCTAATATTATAACTCCTGCACCCCTTTATTAAAAACAATTATCTGGGGCTTAAGACTTCTAACATGATAACATGATATAACATGATAACAACTCTTTTATCTAGGGCTTAAGATATCTTGTACTGCAGCTTGCTGTTAGATATAACATGATAACAACTCTTTTACCAGGGCTGTTCGTCACCACATTCTATAGACAACAATGAATCAATTCTTAAGCTTTGAAATACCATTACTATATGCTACCTTTTGCAGAATAGCTACGGCCAAGAAAATTAAAAAATAAAACTTGGAAAAGAAATTGAGGGAGAGCGGTATAAACACAGTAGCCTCCAGAAACAATGCCTCCATCAGAAAAAATTGCATCCGCCTTTCTCCTATCTACCGCAAACGCACCGCGGCAGAGGATAGTGGAGGTTGCGCACAATAGGGTCAGCGTGGCTCTTGCTTATCTATTGCATACACACACTCTAATGCACAGTGCAGATTCCTATAGCACAGCCCGCATAATATATTTAAAAACAAACAATTCACACAGCCGTAATTCAATTTGAAATCCAATTTTCTTTTTAAGAATACATAAGCAACAATAATTCGAATACAAAATTTTGATAGCGAATTTCATCAATTAGTCCACAGAATTTAAGAGAGTTGAACCTGATCAAACGAAGCACCTTTTCAAGCTTCGACGTAGATACTCAAACCAGAGAAAAAAACACTTACAAGCTCCTCCAAGCTGAAATCGTATATCCCCTGCCTCACTGGTGCCTTGATTATAAAGAATATGAAGACTGTTCTCCGGTGGGCACGTTGGCGCTCCGCGTTCCATTTACATAACATTTAATAAAAAAAATTGTATTATGTTAGTTTAATCTTAAGAAAAGTTTAATGGTGCTTTATATTGAATGTATTCGTACAATCAAATATTAGTATTATTTAATGTTTACATATTTTTAATTATTTAAGTTTAATTTTTCATATATAAGTAATATATATATTTAAAAGACAAACAAGTTACTAAACTCATTCAGCAATCCTAATATATTTATGTAAACAGGTAAACTGTAAACATAAGCAGGATGTCCTATATGATTTTAATAGTGGGCTTCCATTTACCCACAACCATGGTGTCGTAGGAAAAATATCATATCCCACCTTACCTGACGCTTACGACCACTACCCTCGCTAGGGGTGGGTTTTTGCCTCGTCCGGTTCGCCAACTACGAAGTGGAACCTGAACTTGTATTCACAAACACTTGACGCAAAATCACATTCCTCCAAATAAAATGCTAATAAACAGTGGGGATGTGACATACTCCCCCTCTTAGGAATAACATAGTCCCTGTGTTAGCTTGCAAGAAAAAATAGATGCATAAACACATAGGTGAATATTTCAAGACTTAAGTAATTTCTTGCAAAATAATCACTCTATCACATAACAACACAAAATCGCTTAAGCAAATCATATTATAGCCATATTAAATATACATAAATAGTTTCATTACATCACAAAGAAGTTCACTTTCCAAAAATATTGTCTTTCAGTATCATGTTTCAAACAGATTAGGAAACTAGTTTTTCATGCTAGTGACATTCTCCCAAGTAGCATCCCTCTCGGAATACTCATCCCACTGTACTCTGCATTGATCCACAGTTCTATTCCTGAGCTGTTTGATTCTAAACCCCAAAATTTTGACTGGTCGCACCTCAATGAGTTGCGGGTCCGACATCTGTAAATGAGTGGTATCCAGAATGTGAGATGGATCAGAAACATATCTACGAAGGAGAGATACATGGAAGACACTATGGATTTTTGACAAATTGGGTGGTAGTGCAAGTTTATAAGCAACAGGATTGATTTTGGCAGTTATTTCAAATGGTCTGACAAACCTAGGACTTAGTTTGGTGGATTTGATAGAGCTCTTGGTAGGTTTGACTCTAAGGAAAACTTTATCTCCTACAACAAATTCACGGGGTGCTCTCTTCAGGTCAACATAACTTTTTTTTTTGGTCAACAGCTTCAAGCAGTTGCTGGCGAATTTCTTTTAGTTGGTTTTCCATTTGCTTTACAGGTTCAAGACTGATCATCTCTCGATCATCCAATTTATCCCACATTAATGGTGTCTTGCACCTACGTCCATATAGAGCCTCAAATGGGGCCATGCCCAACGTGGTATGATGCTTATTATTGTAAGAAAATTCCACCAGGAAAAGATAATCTTCCCATTTGCTCTAATGGTCCATGCAATGCATACATAGCATGTCCTCAAGCACTTGGTTGACCCTCTAGGTCTTGCCATCCGTCTCTGGATGATAAGCAGTGCTAATATTGAGTCTTGTTCCCTAGGCTCGGTGCAAAGCTTACCAAAACTCAAATGTAAAACATGAATCTCTATCAGATATTATCACTTCAAAAAATCCATGTAGCCTCACAATTTCTCATGCAAATTTCTGAGCAATGAATTTTTCCATGTGGGAGCTCTCCTTTTGTATTGGTTCATCTAGCAATAGGCTTTGATGTTGCTAGTCCAATGTTGCTAGTCCTTTGGATTAGGCTTTGATGTTGCTAGTCCTTAGGATTCACTTGCTATGAGATCCTAGCTTCACATTCCTCAACCATCCTTGTGCACTTGTTCTTGTAGGCTTCATTAATTGAGTCGTGTTCTCGTAGGCTTCATTAATTGAGTCTACTACTGAAATGACATTCTCAAAAATTGGATTCTAATTAGCTAGGCCATCATGAATATGACATGGCTTGTACTTTTCATGTCCTTAAACAAGAGAAGGGTGCAAAAAAGCTCCCTCTTTGTGAATGAAATCATCCTTGACCTGGTCCATATCCTTCATTTTTAAGATAGGGGTGCAAGCAATAAGATCATGATTTTGAGGTTCAGTGCTTGCATTTCTCCCACATGGGCTCAAGAAGAAATCCACCCATTTTATTTCATCATACTACAACCTTTTCTCTTGCATAGCTTTGGATGGCATCCATGGTGGGTGTTGTGTAGTAGGAAAGGAAACAATAGTGATTGAAAAATGGGATGGAAGGGAGGAATAATTTGAAGATTTCTTTCCTACTTGGAACAGGAGTTTCTCTACCCTTGTCACAACCACATTCTGTCAACGTAAAAACAACAATATTTTTATAAAACATCACCACTTTGCTCTTGTTCCTCTACCCTTGTCAAAACCACATTCTGTCAACGTAAACACAACAATATTTTTATAAAACGTCACCACTTTGCTTATGAACCCATCATGATATTAGTTTAGGCATACTAAATAGTCACCACTGCAGCTGGTGTATTTATATCAACGTAAGAACAACAATTATTTTTATAAAACATCACCACTTTGCTTGTGAACCTAGACATACTAAATAGTCACCACTACAGTTGGTGTCTTAAGTGCTCGGTATTGGCCACATCCCGCAAGTCACTATGTAGGATCCTTAAAAGTCTATCTGGAATCTAGTGAAGGGTTATCTATTTAGGGCTCATAACACCTGAATGGAGTATGTTATCTCCCTTGTCCAAAGGGTAAGATTCGCAATATTTTAAGTTCTTGAATCTTAGCTTTGGATCCAACGTTTGTATTCCAATGCTAGCCATTGACCCTCTACTAAGGTTTGGCTAGAGTCCGTCATCGCATGGCTTAAGGACTAGATGTTCAGAATCTATCTTTGATTTATGATAATGTTGCCCATACCATCTATCGAAATTTCCAACTGCATGACTAGCACTCTAGTCAGGCATCCCGTTGGCACCTCCCCAACCCGAGTGGATAAACTGAACATCCTCACACTAATTGACTATCCACCTGGAGCAACGTCCCATACCGTCGCTCTTTACACTCAAGAGCTTGAACTTTCCCATCCTTAAGAGCTAAAGTACAATGACACAATCACAATTAAATCACGCCCCATACCGCCGCTCTTTACACTCAAGATCTTGGACTTTCCCATCCTTAAGAGCTGGATTAGAGTGACACAGTCACTACGTGACTTAGTGTGATTGGATAGAATAAGTCCTTGCTTGACTTATTCTTTACAAGAGCAAAGTTTTTACATTAGGGTACTCCAACTCAACTGAGTTCGTCCTTGCTTGACTTATTCTTTAAGAAGAATAAAGTGTTTACAGTGTTTACATTAGGGTACTCCAACTCAACTGAGTTCGTCCTTGCTTGACTTATTCTTTAAGAAGAATAAAGTGTTTACAGTGTTTACATTAGGATACTCCAACTCCACTGAGTTTGTCCTTGCTTGAGTTATTCTTTAAGAAGAATAAAGTGTTTACATTAGGGTACTCCAACTCAACTGAGTTCGTCCTTGCTTGAATTATTCTTTAAAAGAACAAAGTGTTTACATTAGGGTACTCCAACTCAACTAAGTTCCATGAGTTTAGCTCACTGATTTTTGACGTTATTTTCTTAACTCTTCTCATATTCAAATAATAAGAAGAAATATCCAATATAAAAACATTTCCTTTAGAGAAATATTATGCCTAAATAACTTAAATTAAGTCACTTTTCCATACTAACTAACCATCTACATCATTAAAATAAATATTCAAAAGTAAAACTAATTTGTAAACTAATCATTTCGTATACTATTTAGACATTCTCCTTTAAAGGAATAAAATGAAACCTTTAAAATAAGGTTGATTTCTATATTTAGCCGTAATAAATACAAACCAACTCAAGAGAATTTTAAATTTAAAATAACGTCGATTTCTAGATTTAGCCATGTAATCTAGCCATAATAAATACAAATGAACTCAAGAGAATTATAAGACTTCAAGAGAATTATAAGACTTCGTTTACAATCTGTAAGAAAAATTTAAGTACTCCAAATAGACTTTCGCTTAAGCTTGTAGAATTATAAGACTTCGTTTACAATCTGTAATAAAAATTTAAGCACTCCAAATAGACTTTCGTTTAAGCTTATATATTCCAAAATTTAAGCACTCCAAATAGACTTTCGCTTAAGCTTATATATTCCAAAAGGTGTGTTTCATAAGTCTTTAGAACATAATTTTTTAACTAGATTTCTACAACTTCAACTGTGTATTAAACATTCTAATATCTAATAATAAAAATTAAAAAAAAAGCTGTCATTCTGTTTAAGCAAGACAAAATTCCATAGCTTATAAGAACTATTTTTATGTCACGAAAACACAGCCATGAACCCTTTAACTAAAGTTCTATACCTTTAACTAAAGTTCTATATCTCAAAAACTATATGTTTTTGTATTTATTTCTAAAAGTAGAACTACCTCATACATCTCCATATGCAAACTGTTTAGAGAGATTCATAAACCTAAACTGTTTAGAGATATTCATAAACCTAAGATTACCGACATCATATTAAGTTACGAATACTAAGGTACCGACATCATAATATTAAGTTATGAATACTAAGGTACCGACATCATAATATTAAGTTATGAATACTAAGGTTCCAAGTAGAGCATGCATTTATGTTTCTTCAGCCTTCAAATGTATAATGGAAGCAGAAGTACAGCATAGCAAACCTTTTAAATCAAAAATTATTTTAACTCAATTAATACCAGGCAGGATCGAACATGAAAACCATGTTATTTTGCCTACTTATCTCAGACATAAATTTGGAACAATTTTCCTCTGCGAGCTCTACCATTCGATGAAACTCTACCATTCGACTTCGTGGGTTAATCAGTTCCACCGAGCGCACACCCCATGCTGTCCTCGGCAAAGTTTGGGCTAAGAATAGGGTCCTTTTTATTTTCTAAATGACATACTCAAAAAACATACCACACAACGAATGCAATGCACAGCCAACCAAAAGTTTGTTTCAAAATTAAACACTACATAGATTCATTCAACCAAAAGCCAGAAATTCTCATACTATTTGTAAAATAAATTCTAAAACCCAGATTCTCATTCAACACAGCAAAATCTCAAACAAATCTGTGAAGAAAATAAAATGCAATTAAATCGCGTCACGGCAAATGTTTCGGTTATTGTCAGCGAGGGAGAGAGGTTCGGAGGAAATAAAATTTAAGTCACAAAACACTTCGGACGGTTTTCACGCGAGGAAGGGAGCTTCGGTGAAAGTTCTCCCGAAGTACACTTCGGAGAAATTATTGTCGAAGTAAATCTACTTCGTGGAGAGTACTCCCGAAGTATGTACTTCGGAGAAAACTTGCCGAAGTAACTGTTTCGCACAATTTTCTTTCGAAGTGAAAATGTTTCGGAAAGACAAGTGTCGGAATGTGCTTCGGCACAATCAAATAGACCCGAATTTTTTCTGGATCGAACGGGTATTTTGCCACTTCGGGACAAACTCTAATTGGGAGATGTCTGCAGACAAAACAATACTTATTTTGCCACTTCGGGACAAACTCTAATTGGGAGATGTCTGCAGACAAAACAATACTTCGAGCCCGAGAACAAATATGCAGAGACCCGAATTTGCGGAACAAATATATTATATATTAAATATAATGCCCGATTACAAAGGGCTTTCTTCTGAAGCGAATACAAACTTTTGCAAGATAAACTTTTGCAGGATAGAAACACGGATTTTATCTGGAGACTGCTGCTCCACTCTCCGGTTTTTGGCAACTGCTGGTTTCACCCTTCTATTATTCTGCTGGTTGAAACCCTAGCTCTGCGGCTGCCCCTCTGCTCGCTATTGCTCTCTGCTGCTCTACTCCAACCTCTATCCTCCTCCTCTACAAAATGAGGAAATGGCCCAGTATTTATAGGCGAGGGATGAGAAAAGAAGGCGGGATAAATTTCTTGGGCCGACTGACAAGAATTAAATGCAAAAGTAAGGTTCTGTCCAATTGTCGAACACCCTAGCTTGAATAATAAATGCCCCGATCTGCGAATAAATGCCCCGATCTGCGCGCCTGAATTCCGCTTCGGCCGATTTCGCTGCCGAAGCATTTTCCGAAGGCAATTCGGAGATGCTTCGCGTCGAAGCATTCGGATTTAATATTTCCAACAATCTTCGTTTCCAGGATTTTTAGAAAATTTATAATGTTTCCTTTCAAAGATTCCATCGTATAACAAGAATACATTCCCAGATTTTTAGAACAAGAATACATTCCCAGATTTTTAGAAAATTTATAATGTTTACTTTCAAAATACTATATGAATAGTTTCTTAAAAATTAATAAGGAACTAAAAACCTTTTTATTTAATTATATTATCTTGACAGCACTGCTGTAGTTTAATCTGGCAGCTTTCATTACACAGAATCTAATTTTCCTGGTTTTTACCAGCGTCTAACTTGCTTATGCATCCATTAAATGGGAACCTTCTCTTAGATGGTTGAGTCGTTCGTTCTCCAACTTGCTTTCTTCCCCAATCCGAAATAAGAGCCAGCATATATGGCTTAACCCGTTTCCAATTTAAAAAAGAGGCGCTTAATGATCCATTGCCACCTCTCATTATTTTGCCAAGTTTAGGAATGTTAACGCTTCCAGGTGGAGATGGTTAATTCTTCCATTTGGATTTATTATTATTAAATATAATGGACTTTTATTTTCTTCGCTCCTCCTTATCTTTATTTTACACATTTAAAACTTATGGTCATAAGTAAGTTAAGTCTTCCCTTGTTTCTATTATCTTAGACGTGGATGAACTTGGGCTTAGCCTCTAAGCTCTTAAAGGTAATGGTACTTTGCTAAATATTTTTATTATATTTTATTTATATTTTTTTTAATTTATTTTGTTTATGTTTTTTTAATTATTTTTATTATATTTTATTTATGTTTTTTTTAATTTATTTTATATTATATTTTATTTATATTTTTTTTAATTTATTTTGTTTATGTTTTTTTAAATATTTTTATTATATTTTATTTATATTTTTTTTAATTTATTTTTTTTTATGTTTTTTTAGTTACTATTTCTATTATCACTATAATATAGTTATTTATTTATATGAGTGTAATTATATATATATTTTTAATTTTTTTATATTTTCTTTTTTAAGTTAATATTTGAACAATAATTTAAAGAAAAATAAATATCATACAAACATATAATCAATCATATCAGACAAAATGTAATGTAGATGCAAATCCTACGATGATGTTTCATGTACCCACGGACCAAAGTGCATATCCCACTTATCTGGCTCTGCAATCCGTTGCCTTGGACAAAAAGATGAGTGCTTTTTGAGTGCTTTCTTCCATGTCCGACACGGATCCTATACCTACACCATAAAATCCTATACCTACACCATAAAAACTGAATGGAAGATCCAAAACCCAAAATTGTCATATCAAAGTACATAATCTTTTTTTTTTTAAATATGCTTAAAATCCCAAGCTAATATTAGCTCGGGCATACTAACTTCGAAGCAATTTCGCACTTCAAAAATGGCCACCATTGAATTTAATGTCTTGATGTCTTAAATACTCGGGACTGACCACATCCCGCAAGTCACCATATAGGATTCTGACCCCTTTTATGAGTCAAACTTGGTCAAACTTAAAATCTGGTGAACGTTGTCTTTTTAAGACCCATATCACTTGAAAGGGGTACACTATCTCCCTTGTCCAAAACTGTATGATTCACAATATTTAAAGTCTCCGACACGTTTGCTTTGGAACTAGGGTCGGTATGTTAGTGCTAACCCTTAACCCTCTGCTAAATTTGGCAAAAAGTCCACATCATATGGTTTAAAGACTAGACATTCAAAACCTTTCTCAGGTTGAGAGTAATGCTACCCATAACCATCTACCGTTGTATCTTCCAACAAGATGAATAGCTCTCTAAACATGCAAACTTGTTACCTGAGTGGATTGTTGAATATCTTCAGTTACTAACTGATTATCCACCTGGAGCGACATCTCATACCATCGCTCTTTACACTCGAATCTTCGTCCATGAGTAGCTGAAATACGATGACACAATTTCACGTAAATCATAAAATTAAGAAAATTAACCATTGTTTAGAAATGTAATAAATTTATACCAAATTTTATGTTTTTAAAATTTATGGCTTTATAAAAAAAAAAAAGACTTTGTTTCTCTAAAAAAACTATATTACACTCGAAATAATAACAATTCTATTTTATTAGACTAAAAATAATAACAATTCTACTTTATTAGACTAAAAATAATAAATATTTTCTAATCAACTAATTCATAATAATAAATCAAAATAACAATTCTACTTTATAATTTTATAATAACAAATATTTTCCAATCAACTTTATAATCTTCACTACTTTATAAGTCCTTATTAAGGAATCAATAAATTTTATAAAATAATAACAAATATTAACAACTCAACTTTATAAAATCTTCCAAAAAAAAAAAAACCTATTTTATTAAAAGACAATTTAATATATCATATAACAATTGAAATATTTTTTTAAATTACCATTACCACATGAACACATAAACAGATATGCCTATAGTTTATTATTACTCTATTCCTGATAAACTAGTTATAGGAATTATTTATTATTATTATAAATATTTATAAAATATTAAGACAAATAAAAACATTCGTCTACTCCATAAAACATAAATTTTCACACCCTTAATTTACGCTTAAATTTTAAGCGTATAGTTCTCAGATAAGGTAATGTCTATATCATTTACCTTTATAAATTACTCGCGTCAATTATTAATTCATAATGATTTTAGGTATCTAAACCTTATTATAAATTAAAAATTCCATAGCTTCTTGTCATTTACAAACATCCTCATATATGCCAAAATAAAACTAACATAAATCTTTAAGTCCAATGCTTACGTTTTTAACTATGTCTTAAAACATTAAGCGCATTATAATATTTGAACATTCCAATTATTTCATAGTTTAATAATAAGGTAAAAAAAAAATACCATAAGCACATTATAATATTTGAACATTCCAATTATTTCATAGTTTAATAAGGTAAAAAAAAATACCAATAGAAGGTAAAAAAAAAATACCAAAGAGAATCCCATTCATATTTTAAGAGCTTAAATGTTTACATTTTGTCGACAAGTATGGATGATGATTATTTAGTTCATCGCGTCTCATCCGAGCCTAAACTATGTATCACTGTTACCTTACACTAAGTCTGATTTAATATAATTTCTAATTGTTATAAATACCTATCTACCAGCTTATCTCAAATATAATTTCTAATTGTTATATATACCTATCTGCCAGCTTATCTCAGAGATAAAATTTATACAGCAAAAGCATTTTCAAAAGCATCCGGACTTATAGAGGAAGACGACACATGATTATATTACCGCTACCCGGTACCCGTGTTTCTATTAATATAAAGATTTTTCTAAAGTTTGTTTTAGTACCCAGCGTTGTTTTGATGTACACCTCATTGCCACGGATACACAGAGCAATTTTCTTATAGCTCATAACAGCTAGGTTATAAAAATTAAAATATGTCTTCTTTAATATCTTCCATTTATTTATCTTTGCTAAAATTTATAAATGTTTTATCATCCAATTTTCCTGGTAACACTCCATACAAGATATGATTGAAGATTATTATTCCCCTGACGCGTTTTACTGGCAATCTTTTAAAATCCTATAATATATATATATATATATATATATATATATATATAATTTTCTTTATTCTTCATTTCCAAAGTCCCGGCATTTCTCAGATATTAGACCGCATTGCCTTTGGTTTTCAATTAATAGAATCGAACTTATTATTTACGAAACTTAGAGCTTACAAGAGATCTTTCCTAACAGATATTAATTATTTGAAGACAACTATTCGTAAAATGGAGAAACATTTCTCTAAAATTGCAATCTATATATTTTTTTTTTTTTAAATATTCTGGCAAGCAATCTATATGAAGTTATCAAACGCAGACAGGGATTTATATATATACATATACTTGGGATATGTTTTTCGTAAATCCCAACCAGAACCCATGTCTCCAAATAAATTAATTTAGTAGTTAAAAAGATTTAAATTTTACACTCACAATCTAAAAGACTGCAATTCGCATATAGCCATCAAATATGTTAAACAACCATAAATTTTAATTAATTCCATACTCATTTTTCGATGTATTCTATCTGGTAACTGTATGACAGACTCTTGTACTGCACAATCTAATATTATAACTCCTGCACCCCTTTATTAAAAACAATTATCTGGGGCTTAAGACTTCTAACATGATAACATGATATAACATGATAACAACTCTTTTATCTAGGGCTTAAGATATCTTGTACTGCAGCTTGCTGTTAGATATAACATGATAACAACTCTTTTACCAGGGCTGTTCGTCACCACATTCTATAGACAACAATGAATCAATTCTTAAGCTTTGAAATACCATTACTATATGCTACCTTTTGCAGAATAGCTACGGCCAAGAAAATTAAAAAATAAAACTTGGAAAAGAAATTGAGGGAGAGCGGTATAAACACAGTAGCCTCCAGAAACAATGCCTCCATCAGAAAAAATTGCATCCGCCTTTCTCCTATCTACCGCAAACGCACCGCGGCAGAGGATAGTGGAGGTTGCGCACAATAGGGTCAGCGTGGCTCTTGCTTATCTATTGCATACACACACTCTAATGCACAGTGCAGATTCCTATAGCACAGCCCGCATAATATATTTAAAAACAAACAATTCACACAGCCGTAATTCAATTTGAAATCCAATTTTCTTTTTAAGAATACATAAGCAACAATAATTCGAATACAAAATTTTGATAGCGAATTTCATCAATTAGTCCACAGAATTTAAGAGAGTTGAACCTGATCAAACGAAGCACCTTTTCAAGCTTCGACGTAGATACTCAAACCAGAGAAAAAAACACTTACAAGCTCCTCCAAGCTGAAATCGTATATCCCCTGCCTCACTGGTGCCTTGATTATAAAGAATATGAAGACTGTTCTCCGGTGGGCACGTTGGCGCTCCGCGTTCCATTTACATAACATTTAATAAAAAAAATTGTATTATGTTAGTTTAATCTTAAGAAAAGTTTAATGGTGCTTTATATTGAATGTATTCGTACAATCAAATATTAGTATTATTTAATGTTTACATATTTTTAATTATTTAAGTTTAATTTTTCATATATAAGTAATATATATATTTAAAAGACAAACAAGTTACTAAACTCATTCAGCAATCCTAATATATTTATGTAAACAGGTAAACTGTAAACATAAGCAGGATGTCCTATATGATTTTAATAGTGGGCTTCCATTTACCCACAACCATGGTGTCGTAGGAAAAATATCATATCCCACCTTACCTGACGCTTACGACCACTACCCTCGCTAGGGGTGGGTTTTTGCCTCGTCCGGTTCGCCAACTACGAAGTGGAACCTGAACTTGTATTCACAAACACTTGACGCAAAATCACATTCCTCCAAATAAAATGCTAATAAACAGTGGGGATGTGACATACTCCCCCTCTTAGGAATAACATAGTCCCTGTGTTAGCTTGCAAGAAAAAATAGATGCATAAACACATAGGTGAATATTTCAAGACTTAAGTAATTTCTTGCAAAATAATCACTCTATCACATAACAACACAAAATCGCTTAAGCAAATCATATTATAGCCATATTAAATATACATAAATAGTTTCATTACATCACAAAGAAGTTCACTTTCCAAAAATATTGTCTTTCAGTATCATGTTTCAAACAGATTAGGAAACTAGTTTTTCATGCTAGTGACATTCTCCCAAGTAGCATCCCTCTCGGAATACTCATCCCACTGTACTCTGCATTGATCCACAGTTCTATTCCTGAGCTGTTTGATTCTAAACCCCAAAATTTTGACCGGTCGCACCTCAATGAGTTGCAGGTCCGACATCTCGTAAATGAGTGGTATCCAGAATGTGATATGGATCAAAAACATATCTACGAAGGAGAGATACATGGAAGACACTATGGATTTTTGACAAATTGGGTGGTAGTGCAAGTTTATAAGCAACAGGATTGATTTTGGAAGTTATTTCAAATGGTCTGACAAACCTAGGACTTAGTTTGGTGGATTTGATAGAGCTCTTGGTAGGTTTGACTCTAAGGAAAACTTTATCTCCTACAACAAATTCACGGGGTGCTCTCTTCAGGTCAACATAACTTTTTTTTTTGGTCAACAGCTTCAAGCAGTTGCTGGCGAATTTCTTTTAGTTGGTTTTCCATTTGCTTTACAGGTTCAAGACTGATCATCTCTCGATCATCCAATTTATCCCACATTAATGGTGTCTTGCACCTACGTCCATATAGAGCCTCAAATGGGGCCATGCCCAACGTGGTATGATGCTTATTATTGTAAGAAAATTCCACCAGGAAAAGATAATCTTCCCATTTGCTCTAATGGTCCATGCAATGCATACATAGCATGTCCTCAAGCACTTGGTTGACCCTCTAGGTCTTGCCATCCGTCTCTGGATGATAAGCAGTGCTAATATTGAGTCTTGTTCCCTAGGCTCGGTGCAAAGCTTACCAAAACTCAAATGTAAAACATGAATCTCTATCAGATATTATCACTTCAAAAAATCCATGTAGCCTCACAATTTCTCATGCAAATTTCTGAGCAATGAATTTTTCCATGTGGGAGCTCTCCTTTTGTATTGGTTCATCTAGCAATAGGCTTTGATGTTGCTAGTCCAATGTTGCTAGTCCTTTGGATTAGGCTTTGATGTTGCTAGTCCTTAGGATTCACTTGCTATGAGATCCTAGCTTCACATTCCTCAACCATCCTTGTGCACTTGTTCTTGTAGGCTTCATTAATTGAGTCGTGTTCTCGTAGGCTTCATTAATTGAGTCTACTACTGAAATGACATTCTCAAAAATTGGATTCTAATTAGCTAGGCCATCATGAATATGACATGGCTTGTACTTTTCATGTCCTTAAACAAGAGAAGGGTGCAAAAAAGCTCCCTCTTTGTGAATGAAATCATCCTTGACCTGGTCCATATCCTTCATTTTTAAGATAGGGGTGCAAGCAATAAGATCATGATTTTGAGGTTCAGTGCTTGCATTTCTCCCACATGGGCTCAAGAAGAAATCCACCCATTTTATTTCATCATACTACAACCTTTTCTCTTGCATAGCTTTGGATGGCATCCATGGTGGGTGTTGTGTAGTAGGAAAGGAAACAATAGTGATTGAAAAATGGGATGGAAGGGAGGAATAATTTGAAGATTTCTTTCCTACTTGGAACAGGAGTTTCTCTACCCTTGTCACAACCACATTCTGTCAACGTAAAAACAACAATATTTTTATAAAACATCACCACTTTGCTCTTGTTCCTCTACCCTTGTCAAAACCACATTCTGTCAACGTAAACACAACAATATTTTTATAAAACGTCACCACTTTGCTTATGAACCCATCATGATATTAGTTTAGGCATACTAAATAGTCACCACTGCAGCTGGTGTATTTATATCAACGTAAGAACAACAATTATTTTTATAAAACATCACCACTTTGCTTGTGAACCTAGACATACTAAATAGTCACCACTACAGTTGGTGTCTTAAGTGCTCGGTATTGGCCACATCCCGCAAGTCACTATGTAGGATCCTTAAAAGTCTATCTGGAATCTAGTGAAGGGTTATCTATTTAGGGCTCATAACACCTGAATGGAGTATGTTATCTCCCTTGTCCAAAGGGTAAGATTCGCAATATTTTAAGTTCTTGAATCTTAGCTTTGGATCCAACGTTTGTATTCCAATGCTAGCCATTGACCCTCTACTAAGGTTTGGCTAGAGTCCGTCATCGCATGGCTTAAGGACTAGATGTTCAGAATCTATCTTTGATTTATGATAATGTTGCCCATACCATCTATCGAAATTTCCAACTGCATGACTAGCACTCTAGTCAGGCATCCCGTTGGCACCTCCCCAACCCGAGTGGATAAACTGAACATCCTCACACTAATTGACTATCCACCTGGAGCAACGTCCCATACCGTCGCTCTTTACACTCAAGAGCTTGAACTTTCCCATCCTTAAGAGCTAAAGTACAATGACACAATCACAATTAAATCACGCCCCATACCGCCGCTCTTTACACTCAAGATCTTGGACTTTCCCATCCTTAAGAGCTGGATTAGAGTGACACAGTCACTACGTGACTTAGTGTGATTGGATAGAATAAGTCCTTGCTTGACTTATTCTTTACAAGAGCAAAGTTTTTACATTAGGGTACTCCAACTCAACTGAGTTCGTCCTTGCTTGACTTATTCTTTAAGAAGAATAAAGTGTTTACAGTGTTTACATTAGGGTACTCCAACTCAACTAAGTTCGTCCTTGCTTGACTTATTCTTTAAGAAGAATAAAGTGTTTACAGTGTTTACATTAGGATACTCCAACTCCACTGAGTTTGTCCTTGCTTGAGTTATTCTTTAAGAAGAATAAAGTGTTTACATTAGGGTACTCCAACTCAACTGAGTTCGTCCTTGCTTGAATTATTCTTTAAAAGAACAAAGTGTTTACATTAGGGTACTCCAACTCAACTAAGTTCCATGAGTTTAGCTCACTGATTTTTGACGTTATTTTCTTAACTCTTCTCATATTCAAATAATAAGAAGAAATATCCAATATAAAAACATTTCCTTTAGAGAAATATTATGCCTAAATAACTTAAATTAAGTCACTTTTCCATACTAACTAACCATCTACATCATTAAAATAAATATTCAAAAGTAAAACTAATTTGTAAACTAATCATTTCGTATACTATTTAGACATTCTCCTTTAAAGGAATAAAATGAAACCTTTAAAATAAGGTTGATTTCTATATTTAGCCGTAATAAATACAAACCAACTCAAGAGAATTTTAAATTTAAAATAACGTCGATTTCTAGATTTAGCCATGTAATCTAGCCATAATAAATACAAATGAACTCAAGAGAATTATAAGACTTCAAGAGAATTATAAGACTTCGTTTACAATCTGTAAGAAAAATTTAAGTACTCCAAATAGACTTTCGCTTAAGCTTGTAGAATTATAAGACTTCGTTTACAATCTGTAATAAAAATTTAAGCACTCCAAATAGACTTTCGTTTAAGCTTATATATTCCAAAATTTAAGCACTCCAAATAGACTTTCGCTTAAGCTTATATATTCCAAAAGGTGTGTTTCATAAGTCTTTAGAACATAATTTTTTAACTAGATTTCTACAACTTCAACTGTGTATTAAACATTCTAATATCTAATAATAAAAATTAAAAAAAAAGCTGTCATTCTGTTTAAGCAAGACAAAATTCCATAGCTTATAAGAACTATTTTTATGTCACGAAAACACAGCCATGAACCCTTTAACTAAAGTTCTATACCTTTAACTAAAGTTCTATATCTCAAAAACTATATGTTTTTGTATTTATTTCTAAAAGTAGAACTACCTCATACATCTCCATATGCAAACTGTTTAGAGAGATTCATAAACCTAAACTGTTTAGAGATATTCATAAACCTAAGATTACCGACATCATATTAAGTTACGAATACTAAGGTACCGACATCATAATATTAAGTTATGAATACTAAGGTACCGACATCATAATATTAAGTTATGAATACTAAGGTTCCAAGTAGAGCATGCATTTATGTTTCTTCAGCCTTCAAATGTATAATGGAAGCAGAAGTACAGCATAGCAAACCTTTTAAATCAAAAATTATTTTAACTCAATTAATACCAGGCAGGATCGAACATGAAAACCATGTTATTTTGCCTACTTATCTCAGACATAAATTTGGAACAATTTTCCTCTGCGAGCTCTACCATTCGATGAAACTCTACCATTCGACTTCGTGGGTTAATCAGTTCCACCGAGCGCACACCCCATGCTGTCCTCGGCAAAGTTTGGGCTAAGAATAGGGTCCTTTTTATTTTCTAAATGACATACTCAAAAAACATACCACACAACGAATGCAATGCACAGCCAACCAAAAGTTTGTTTCAAAATTAAACACTACATAGATTCATTCAACCAAAAGCCAGAAATTCTCATACTATTTGTAAAATAAATTCTAAAACCCGGATTCTCATTCAACACAAGCAAAATCTCAAACAAATCTCGTGAAGAAAATAAAATGCAATTAAATCGCGTCACGGCAAATGCTTCGGCAATTTTCAACGAGGGAGAGAGGTTCGGAGGAAATAAAATTTAAGTCACAAAACACTTCGGACGGTTTTCACGCGAGGAAGGGAGCTTCGGTGAAAGTTCTCCCGAAGTACACTTCGGAGAAATTATTGTCGAAGTAAATCTACTTCGTGGAGAGTACTCCCGAAGTATGTACTTCGGAGAAAACTTGCCGAAGTAACTGTTTCGCACAATTTTCTTTCGAAGTGAAAATGTTTCGGAAAGACAAGTGTCGGAATGTGCTTCGGCACAATCAAATAGACCCGAATTTTTTCTGGATCGAACGGGTATTTTGCCACTTCGGGACAAACTCTAATTGGGAGATGTCTGCAGACAAAACAATACTTATTTTGCCACTTCGGGACAAACTCTAATTGGGAGATGTCTGCAGACAAAACAATACTTCGAGCCCGAGAACAAATATGCAGAGACCCGAATTTGCGGAACAAATATATTATATATTAAATATAATGCCCGATTACAAAGGGCTTTCTTCTGAAGCGAATACAAACTTTTGCAAGATAAACTTTTGCAGGATAGAAACACGGATTTTATCTGGAGACTGCTGCTCCACTCTCCGGTTTTTGGCAACTGCTGGTTTCACCCTTCTATTATTCTGCTGGTTGAAACCCTAGCTCTGCGGCTGCCCCTCTGCTCGCTATTGCTCTCTGCTGCTCTACTCCAACCTCTATCCTCCTCCTCTACAAAATGAGGAAATGGCCCAGTATTTATAGGCGAGGGATGAGAAAAGAAGGCGGGATAAATTTCTTGGGCCGACTGACAAGAATTAAATGCAAAAGTAAGGTTCTGTCCAATTGTCGAACACCCTAGCTTGAATAATAAATGCCCCGATCTGCGAATAAATGCCCCGATCTGCGCGCCTGAATTCCGCTTCGGCCGATTTCGCTGCCGAAGCATTTTCCGAAGGCAATTCGGAGATGCTTCGCGTCGAAGCATTCGGATTTAATATTTCCAACAATCTTCGTTTCCAGGATTTTTAGAAAATTTATAATGTTTCCTTTCAAAGATTCCATCGTATAACAAGAATACATTCCCAGATTTTTAGAACAAGAATACATTCCCAGATTTTTAGAAAATTTATAATGTTTACTTTCAAAATACTATATGAATAGTTTCTTAAAAATTAATAAGGAACTAAAAACCTTTTTATTTAATTATATTATCTTGACAGCACTGCTGTAGTTTAATCTGGCAGCTTTCATTACACAGAATCTAATTTTCCTGGTTTTTACCAGCGTCTAACTTGCTTATGCATCCATTAAATGGGAACCTTCTCTTAGATGGTTGAGTCGTTCGTTCTCCAACTTGCTTTCTTCCCCAATCCGAAATAAGAGCCAGCATATATGGCTTAACCCGTTTCCAATTTAAAAAAGAGGCGCTTAATGATCCATTGCCACCTCTCATTATTTTGCCAAGTTTAGGAATGTTAACGCTTCCAGGTGGAGATGGTTAATTCTTCCATTTGGATTTATTATTATTAAATATAATGGACTTTTATTTTCTTCGCTCCTCCTTATCTTTATTTTACACATTTAAAACTTATGGTCATAAGTAAGTTAAGTCTTCCCTTGTTTCTATTATCTTAGACGTGGATGAACTTGGGCTTAGCCTCTAAGCTCTTAAAGGTAATGGTACTTTGCTAAATATTTTTATTATATTTTATTTATATTTTTTTTAATTTATTTTGTTTATGTTTTTTTAATTATTTTTATTATATTTTATTTATGTTTTTTTTAATTTATTTTATATTATATTTTATTTATATTTTTTTTAATTTATTTTGTTTATGTTTTTTTAAATATTTTTATTATATTTTATTTATATTTTTTTTAATTTATTTTTTTTTATGTTTTTTTAGTTACTATTTCTATTATCACTATAATATAGTTATTTATTTATATGAGTGTAATTATATATATATTTTTAATTTTTTTATATTTTCTTTTTTAAGTTAATATTTGAACAATAATTTAAAGAAAAATAAATATCATACAAACATATAATCAATCATATCAGACAAAATGTAATGTAGATGCAAATCCTACGATGATGTTTCATGTACCCACGGACCAAAGTGCATATCCCACTTATCTGGCTCTGCAATCCGTTGCCTTGGACAAAAAGATGAGTGCTTTTTGAGTGCTTTCTTCCATGTCCGACACGGATCCTATACCTACACCATAAAATCCTATACCTACACCATAAAAACTGAATGGAAGATCCAAAACCCAAAATTGTCATATCAAAGTACATAATCTTTTTTTTTTTAAATATGCTTAAAATCCCAAGCTAATATTAGCTCGGGCATACTAACTTCGAAGCAATTTCGCACTTCAAAAATGGCCACCATTGAATTTAATGTCTTGATGTCTTAAATACTCGGGACTGACCACATCCCGCAAGTCACCATATAGGATTCTGACCCCTTTTATGAGTCAAACTTGGTCAAACTTAAAATCTGGTGAACGTTGTCTTTTTAAGACCCATATCACTTGAAAGGGGTACACTATCTCCCTTGTCCAAAACTGTATGATTCACAATATTTAAAGTCTCCGACACGTTTGCTTTGGAACTAGGGTCGGTATGTTAGTGCTAACCCTTAACCCTCTGCTAAATTTGGCAAAAAGTCCACATCATATGGTTTAAAGACTAGACATTCAAAACCTTTCTCAGGTTGAGAGTAATGCTACCCATAACCATCTACCGTTGTATCTTCCAACAAGATGAATAGCTCTCTAAACATGCAAACTTGTTACCTGAGTGGATTGTTGAATATCTTCAGTTACTAACTGATTATCCACCTGGAGCGACATCTCATACCATCGCTCTTTACACTCGAATCTTCGTCCATGAGTAGCTGAAATACGATGACACAATTTCACGTAAATCATAAAATTAAGAAAATTAACCATTGTTTAGAAATGTAATAAATTTATACCAAATTTTATGTTTTTAAAATTTATGGCTTTATAAAAAAAAAAAAGACTTTGTTTCTCTAAAAAAACTATATTACACTCGAAATAATAACAATTCTATTTTATTAGACTAAAAATAATAACAATTCTACTTTATTAGACTAAAAATAATAAATATTTTCTAATCAACTAATTCATAATAATAAATCAAAATAACAATTCTACTTTATAATTTTATAATAACAAATATTTTCCAATCAACTTTATAATCTTCACTACTTTATAAGTCCTTATTAAGGAATCAATAAATTTTATAAAATAATAACAAATATTAACAACTCAACTTTATAAAATCTTCCAAAAAAAAAAAACCTATTTTATTAAAAGACAATTTAATATATCATATAACAATTGAAATATTTTTTTAAATTACCATTACCACATGAACACATAAACAGATATGCCTATAGTTTATTATTACTCTATTCCTGATAAACTAGTTATAGGAATTATTTATTATTATTATAAATATTTATAAAATATTAAGACAAATAAAAACATTCGTCTACTCCATAAAACATAAATTTTCACACCCTTAATTTACGCTTAAATTTTAAGCGTATAGTTCTCAGATAAGGTAATGTCTATATCATTTACCTTTATAAATTACTCGCGTCAATTATTAATTCATAATGATTTTAGGTATCTAAACCTTATTATAAATTAAAAATTCCATAGCTTCTTGTCATTTACAAACATCCTCATATATGCCAAAATAAAACTAACATAAATCTTTAAGTCCAATGCTTACGTTTTTAACTATGTCTTAAAACATTAAGCGCATTATAATATTTGAACATTCCAATTATTTCATAGTTTAATAATAAGGTAAAAAAAAAATACCATAAGCACATTATAATATTTGAACATTCCAATTATTTCATAGTTTAATAAGGTAAAAAAAAATACCAATAGAAGGTAAAAAAAAAATACCAAAGAGAATCCCATTCATATTTTAAGAGCTTAAATGTTTACATTTTGTCGACAAGTATGGATGATGATTATTTAGTTCATCGCGTCTCATCCGAGCCTAAACTATGTATCACTGTTACCTTACACTAAGTCTGATTTAATATAATTTCTAATTGTTATAAATACCTATCTACCAGCTTATCTCAAATATAATTTCTAATTGTTATATATACCTATCTGCCAGCTTATCTCAGAGATAAAATTTATACAGCAAAAGCATTTTCAAAAGCATCCGGACTTATAGAGGAAGACGACACATGATTATATTACCGCTACCCGGTACCCGTGTTTCTATTAATATAAAGATTTTTCTAAAGTTTGTTTTAGTACCCAGCGTTGTTTTGATGTACACCTCATTGCCACGGATACACAGAGCAATTTTCTTATAGCTCATAACAGCTAGGTTATAAAAATTAAAATATGTCTTCTTTAATATCTTCCATTTATTTATCTTTGCTAAAATTTATAAATGTTTTATCATCCAATTTTCCTGGTAACACTCCATACAAGATATGATTGAAGATTATTATTCCCCTGACGCGTTTTACTGGCAATCTTTTAAAATCCTATAATATATATATATATATATATATATATATATATATATAATTTTCTTTATTCTTCATTTCCAAAGTCCCGGCATTTCTCAGATATTAGACCGCATTGCCTTTGGTTTTCAATTAATAGAATCGAACTTATTATTTACGAAACTTAGAGCTTACAAGAGATCTTTCCTAACAGATATTAATTATTTGAAGACAACTATTCGTAAAATGGAGAAACATTTCTCTAAAATTGCAATCTATATATTTTTTTTTTTTTAAATATTCTGGCAAGCAATCTATATGAAGTTATCAAACGCAGACAGGGATTTATATATATACATATACTTGGGATATGTTTTTCGTAAATCCCAACCAGAACCCATGTCTCCAAATAAATTAATTTAGTAGTTAAAAAGATTTAAATTTTACACTCACAATCTAAAAGACTGCAATTCGCATATAGCCATCAAATATGTTAAACAACCATAAATTTTAATTAATTCCATACTCATTTTTCGATGTATTCTATCTGGTAACTGTATGACAGACTCTTGTACTGCACAATCTAATATTATAACTCCTGCACCCCTTTATTAAAAACAATTATCTGGGGCTTAAGACTTCTAACATGATAACATGATATAACATGATAACAACTCTTTTATCTAGGGCTTAAGATATCTTGTACTGCAGCTTGCTGTTAGATATAACATGATAACAACTCTTTTACCAGGGCTGTTCGTCACCACATTCTATAGACAACAATGAATCAATTCTTAAGCTTTGAAATACCATTACTATATGCTACCTTTTGCAGAATAGCTACGGCCAAGAAAATTAAAAAATAAAACTTGGAAAAGAAATTGAGGGAGAGCGGTATAAACACAGTAGCCTCCAGAAACAATGCCTCCATCAGAAAAAATTGCATCCGCCTTTCTCCTATCTACCGCAAACGCACCGCGGCAGAGGATAGTGGAGGTTGCGCACAATAGGGTCAGCGTGGCTCTTGCTTATCTATTGCATACACACACTCTAATGCACAGTGCAGATTCCTATAGCACAGCCCGCATAATATATTTAAAAACAAACAATTCACACAGCCGTAATTCAATTTGAAATCCAATTTTCTTTTTAAGAATACATAAGCAACAATAATTCGAATACAAAATTTTGATAGCGAATTTCATCAATTAGTCCACAGAATTTAAGAGAGTTGAACCTGATCAAACGAAGCACCTTTTCAAGCTTCGACGTAGATACTCAAACCAGAGAAAAAAACACTTACAAGCTCCTCCAAGCTGAAATCGTATATCCCCTGCCTCACTGGTGCCTTGATTATAAAGAATATGAAGACTGTTCTCCGGTGGGCACGTTGGCGCTCCGCGTTCCATTTACATAACATTTAATAAAAAAAATTGTATTATGTTAGTTTAATCTTAAGAAAAGTTTAATGGTGCTTTATATTGAATGTATTCGTACAATCAAATATTAGTATTATTTAATGTTTACATATTTTTAATTATTTAAGTTTAATTTTTCATATATAAGTAATATATATATTTAAAAGACAAACAAGTTACTAAACTCATTCAGCAATCCTAATATATTTATGTAAACAGGTAAACTGTAAACATAAGCAGGATGTCCTATATGATTTTAATAGTGGGCTTCCATTTACCCACAACCATGGTGTCGTAGGAAAAATATCATATCCCACCTTACCTGACGCTTACGACCACTACCCTCGCTAGGGGTGGGTTTTTGCCTCGTCCGGTTCGCCAACTACGAAGTGGAACCTGAACTTGTATTCACAAACACTTGACGCAAAATCACATTCCTCCAAATAAAATGCTAATAAACAGTGGGGATGTGACATACTCCCCCTCTTAGGAATAACATAGTCCCTGTGTTAGCTTGCAAGAAAAAATAGATGCATAAACACATAGGTGAATATTTCAAGACTTAAGTAATTTCTTGCAAAATAATCACTCTATCACATAACAACACAAAATCGCTTAAGCAAATCATATTATAGCCATATTAAATATACATAAATAGTTTCATTACATCACAAAGAAGTTCACTTTCCAAAAATATTGTCTTTCAGTATCATGTTTCAAACAGATTAGGAAACTAGTTTTTCATGCTAGTGACATTCTCCCAAGTAGCATCCCTCTCGGAATACTCATCCCACTGTACTCTGCATTGATCCACAGTTCTATTCCTGAGCTGTTTGATTCTAAACCCCAAAATTTTGACTGGTCGCACCTCAATGAGTTGCAGGTCCGACATCTGTAAATGAGTGGTATCCAGAATGTGAGATGGATCAGAAACATATCTACGAAGGAGAGATACATGGAAGACACTATGGATTTTTGACAAATTGGGTGGTAGTGCAAGTTTATAAGCAACAGGATTGATTTTGGCAGTTTATTTCAAATGGTCTCGACAAACCTAGGACTTAGTTTGGTGGATTTGATAGAGCTCTTGGTAGGTTTGACTCTAAGGAAAACTTTATCTCCTACAACAAATTCACGGGGTGCTCTCTTCAGGTCAACATAACTTTTTTTTTTGGTCAACAGCTTCAAGCAGTTGCTGGCGAATTTCTTTTAGTTGGTTTTCCATTTGCTTTACAGGTTCAAGACTGATCATCTCTCGATCATCCAATTTATCCCACATTAATGGTGTCTTGCACCTACGTCCATATAGAGCCTCAAATGGGGCCATGCCCAACGTGGTATGATGCTTATTATTGTAAGAAAATTCCACCAGGAAAAGATAATCTTCCCATTTGCTCTAATGGTCCATGCAATGCATACATAGCATGTCCTCAAGCACTTGGTTGACCCTCTAGGTCTTGCCATCCGTCTCTGGATGATAAGCAGTGCTAATATTGAGTCTTGTTCCCTAGGCTCGGTGCAAAGCTTACCAAAACTCAAATGTAAAACATGAATCTCTATCAGATATTATCACTTCAAAAAATCCATGTAGCCTCACAATTTCTCATGCAAATTTCTGAGCAATGAATTTTTCCATGTGGGAGCTCTCCTTTTGTATTGGTTCATCTAGCAATAGGCTTTGATGTTGCTAGTCCAATGTTGCTAGTCCTTTGGATTAGGCTTTGATGTTGCTAGTCCTTAGGATTCACTTGCTATGAGATCCTAGCTTCACATTCCTCAACCATCCTTGTGCACTTGTTCTTGTAGGCTTCATTAATTGAGTCGTGTTCTCGTAGGCTTCATTAATTGAGTCTACTACTGAAATGACATTCTCAAAAATTGGATTCTAATTAGCTAGGCCATCATGAATATGACATGGCTTGTACTTTTCATGTCCTTAAACAAGAGAAGGGTGCAAAAAAGCTCCCTCTTTGTGAATGAAATCATCCTTGACCTGGTCCATATCCTTCATTTTTAAGATAGGGGTGCAAGCAATAAGATCATGATTTTGAGGTTCAGTGCTTGCATTTCTCCCACATGGGCTCAAGAAGAAATCCACCCATTTTATTTCATCATACTACAACCTTTTCTCTTGCATAGCTTTGGATGGCATCCATGGTGGGTGTTGTGTAGTAGGAAAGGAAACAATAGTGATTGAAAAATGGGATGGAAGGGAGGAATAATTTGAAGATTTCTTTCCTACTTGGAACAGGAGTTTCTCTACCCTTGTCACAACCACATTCTGTCAACGTAAAAACAACAATATTTTTATAAAACATCACCACTTTGCTCTTGTTCCTCTACCCTTGTCAAAACCACATTCTGTCAACGTAAACACAACAATATTTTTATAAAACGTCACCACTTTGCTTATGAACCCATCATGATATTAGTTTAGGCATACTAAATAGTCACCACTGCAGCTGGTGTATTTATATCAACGTAAGAACAACAATTATTTTTATAAAACATCACCACTTTGCTTGTGAACCTAGACATACTAAATAGTCACCACTACAGTTGGTGTCTTAAGTGCTCGGTATTGGCCACATCCCGCAAGTCACTATGTAGGATCCTTAAAAGTCTATCTGGAATCTAGTGAAGGGTTATCTATTTAGGGCTCATAACACCTGAATGGAGTATGTTATCTCCCTTGTCCAAAGGGTAAGATTCGCAATATTTTAAGTTCTTGAATCTTAGCTTTGGATCCAACGTTTGTATTCCAATGCTAGCCATTGACCCTCTACTAAGGTTTGGCTAGAGTCCGTCATCGCATGGCTTAAGGACTAGATGTTCAGAATCTATCTTTGATTTATGATAATGTTGCCCATACCATCTATCGAAATTTCCAACTGCATGACTAGCACTCTAGTCAGGCATCCCGTTGGCACCTCCCCAACACGAGTGGATAAACTGAACATCCTCACACTAATTGACTATCCACATGGAGCAACGTCCCATACCGTCGCTCTTTACACTCAAGAGCTTGAACTTTCCCATCCTTAAGAGCTAAAGTACAATGACACAATCACAATTAAATCACGCCCCATACCGCCGCTCTTTACACTCAAGATCTTGGACTTTCCCATCCTTAAGAGCTGGATTAGAGTGACACAGTCACTACGTGACTTAGTGTGATTGGATAGAATAAGTCCTTGCTTGACTTATTCTTTACAAGAGCAAAGTTTTTACATTAGGGTACTCCAACTCAACTGAGTTCGTCCTTGCTTGACTTATTCTTTAAGAAGAATAAAGTGTTTACAGTGTTTACATTAGGGTACTCCAACTCAACTGAGTTCGTCCTTGCTTGACTTATTCTTTAAGAAGAATAAAGTGTTTACAAAGTGTTTACATTAGGATACTCCAACTCCACTGAGTTTGTCCTTGCTTGAGTTATTCTTTAAGAAGAATAAAGTGTTTACATTAGGGTACTCCAACTCAACTGAGTTCGTCCTTGCTTGAATTATTCTTTAAAAGAACAAAGTGTTTACATTAGGGTACTCCAACTCAACTAAGTTCCATGAGTTTAGCTCACTGATTTTTGACGTTATTTTCTTAACTCTTCTCATATTCAAATAATAAGAAGAAATATCCAATATAAAAACATTTCCTTTAGAGAAATATTATGCCTAAATAACTTAAATTAAGTCACTTTTCCATACTAACTAACCATCTACATCATTAAAATAAATATTCAAAAGTAAAACTAATTTGTAAACTAATCATTTCGTATACTATTTAGACATTCTCCTTTAAAGGAATAAAATGAAACCTTTAAAATAAGGTTGATTTCTATATTTAGCCGTAATAAATACAAACCAACTCAAGAGAATTTTAAATTTAAAATAACGTCGATTTCTAGATTTAGCCATGTAATCTAGCCATAATAAATACAAATGAACTCAAGAGAATTATAAGACTTCAAGAGAATTATAAGACTTCGTTTACAATCTGTAAGAAAAATTTAAGTACTCCAAATAGACTTTCGCTTAAGCTTGTAGAATTATAAGACTTCGTTTACAATCTGTAATAAAAATTTAAGCACTCCAAATAGACTTTCGTTTAAGCTTATATATTCCAAAATTTAAGCACTCCAAATAGACTTTCGCTTAAGCTTATATATTCCAAAAGGTGTGTTTCATAAGTCTTTAGAACATAATTTTTTAACTAGATTTCTACAACTTCAACTGTGTATTAAACATTCTAATATCTAATAATAAAAATTAAAAAAAAAGCTGTCATTCTGTTTAAGCAAGACAAAATTCCATAGCTTATAAGAACTATTTTTATGTCACGAAAACACAGCCATGAACCCTTTAACTAAAGTTCTATACCTTTAACTAAAGTTCTATATCTCAAAAACTATATGTTTTTGTATTTATTTCTAAAAGTAGAACTACCTCATACATCTCCATATGCAAACTGTTTAGAGAGATTCATAAACCTAAACTGTTTAGAGATATTCATAAACCTAAGATTACCGACATCATATTAAGTTACGAATACTAAGGTACCGACATCATAATATTAAGTTATGAATACTAAGGTACCGACATCATAATATTAAGTTATGAATACTAAGGTTCCAAGTAGAGCATGCATTTATGTTTCTTCAGCCTTCAAATGTATAATGGAAGCAGAAGTACAGCATAGCAAACCTTTTAAATCAAAAATTATTTTAACTCAAT
Organism: Wollemia nobilis; assembly: GCA_028583015.1. Classification (NCBI taxonomy): domain Eukaryota; kingdom Viridiplantae; phylum Streptophyta; class Pinopsida; order Araucariales; family Araucariaceae; genus Wollemia; species Wollemia nobilis. The sequence goes on from JAQPPZ010016952.1 coordinate 2,180,670, forward strand.
TAATACCAGGCAGGATCGAACATGAAAACCATGTTATTTTGCCTACTTATCTCAGACATAAATTTGGAACAATTTTCCTCTGCGAGCTCTACCATTCGATGAAACTCTACCATTCGACTTCGTGGGTTAATCAGTTCCACCGAGCGCACACCCCATGCTGTCCTCGGCAAAGTTTGGGCTAAGAATAGGGTCCTTTTTATTTTCTAAATGACATACTCAAAAAACATACCACACAACGAATGCAATGCACAGCCAACCAAAAGTTTGTTTCAAAATTAAACACTACATAGATTCATTCAACCAAAAGCCAGAAATTCTCATACTATTTGTAAAATAAATTCTAAAACCCGGATTCTCATTCAACACAAAGAAAATCTCAAACAAATCTCGTGAAGAAAATAAAATGCAATTAAATCGCGTCACGGCAAATGCTTCGGCAATTTTCAACGAGGGAGAGAGGTTCGGAGGAAATAAAATTTAAGTCACAAAACACTTCGGACGGTTTTCACGCGAGGAAGGGAGCTTCGGTGAAAGTTCTCCCGAAGTACACTTCGGAGAAATTATTGTCGAAGTAAATCTACTTCGTGGAGAGTACTCCCGAAGTATGTACTTCGGAGAAAACTTGCCGAAGTAACTGTTTCGCACAATTTTCTTTCGAAGTGAAAATGTTTCGGAAAGACAAGTGTCGGAATGTGCTTCGGCACAATCAAATAGACCCGAATTTTTTCTGGATCGAACGGGTATTTTGCCACTTCGGGACAAACTCTAATTGGGAGATGTCTGCAGACAAAACAATACTTATTTTGCCACTTCGGGACAAACTCTAATTGGGAGATGTCTGCAGACAAAACAATACTTCGAGCCCGAGAACAAATATGCAGAGACCCGAATTTGCGGAACAAATATATTATATATTAAATATAATGCCCGATTACAAAGGGCTTTCTTCTGAAGCGAATACAAACTTTTGCAAGATAAACTTTTGCAGGATAGAAACACGGATTTTATCTGGAGACTGCTGCTCCACTCTCCGGTTTTTGGCAACTGCTGGTTTCACCCTTCTATTATTCTGCTGGTTGAAACCCTAGCTCTGCGGCTGCCCCTCTCGCTCGCTATTGCTCTCTCGCTGCTCTACTCCAACCTCTATCCTCCTCCTCTACAAAATGACAAAATGGCCCAGTATTTATAGGCGGGGGATGAGAACAGAAGGCGGGATAAATTTCTTGGGCCGACCGACAAGAATTAAATGCAAAAGTAAGGTTCTGTCCAATTGTCGAACACCCTAGCTTGAATAATAAATGCCCCGATCTGCGAATAAATGCCCCGATCTGCGCGCCTGAATTCCGCTTCGGCCGATTTCGCTGCCGAAGCATTTTCCGAAGGCAATTCGGAGATGCTTCGCGTCGAAGCATTCGGATTTAATATTTCCAACAATCTTCGTTTCCAGGATTTTTAGAAAATTTATAATGTTTCCTTTCAAAGATTCCATCGTATAACAAGAATACATTCCCAGATTTTTAGAACAAGAATACATTCCCAGATTTTTAGAAAATTTATAATGTTTACTTTCAAAATACTATATGAATAGTTTCTTAAAAATTAATAAGGAACTAAAAACCTTTTTATTTAATTATATTATCTTGACAGCACTGCTGTAGTTTAATCTGGCAGCTTTCATTACACAGAATCTAATTTTCCTGGTTTTTACCAGCGTCTAACTTGCTTATGCATCCATTAAATGGGAACCTTCTCTTAGATGGTTGAGTCGTTCGTTCTCCAACTTGCTTTCTTCCCCAATCCGAAATAAGAGCCAGCATATATGGCTTAACCCGTTTCCAATTTAAAAAAGAGGCGCTTAATGATCCATTGCCACCTCTCATTATTTTGCCAAGTTTAGGAATGTTAACGCTTCCAGGTGGAGATGGTTAATTCTTCCATTTGGATTTATTATTATTAAATATAATGGACTTTTATTTTCTTCGCTCCTCCTTATCTTTATTTTACACATTTAAAACTTATGGTCATAAGTAAGTTAAGTCTTCCCTTGTTTCTATTATCTTAGACGTGGATGAACTTGGGCTTAGCCTCTAAGCTCTTAAAGGTAATGGTACTTTGCTAAATATTTTTATTATATTTTATTTATATTTTTTTTAATTTATTTTGTTTATGTTTTTTTAATTATTTTTATTATATTTTATTTATGTTTTTTTTAATTTATTTTATATTATATTTTATTTATATTTTTTTTAATTTATTTTGTTTATGTTTTTTTAAATATTTTTATTATATTTTATTTATATTTTTTTTAATTTATTTTTTTTTATGTTTTTTTAGTTACTATTTCTATTATCACTATAATATAGTTATTTATTTATATGAGTGTAATTATATATATATTTTTAATTTTTTTATATTTTCTTTTTTAAGTTAATATTTGAACAATAATTTAAAGAAAAATAAATATCATACAAACATATAATCAATCATATCAGACAAAATGTAATGTAGATGCAAATCCTACGATGATGTTTCATGTACCCACGGACCAAAGTGCATATCCCACTTATCTGGCTCTGCAATCCGTTGCCTTGGACAAAAAGATGAGTGCTTTTTGAGTGCTTTCTTCCATGTCCGACACGGATCCTATACCTACACCATAAAATCCTATACCTACACCATAAAAACTGAATGGAAGATCCAAAACCCAAAATTGTCATATCAAAGTACATAATCTTTTTTTTTTTAAATATGCTTAAAATCCCAAGCTAATATTAGCTCGGGCATACTAACTTCGAAGCAATTTCGCACTTCAAAAATGGCCACCATTGAATTTAATGTCTTGATGTCTTAAATACTCGGGACTGACCACATCCCGCAAGTCACCATATAGGATTCTGACCCCTTTTATGAGTCAAACTTGGTCAAACTTAAAATCTGGTGAACGTTGTCTTTTTAAGACCCATATCACTTGAAAGGGGTACACTATCTCCCTTGTCCAAAACTGTATGATTCACAATATTTAAAGTCTCCGACACGTTTGCTTTGGAACTAGGGTCGGTATGTTAGTGCTAACCCTTAACCCTCTGCTAAATTTGGCAAAAAGTCCACATCATATGGTTTAAAGACTAGACATTCAAAACCTTTCTCAGGTTGAGAGTAATGCTACCCATAACCATCTACCGTTGTATCTTCCAACAAGATGAATAGCTCTCTAAACATGCAAACTTGTTACCTGAGTGGATTGTTGAATATCTTCAGTTACTAACTGATTATCCACCTGGAGCGACATCTCATACCATCGCTCTTTACACTCGAATCTTCGTCCATGAGTAGCTGAAATACGATGACACAATTTCACGTAAATCATAAAATTAAGAAAATTAACCATTGTTTAGAAATGTAATAAATTTATACCAAATTTTATGTTTTTAAAATTTATGGCTTTATAAAAAAAAAAAAGACTTTGTTTCTCTAAAAAAACTATATTACACTCGAAATAATAACAATTCTATTTTATTAGACTAAAAATAATAACAATTCTACTTTATTAGACTAAAAATAATAAATATTTTCTAATCAACTAATTCATAATAATAAATCAAAATAACAATTCTACTTTATAATTTTATAATAACAAATATTTTCCAATCAACTTTATAATCTTCACTACTTTATAAGTCCTTATTAAGGAATCAATAAATTTTATAAAATAATAACAAATATTAACAACTCAACTTTATAAAATCTTCCAAAAAAAAAAAAACCTATTTTATTAAAAGACAATTTAATATATCATATAACAATTGAAATATTTTTTTAAATTACCATTACCACATGAACACATAAACAGATATGCCTATAGTTTATTATTACTCTATTCCTGATAAACTAGTTATAGGAATTATTTATTATTATTATAAATATTTATAAAATATTAAGACAAATAAAAACATTCGTCTACTCCATAAAACATAAATTTTCACACCCTTAATTTACGCTTAAATTTTAAGCGTATAGTTCTCAGATAAGGTAATGTCTATATCATTTACCTTTATAAATTACTCGCGTCAATTATTAATTCATAATGATTTTAGGTATCTAAACCTTATTATAAATTAAAAATTCCATAGCTTCTTGTCATTTACAAACATCCTCATATATGCCAAAATAAAACTAACATAAATCTTTAAGTCCAATGCTTACGTTTTTAACTATGTCTTAAAACATTAAGCGCATTATAATATTTGAACATTCCAATTATTTCATAGTTTAATAATAAGGTAAAAAAAAAATACCATAAGCACATTATAATATTTGAACATTCCAATTATTTCATAGTTTAATAAGGTAAAAAAAAATACCAATAGAAGGTAAAAAAAAAATACCAAAGAGAATCCCATTCATATTTTAAGAGCTTAAATGTTTACATTTTGTCGACAAGTATGGATGATGATTATTTAGTTCATCGCGTCTCATCCGAGCCTAAACTATGTATCACTGTTACCTTACACTAAGTCTGATTTAATATAATTTCTAATTGTTATAAATACCTATCTACCAGCTTATCTCAAATATAATTTCTAATTGTTATATATACCTATCTGCCAGCTTATCTCAGAGATAAAATTTATACAGCAAAAGCATTTTCAAAAGCATCCGGACTTATAGAGGAAGACGACACATGATTATATTACCGCTACCCGGTACCCGTGTTTCTATTAATATAAAGATTTTTCTAAAGTTTGTTTTAGTACCCAGCGTTGTTTTGATGTACACCTCATTGCCACGGATACACAGAGCAATTTTCTTATAGCTCATAACAGCTAGGTTATAAAAATTAAAATATGTCTTCTTTAATATCTTCCATTTATTTATCTTTGCTAAAATTTATAAATGTTTTATCATCCAATTTTCCTGGTAACACTCCATACAAGATATGATTGAAGATTATTATTCCCCTGACGCGTTTTACTGGCAATCTTTTAAAATCCTATAATATATATATATATATATATATATATATATATATAATTTTCTTTATTCTTCATTTCCAAAGTCCCGGCATTTCTCAGATATTAGACCGCATTGCCTTTGGTTTTCAATTAATAGAATCGAACTTATTATTTACGAAACTTAGAGCTTACAAGAGATCTTTCCTAACAGATATTAATTATTTGAAGACAACTATTCGTAAAATGGAGAAACATTTCTCTAAAATTGCAATCTATATATTTTTTTTTTTTTAAATATTCTGGCAAGCAATCTATATGAAGTTATCAAACGCAGACAGGGATTTATATATATACATATACTTGGGATATGTTTTTCGTAAATCCCAACCAGAACCCATGTCTCCAAATAAATTAATTTAGTAGTTAAAAAGATTTAAATTTTACACTCACAATCTAAAAGACTGCAATTCGCATATAGCCATCAAATATGTTAAACAACCATAAATTTTAATTAATTCCATACTCATTTTTCGATGTATTCTATCTGGTAACTGTATGACAGACTCTTGTACTGCACAATCTAATATTATAACTCCTGCACCCCTTTATTAAAAACAATTATCTGGGGCTTAAGACTTCTAACATGATAACATGATATAACATGATAACAACTCTTTTATCTAGGGCTTAAGATATCTTGTACTGCAGCTTGCTGTTAGATATAACATGATAACAACTCTTTTACCAGGGCTGTTCGTCACCACATTCTATAGACAACAATGAATCAATTCTTAAGCTTTGAAATACCATTACTATATGCTACCTTTTGCAGAATAGCTACGGCCAAGAAAATTAAAAAATAAAACTTGGAAAAGAAATTGAGGGAGAGCGGTATAAACACAGTAGCCTCCAGAAACAATGCCTCCATCAGAAAAAATTGCATCCGCCTTTCTCCTATCTACCGCAAACGCACCGCGGCAGAGGATAGTGGAGGTTGCGCACAATAGGGTCAGCGTGGCTCTTGCTTATCTATTGCATACACACACTCTAATGCACAGTGCAGATTCCTATAGCACAGCCCGCATAATATATTTAAAAACAAACAATTCACACAGCCGTAATTCAATTTGAAATCCAATTTTCTTTTTAAGAATACATAAGCAACAATAATTCGAATACAAAATTTTGATAGCGAATTTCATCAATTAGTCCACAGAATTTAAGAGAGTTGAACCTGATCAAACGAAGCACCTTTTCAAGCTTCGACGTAGATACTCAAACCAGAGAAAAAAACACTTACAAGCTCCTCCAAGCTGAAATCGTATATCCCCTGCCTCACTGGTGCCTTGATTATAAAGAATATGAAGACTGTTCTCCGGTGGGCACGTTGGCGCTCCGCGTTCCATTTACATAACATTTAATAAAAAAAATTGTATTATGTTAGTTTAATCTTAAGAAAAGTTTAATGGTGCTTTATATTGAATGTATTCGTACAATCAAATATTAGTATTATTTAATGTTTACATATTTTTAATTATTTAAGTTTAATTTTTCATATATAAGTAATATATATATTTAAAAGACAAACAAGTTACTAAACTCATTCAGCAATCCTAATATATTTATGTAAACAGGTAAACTGTAAACATAAGCAGGATGTCCTATATGATTTTAATAGTGGGCTTCCATTTACCCACAACCATGGTGTCGTAGGAAAAATATCATATCCCACCTTACCTGACGCTTACGACCACTACCCTCGCTAGGGGTGGGTTTTTGCCTCGTCCGGTTCGCCAACTACGAAGTGGAACCTGAACTTGTATTCACAAACACTTGACGCAAAATCACATTCCTCCAAATAAAATGCTAATAAACAGTGGGGATGTGACATACTCCCCCTCTTAGGAATAACATAGTCCCTGTGTTAGCTTGCAAGAAAAAATAGATGCATAAACACATAGGTGAATATTTCAAGACTTAAGTAATTTCTTGCAAAATAATCACTCTATCACATAACAACACAAAATCGCTTAAGCAAATCATATTATAGCCATATTAAATATACATAAATAGTTTCATTACATCACAAAGAAGTTCACTTTCCAAAAATATTGTCTTTCAGTATCATGTTTCAAACAGATTAGGAAACTAGTTTTTCATGCTAGTGACATTCTCCCAAGTAGCATCCCTCTCGGAATACTCATCCCACTGTACTCTGCATTGATCCACAGTTCTATTCCTGAGCTGTTTGATTCTAAACCCCAAAATTTTGACTGGTCGCACCTCAATGAGTTGCAGGTCCGACATCTGTAAATGAGTGGTATCCAGAATGTGAGATGGATCAGAAACATATCTACGAAGGAGAGATACATGGAAGACACTATGGATTTTTGACAAATTGGGTGGTAGTGCAAGTTTATAAGCAACAAGATTGATTTTGGCGATTATTTCAAATGGTCCGACAAACCTAGGACTTAGTTTTGTGGATTTGATAGAGCTTTTGGTGGGTTTGACTCTAAGGAAAACTTTATCTCCTACAACAAATTCACGGGGTGCTCTCTTCAGGTCAACATAACTTTTTTTTTTGGTCAACAGCTTCAAGCAGTTGCTGGCGAATTTCTTTTAGTTGGTTTTCCATTTGCTTTACAGGTTCAAGACTGATCATCTCTCGATCATCCAATTTATCCCACATTAATGGTGTCTTGCACCTACGTCCATATAGAGCCTCAAATGGGGCCATGCCCAACGTGGTATGATGCTTATTATTGTAAGAAAATTCCACCAGGAAAAGATAATCTTCCCATTTGCTCTAATGGTCCATGCAATGCATACATAGCATGTCCTCAAGCACTTGGTTGACCCTCTAGGTCTTGCCATCCGTCTCTGGATGATAAGCAGTGCTAATATTGAGTCTTGTTCCCTAGGCTCGGTGCAAAGCTTACCAAAACTCAAATGTAAAACATGAATCTCTATCAGATATTATCACTTCAAAAAATCCATGTAGCCTCACAATTTCTCATGCAAATTTCTGAGCAATGAATTTTTCCATGTGGGAGCTCTCCTTTTGTATTGGTTCATCTAGCAATAGGCTTTGATGTTGCTAGTCCAATGTTGCTAGTCCTTTGGATTAGGCTTTGATGTTGCTAGTCCTTAGGATTCACTTGCTATGAGATCCTAGCTTCACATTCCTCAACCATCCTTGTGCACTTGTTCTTGTAGGCTTCATTAATTGAGTCGTGTTCTCGTAGGCTTCATTAATTGAGTCTACTACTGAAATGACATTCTCAAAAATTGGATTCTAATTAGCTAGGCCATCATGAATATGACATGGCTTGTACTTTTCATGTCCTTAAACAAGAGAAGGGTGCAAAAAAGCTCCCTCTTTGTGAATGAAATCATCCTTGACCTGGTCCATATCCTTCATTTTTAAGATAGGGGTGCAAGCAATAAGATCATGATTTTGAGGTTCAGTGCTTGCATTTCTCCCACATGGGCTCAAGAAGAAATCCACCCATTTTATTTCATCATACTACAACCTTTTCTCTTGCATAGCTTTGGATGGCATCCATGGTGGGTGTTGTGTAGTAGGAAAGGAAACAATAGTGATTGAAAAATGGGATGGAAGGGAGGAATAATTTGAAGATTTCTTTCCTACTTGGAACAGGAGTTTCTCTACCCTTGTCACAACCACATTCTGTCAACGTAAAAACAACAATATTTTTATAAAACATCACCACTTTGCTCTTGTTCCTCTACCCTTGTCAAAACCACATTCTGTCAACGTAAACACAACAATATTTTTATAAAACGTCACCACTTTGCTTATGAACCCATCATGATATTAGTTTAGGCATACTAAATAGTCACCACTGCAGCTGGTGTATTTATATCAACGTAAGAACAACAATTATTTTTATAAAACATCACCACTTTGCTTGTGAACCTAGACATACTAAATAGTCACCACTACAGTTGGTGTCTTAAGTGCTCGGTATTGGCCACATCCCGCAAGTCACTATGTAGGATCCTTAAAAGTCTATCTGGAATCTAGTGAAGGGTTATCTATTTAGGGCTCATAACACCTGAATGGAGTATGTTATCTCCCTTGTCCAAAGGGTAAGATTCGCAATATTTTAAGTTCTTGAATCTTAGCTTTGGATCCAACGTTTGTATTCCAATGCTAGCCATTGACCCTCTACTAAGGTTTGGCTAGAGTCCGTCATCGCATGGCTTAAGGACTAGATGTTCAGAATCTATCTTTGATTTATGATAATGTTGCCCATACCATCTATCACTATATCTTCCAACCGCATGACTAGCACTCTAACCATGCATCTCATTGGCACCTCCCCAACCCGAGTGGAAAACTGAACATCCTCACTCTAACTGACTATCCACCCGGAGCAACGTCCCATACCGTCGCTCTTTACACTCAACAGCTTGAACTTTCCCATCCTTAAGAGCTAAAGTACAATGACACAATCACAATTAAATCACGCCCCATACCGCCGCTCTTTACACTCAAGATCTTGGACTTTCCCATCCTTAAGAGCTGGATTAGAGTGACACAGTCACTACGTGACTTAGTGTGATTGGATAGAATAAGTCCTTGCTTGACTTATTCTTTACAAGAGCAAAGTTTTTACATTAGGGTACTCCAACTCAACTGAGTTCGTCCTTGCTTGACTTATTCTTTAAGAAGAATAAAGTGTTTACAGTGTTTACATTAGGGTACTCCAACTCAACTGAGTTCGTCCTTGCTTGACTTATTCTTTAAGAAGAATAAAGTGTTTACAGTGTTTACATTAGGATACTCCAACTCCACTGAGTTTGTCCTTGCTTGAGTTATTCTTTAAGAAGAATAAAGTGTTTACATTAGGGTACTCCAACTCAACTGAGTTCGTCCTTGCTTGAATTATTCTTTAAAAGAACAAAGTGTTTACATTAGGGTACTCCAACTCAACTAAGTTCCATGAGTTTAGCTCACTGATTTTTGACGTTATTTTCTTAACTCTTCTCATATTCAAATAATAAGAAGAAATATCCAATATAAAAACATTTCCTTTAGAGAAATATTATGCCTAAATAACTTAAATTAAGTCACTTTTCCATACTAACTAACCATCTACATCATTAAAATAAATATTCAAAAGTAAAACTAATTTGTAAACTAATCATTTCGTATACTATTTAGACATTCTCCTTTAAAGGAATAAAATGAAACCTTTAAAATAAGGTTGATTTCTATATTTAGCCGTAATAAATACAAACCAACTCAAGAGAATTTTAAATTTAAAATAACGTCGATTTCTAGATTTAGCCATGTAATCTAGCCATAATAAATACAAATGAACTCAAGAGAATTATAAGACTTCAAGAGAATTATAAGACTTCGTTTACAATCTGTAAGAAAAATTTAAGTACTCCAAATAGACTTTCGCTTAAGCTTGTAGAATTATAAGACTTCGTTTACAATCTGTAATAAAAATTTAAGCACTCCAAATAGACTTTCGTTTAAGCTTATATATTCCAAAATTTAAGCACTCCAAATAGACTTTCGCTTAAGCTTATATATTCCAAAAGGTGTGTTTCATAAGTCTTTAGAACATAATTTTTTAACTAGATTTCTACAACTTCAACTGTGTATTAAACATTCTAATATCTAATAATAAAAATTAAAAAAAAAGCTGTCATTCTGTTTAAGCAAGACAAAATTCCATAGCTTATAAGAACTATTTTTATGTCACGAAAACACAGCCATGAACCCTTTAACTAAAGTTCTATACCTTTAACTAAAGTTCTATATCTCAAAAACTATATGTTTTTGTATTTATTTCTAAAAGTAGAACTACCTCATACATCTCCATATGCAAACTGTTTAGAGAGATTCATAAACCTAAACTGTTTAGAGATATTCATAAACCTAAGATTACCGACATCATATTAAGTTACGAATACTAAGGTACCGACATCATAATATTAAGTTATGAATACTAAGGTACCGACATCATAATATTAAGTTATGAATACTAAGGTTCCAAGTAGAGCATGCATTTATGTTTCTTCAGCCTTCAAATGTATAATGGAAGCAGAAGTACAGCATAGCAAACCTTTTAAATCAAAAATTATTTTAACTCAATTAATACCAGGCAGGATCGAACATGAAAACCATGTTATTTTGCCTACTTATCTCAGACATAAATTTGGAACAATTTTCCTCTGCGAGCTCTACCATTCGATGAAACTCTACCATTCGACTTCGTGGGTTAATCAGTTCCACCGAGCGCACACCCCATGCTGTCCTCGGCAAAGTTTGGGCTAAGAATAGGGTCCTTTTTATTTTCTAAATGACATACTCAAAAAACATACCACACAACGAATGCAATGCACAGCCAACCAAAAGTTTGTTTCAAAATTAAACACTACATAGATTCATTCAACCAAAAGCCAGAAATTCTCATACTATTTGTAAAATAAATTCTAAAACCCAGATTCTCATTCAACACAGCAAAATCTCAAACAAATCTGTGAAGAAAATAAAATGCAATTAAATCGCGTCACGGCAAATGTTTCGGTTATTGTCAGCGAGGGAGAGAGGTTCGGAGGAAATAAAATTTAAGTCACAAAACACTTCGGACGGTTTTCACGCGAGGAAGGGAGCTTCGGTGAAAGTTCTCCCGAAGTACACTTCGGAGAAATTATTGTCGAAGTAAATCTACTTCGTGGAGAGTACTCCCGAAGTATGTACTTCGGAGAAAACTTGCCGAAGTAACTGTTTCGCACAATTTTCTTTCGAAGTGAAAATGTTTCGGAAAGACAAGTGTCGGAATGTGCTTCGGCACAATCAAATAGACCCGAATTTTTTCTGGATCGAACGGGTATTTTGCCACTTCGGGACAAACTCTAATTGGGAGATGTCTGCAGACAAAACAATACTTATTTTGCCACTTCGGGACAAACTCTAATTGGGAGATGTCTGCAGACAAAACAATACTTCGAGCCCGAGAACAAATATGCAGAGACCCGAATTTGCGGAACAAATATATTATATATTAAATATAATGCCCGATTACAAAGGGCTTTCTTCTGAAGCGAATACAAACTTTTGCAAGATAAACTTTTGCAGGATAGAAACACGGATTTTATCTGGAGACTGCTGCTCCACTCTCCGGTTTTTGGCAACTGCTGGTTTCACCCTTCTATTATTCTCGCTGGTTGAAACCCTAGCTCTGTGGATGCCCCTCTACTCGCTATTCCTCTCTACTGCTCTACTCCAACCTCTATCCTCCTCCTCTACAAAATGAGGAAATGGCCCAAGTATTTATAGGCGAGGGATGAGAAAAGAAGGCGGGATAAATTTCTTGGGCCGACTGACAAGAATTAAATGCAAAAGTAAGGTTCTGTCCAATTGTCGAACACCCTAGCTTGAATAATAAATGCCCCGATCTGCGAATAAATGCCCCGATCTGCGCGCCTGAATTCCGCTTCGGCCGATTTCGCTGCCGAAGCATTTTCCGAAGGCAATTCGGAGATGCTTCGCGTCGAAGCATTCGGATTTAATATTTCCAACAATCTTCGTTTCCAGGATTTTTAGAAAATTTATAATGTTTCCTTTCAAAGATTCCATCGTATAACAAGAATACATTCCCAGATTTTTAGAACAAGAATACATTCCCAGATTTTTAGAAAATTTATAATGTTTACTTTCAAAATACTATATGAATAGTTTCTTAAAAATTAATAAGGAACTAAAAACCTTTTTATTTAATTATATTATCTTGACAGCACTGCTGTAGTTTAATCTGGCAGCTTTCATTACACAGAATCTAATTTTCCTGGTTTTTACCAGCGTCTAACTTGCTTATGCATCCATTAAATGGGAACCTTCTCTTAGATGGTTGAGTCGTTCGTTCTCCAACTTGCTTTCTTCCCCAATCCGAAATAAGAGCCAGCATATATGGCTTAACCCGTTTCCAATTTAAAAAAGAGGCGCTTAATGATCCATTGCCACCTCTCATTATTTTGCCAAGTTTAGGAATGTTAACGCTTCCAGGTGGAGATGGTTAATTCTTCCATTTGGATTTATTATTATTAAATATAATGGACTTTTATTTTCTTCGCTCCTCCTTATCTTTATTTTACACATTTAAAACTTATGGTCATAAGTAAGTTAAGTCTTCCCTTGTTTCTATTATCTTAGACGTGGATGAACTTGGGCTTAGCCTCTAAGCTCTTAAAGGTAATGGTACTTTGCTAAATATTTTTATTATATTTTATTTATATTTTTTTTAATTTATTTTGTTTATGTTTTTTTAATTATTTTTATTATATTTTATTTATGTTTTTTTTAATTTATTTTATATTATATTTTATTTATATTTTTTTTAATTTATTTTGTTTATGTTTTTTTAAATATTTTTATTATATTTTATTTATATTTTTTTTAATTTATTTTTTTTTATGTTTTTTTAGTTACTATTTCTATTATCACTATAATATAGTTATTTATTTATATGAGTGTAATTATATATATATTTTTAATTTTTTTATATTTTCTTTTTTAAGTTAATATTTGAACAATAATTTAAAGAAAAATAAATATCATACAAACATATAATCAATCATATCAGACAAAATGTAATGTAGATGCAAATCCTACGATGATGTTTCATGTACCCACGGACCAAAGTGCATATCCCACTTATCTGGCTCTGCAATCCGTTGCCTTGGACAAAAAGATGAGTGCTTTTTGAGTGCTTTCTTCCATGTCCGACACGGATCCTATACCTACACCATAAAATCCTATACCTACACCATAAAAACTGAATGGAAGATCCAAAACCCAAAATTGTCATATCAAAGTACATAATCTTTTTTTTTTTAAATATGCTTAAAATCCCAAGCTAATATTAGCTCGGGCATACTAACTTCGAAGCAATTTCGCACTTCAAAAATGGCCACCATTGAATTTAATGTCTTGATGTCTTAAATACTCGGGACTGACCACATCCCGCAAGTCACCATATAGGATTCTGACCCCTTTTATGAGTCAAACTTGGTCAAACTTAAAATCTGGTGAACGTTGTCTTTTTAAGACCCATATCACTTGAAAGGGGTACACTATCTCCCTTGTCCAAAACTGTATGATTCACAATATTTAAAGTCTCCGACACGTTTGCTTTGGAACTAGGGTCGGTATGTTAGTGCTAACCCTTAACCCTCTGCTAAATTTGGCAAAAAGTCCACATCATATGGTTTAAAGACTAGACATTCAAAACCTTTCTCAGGTTGAGAGTAATGCTACCCATAACCATCTACCGTTGTATCTTCCAACAAGATGAATAGCTCTCTAAACATGCAAACTTGTTACCTGAGTGGATTGTTGAATATCTTCAGTTACTAACTGATTATCCACCTGGAGCGACATCTCATACCATCGCTCTTTACACTCGAATCTTCGTCCATGAGTAGCTGAAATACGATGACACAATTTCACGTAAATCATAAAATTAAGAAAATTAACCATTGTTTAGAAATGTAATAAATTTATACCAAATTTTATGTTTTTAAAATTTATGGCTTTATAAAAAAAAAAAAGACTTTGTTTCTCTAAAAAAACTATATTACACTCGAAATAATAACAATTCTATTTTATTAGACTAAAAATAATAACAATTCTACTTTATTAGACTAAAAATAATAAATATTTTCTAATCAACTAATTCATAATAATAAATCAAAATAACAATTCTACTTTATAATTTTATAATAACAAATATTTTCCAATCAACTTTATAATCTTCACTACTTTATAAGTCCTTATTAAGGAATCAATAAATTTTATAAAATAATAACAAATATTAACAACTCAACTTTATAAAATCTTCCAAAAAAAAAAAAACCTATTTTATTAAAAGACAATTTAATATATCATATAACAATTGAAATATTTTTTTAAATTACCATTACCACATGAACACATAAACAGATATGCCTATAGTTTATTATTACTCTATTCCTGATAAACTAGTTATAGGAATTATTTATTATTATTATAAATATTTATAAAATATTAAGACAAATAAAAACATTCGTCTACTCCATAAAACATAAATTTTCACACCCTTAATTTACGCTTAAATTTTAAGCGTATAGTTCTCAGATAAGGTAATGTCTATATCATTTACCTTTATAAATTACTCGCGTCAATTATTAATTCATAATGATTTTAGGTATCTAAACCTTATTATAAATTAAAAATTCCATAGCTTCTTGTCATTTACAAACATCCTCATATATGCCAAAATAAAACTAACATAAATCTTTAAGTCCAATGCTTACGTTTTTAACTATGTCTTAAAACATTAAGCGCATTATAATATTTGAACATTCCAATTATTTCATAGTTTAATAATAAGGTAAAAAAAAAATACCATAAGCACATTATAATATTTGAACATTCCAATTATTTCATAGTTTAATAAGGTAAAAAAAAATACCAATAGAAGGTAAAAAAAAAATACCAAAGAGAATCCCATTCATATTTTAAGAGCTTAAATGTTTACATTTTGTCGACAAGTATGGATGATGATTATTTAGTTCATCGCGTCTCATCCGAGCCTAAACTATGTATCACTGTTACCTTACACTAAGTCTGATTTAATATAATTTCTAATTGTTATAAATACCTATCTACCAGCTTATCTCAAATATAATTTCTAATTGTTATATATACCTATCTGCCAGCTTATCTCAGAGATAAAATTTATACAGCAAAAGCATTTTCAAAAGCATCCGGACTTATAGAGGAAGACGACACATGATTATATTACCGCTACCCGGTACCCGTGTTTCTATTAATATAAAGATTTTTCTAAAGTTTGTTTTAGTACCCAGCGTTGTTTTGATGTACACCTCATTGCCACGGATACACAGAGCAATTTTCTTATAGCTCATAACAGCTAGGTTATAAAAATTAAAATATGTCTTCTTTAATATCTTCCATTTATTTATCTTTGCTAAAATTTATAAATGTTTTATCATCCAATTTTCCTGGTAACACTCCATACAAGATATGATTGAAGATTATTATTCCCCTGACGCGTTTTACTGGCAATCTTTTAAAATCCTATAATATATATATATATATATATATATATATATATATATATATAATTTTCTTTATTCTTCATTTCCAAAGTCCCGGCATTTCTCAGATATTAGACCGCATTGCCTTTGGTTTTCAATTAATAGAATCGAACTTATTATTTACGAAACTTAGAGCTTACAAGAGATCTTTCCTAACAGATATTAATTATTTGAAGACAACTATTCGTAAAATGGAGAAACATTTCTCTAAAATTGCAATCTATATATTTTTTTTTTTTTAAATATTCTGGCAAGCAATCTATATGAAGTTATCAAACGCAGACAGGGATTTATATATATACATATACTTGGGATATGTTTTTCGTAAATCCCAACCAGAACCCATGTCTCCAAATAAATTAATTTAGTAGTTAAAAAGATTTAAATTTTACACTCACAATCTAAAAGACTGCAATTCGCATATAGCCATCAAATATGTTAAACAACCATAAATTTTAATTAATTCCATACTCATTTTTCGATGTATTCTATCTGGTAACTGTATGACAGACTCTTGTACTGCACAATCTAATATTATAACTCCTGCACCCCTTTATTAAAAACAATTATCTGGGGCTTAAGACTTCTAACATGATAACATGATATAACATGATAACAACTCTTTTATCTAGGGCTTAAGATATCTTGTACTGCAGCTTGCTGTTAGATATAACATGATAACAACTCTTTTACCAGGGCTGTTCGTCACCACATTCTATAGACAACAATGAATCAATTCTTAAGCTTTGAAATACCATTACTATATGCTACCTTTTGCAGAATAGCTACGGCCAAGAAAATTAAAAAATAAAACTTGGAAAAGAAATTGAGGGAGAGCGGTATAAACACAGTAGCCTCCAGAAACAATGCCTCCATCAGAAAAAATTGCATCCGCCTTTCTCCTATCTACCGCAAACGCACCGCGGCAGAGGATAGTGGAGGTTGCGCACAATAGGGTCAGCGTGGCTCTTGCTTATCTATTGCATACACACACTCTAATGCACAGTGCAGATTCCTATAGCACAGCCCGCATAATATATTTAAAAACAAACAATTCACACAGCCGTAATTCAATTTGAAATCCAATTTTCTTTTTAAGAATACATAAGCAACAATAATTCGAATACAAAATTTTGATAGCGAATTTCATCAATTAGTCCACAGAATTTAAGAGAGTTGAACCTGATCAAACGAAGCACCTTTTCAAGCTTCGACGTAGATACTCAAACCAGAGAAAAAAACACTTACAAGCTCCTCCAAGCTGAAATCGTATATCCCCTGCCTCACTGGTGCCTTGATTATAAAGAATATGAAGACTGTTCTCCGGTGGGCACGTTGGCGCTCCGCGTTCCATTTACATAACATTTAATAAAAAAAATTGTATTATGTTAGTTTAATCTTAAGAAAAGTTTAATGGTGCTTTATATTGAATGTATTCGTACAATCAAATATTAGTATTATTTAATGTTTACATATTTTTAATTATTTAAGTTTAATTTTTCATATATAAGTAATATATATATTTAAAAGACAAACAAGTTACTAAACTCATTCAGCAATCCTAATATATTTATGTAAACAGGTAAACTGTAAACATAAGCAGGATGTCCTATATGATTTTAATAGTGGGCTTCCATTTACCCACAACCATGGTGTCGTAGGAAAAATATCATATCCCACCTTACCTGACGCTTACGACCACTACCCTCGCTAGGGGTGGGTTTTTGCCTCGTCCGGTTCGCCAACTACGAAGTGGAA